>VFSX01000015.1:966600-1053711 GCA_016618255.1 Chlamydomonas sp. UWO 241
TGGGCTTCAGGCTGTTTCTGCGCGGAGCTGTGTGTACATGGGGCGTGCGGTCAAGAGTTGGTAGGGGGGGCGGTGGGTGCACACAGGGGGCGTGCGGTTTTAAGGGGCTCCAGGGTTCAGGGTTCAGGGATCCTGGCTACGCACTGGTCTTGGTTGTACTGTTTCACTGTTTTAGCCTCACACGTTTGACACCGGCTGCAGCGTCGCCAGCTTGCCTCCCATGCCCCTGCCGGCAGACCACAGCGCCATGCCCTCTATGCCACATACAGTTAAATACACTGCCAGTTAGGTGCGTCACACGCGACTGTGAAATCTATCCTTCACTGTAAGAACTGTTTCAGCCTCACCCGCTTGACACCCGCTGCAGCGTCGCCAGCTTGCCTCCCATGCCCCTCCCGGCAGACCACAGTGCCATGCCCTCTACGCCACATACAGTTAAATACACTGCCAGTTAGGTGCGTCACACGCGACTGTGAAATCCATCCTTCACTGTAAGAACTGTTTCAGCCTCACCCGCTTGACACCCGCTGCAGCGTTGGCAGCTTGTCTGCCATGCCCCTGCCGGCAGACCACAGCGCCATGCCCTCTATGCCACATACAGTTAAATACACTGCCAGTTTAGTGCGTTACACGCGACTGTGAAATTCATCCTTAACTTGAAGAACTGTTTAAGCCTCACCCGCTTGACACCGGCTGCAGCGTTGGCAGCTTGTCACCCATGCCCCTCCCGGCAGACCACAGCGCCATGCCCGCGTTGGTCGTTGAGCGCGTGTTGAACGGCAGCGCGGAGCCGGGCGGGCGGTGGGCGGTGCTGAGGATGAGGGCGCGGACCTGAAAAGTGTGGAAGTGTGGAAGTGTCGGTGTAGAAGTGTGGGGTGTGTGTGGATACGGTGCGTTGGCCGTCGAGCCCGTATTGAACGGGAGCGCAGAGCCGCACGTGCGGCGGGCGGTGCCGAGGATGACGGCGCGCACCTGAATAGTGTGGATGTGTGGGAAGATGTGGATGTGTGAGTGTGTGCGGAGGTGTGGAGTGTGTGGTTGATCGCGTGTTGCAGGGGAGCGAGGAGCTGCGCGGGCGGCGGGCGGTGCTGAGGATGAGGGCGCGCACCAGAATAGTGTGGAAGTGTGAGGACACAGGTTGATGGTCAGTTGCATGAGGCTCAGTGTGGTTTCAGAAAAAGCAGAGGCACTGTTGATGCAATTTTTACTCTGCGCTCGCTGAGCGCGGCACATGCCGAGTACAAACAATGCATGGCTGTGGCATTTGTCGACTATTCTAAAGCTTACGATTGCATAAACCGTGCGGCACTGTGGAGAGTCCTTAGATTATATAGTGTTCATCCGCACATTATTGATCTGTTGGAGGATCTTCACACCAACACCGCAGCTGCCGTGCGGCTGGCTGGGAAAATCGGGCACGAATTCCCCGTGTCGTCTGGTGTGCGACAGGGGTGCGTCATTGCTCCTGTGTTGTTCAATGTTTTTATTGACCACATAGTGAAAAAGGCGCTAGACATGATGCCAGAGGGGGCTGGCGTGTCAGTCGTGACCCGAGCCGGCGGCTCTGTGTTGTCGTCGTCGGTTGAGCGCATAGTAATGCTGATGTATGCCGACGATTTATGTTTGTTCTCGCATGACCCAGCTCAGTTGGCGCTTATGCTGAAAATCCTTGACAAAGTGTCCTCTAGCTTTGGCATGCAAATCAACGCCGCCAAGACAGAAGTGATGATTTTGCCAGCAGATTTTGACGCGGATCTGCCCACGTTTGCGCTGACTGGTGGTGAAGTGAAGACCGTCTCTGCATTTAAGTATCTAGGGAGTTGGATAACCCAGAGTGGTGGTGTGGAAAAGGAGATCGGTGTGCGTGTCGGTCGCGCGCTGGGCGTGTTTGCGTCTTTTGATAAGATTTGGGCCAGCAAGAAGATGCAAGTGCAGTCTAAGATGCGGGTTTACAACACTTTCGTGCTGCCCCACTTTCTGTACGGCTGCGAAACATGGGCCCCTACTAAAACACAACTGACTCGATTGGAGGTTGCCCACTCTAACTGCCTTCGTCGCATTCTGGGTGTGCGCCTGGTCGACCGGCACAGATTAACTTATATTCGGCAGGCGTGCGACACTGAGCCAATTGAGAGCCTTGTGGCAAAGCGATCAATGCAGTGGCTAGGCCATGTGATGCGCATGCCGGCTTCTCGTCTTCCTCGTACGACTTTTGACTGCACAATGGATGTGGCTCGGCAGCAAGGCCGGCCTCCAGCCTCCTCCCGACACTATTTTCTTAAGCTACTGATTCAGCAGCTAGGCGAAACTAGTGGCACTCGTTCTGATTGGAAGACTTTTTCGGACACGGCGTTTGAGCGTGCTCAGGATAGGGTCGGGTGGAGAGCCGTGGTGTACGGTCCGGCTGCCCCTCAGGCGCCGGCCCCTCCACCACGGCGGTCAAGTAGATTGGCAAGCGCCACTTGACCCCCTATCCCCTAGAAGCAGTTAGGACCTATTTTGGAGGCGTCGCACAATAGCTCTCCTTTTTGCTCTGGGACTACACGTTGGCAGGCAGCCGGCTGGTGGCTACCGCCCCTCACAAGTAATTGTTAGGGCCAGAACTGGACTTGGGTCTAGGCGGTGGTACTAGGGCTAGAGGTAGTCTTTGCTGGAAAGCCGATGTAACTGTAACTGTGAGGACACACACGCATACGCACCCACCCACCCACCCACGCACACACACACACCTCTGTTGCCCGGTAGTAGTTGCCGTCTGCCGCGCCTAGTAGGCTTAGCAGGAGAGCAGCTGTAGCGGACACCACCGGCGTCGCCTGTGCGCATTGTGCGGATGTGCGTGTGTGTGTGTGTGTGCGTGCGTGTGTGTGCGTGTGCGTGTATGTGTGTGCTAGTGTGTGGGAGAGTGTGAGTGTCCTGCACCGAGTAGGCTGAGCAGAAGCGCAGCCAAAGCAGACAGGGCCGGTGCCGGCTGTGTGTTAAGCGGTGCCGGCTGTGTGTTAAGTGTGTGTGTGTGTAAGTGTGCGTATGTGTGTGTGCGTGCAAGAGAGTGCGTGTGTGTGAGCATGTGTGTGTTGCACAGAGTAGGCTGAGCAGGAGAGCCGCTGTAGCGGACACCACGGGAGTACTGTGTGCGCGTGTGTGTGGGGGCATGTGGGTGCATGTGCGCGTGCTGTAGGCCACTTTTGTTTGGTGTATGGGTGTGCACGTGCCTGTGACGTGCCATCGAGCGCGCCGTACGTGTGTGTGTGTGTGTGTGTGTGCATGTGCATAAGCGTGTGTGTATGTGTGTGTGTATGTGTGCGTGTGTGTGCGTGTGTGTGTGTGTGTGTGCGTGTGCATGCGTGTGTGTGTGTGCGTGCGTGTGAGTATGTGTGTTGACGTGAACCTGCCCCCCGTCCCCACACCTGAGACGTGCCATCGAGCGCGCACGACGTTTGTGTGTGTGTGCATGTGTGTGCGTGTGCATGTGTGTGTGTCCGCGTGCACCTGCTCCGCTTCCCCACACACCTGAGACGTGCCGTCGAGCGCGCCATACGTGTGCCCCAGGCCTGATGACGCGTTGGTGTAGAGTGTGGACATGATCGCCTTGCCTGGGGCGCCGATGTGCACAGAGGTCATGCCATAGGACGAGAAAGAGGCCTGCGGGGGGGGGGGGGGATCATGCGCGTGTTAAGGGAGCTCGGGTTGATGCGTGTGTTAGGGTTTGGGGGATTGGGTGTGGACACGAGGGCCATGCCTGGGGCGCCTATGTGCACAGCAGTCATACCATAGGACGAGAAAGAGGCCTGCGGGGGGGGGGGGGGGGGGAGGGGGGGGATTGTGAGTGTGTTAGGGGGACTCGGGCATACATATGCACACACACACACACACACACATGCACACACACACCTTGTCGTCGTACACGTCTGTCGCGCCAATGCACAGCAGGTTGGCAATGCCCGGCACAGAGCACGGAAGGTAGGACCACCCCAATCCGGTGACGTAGTCGATGTCGATGTTGTTGTTGCCGGCGGCAGCAACGGTGAGGATGCCTTTGTCGGAGAGGGGCTGCAGGGCGGTCTTGTAGCTGGCAGTCCACTGTGGGTGGGGTGGGGTGTGTGTGTGCATGCATGACAGAGTGAGAGAGTGAGAGAGAGTGAGAGAAAGAGAGAGAGAGAGAGAGAGAGAGAGAGAGAGAGAGAAAGAGAGAGAAAGAGAGACAGAGAGACAGAGAGAGAGACAGAGGGAGAGACATTGGAGCGCACTGCATCATGTGTGTATGCATGTGCGCGCGCTTGTGTGTGTGTGTGTGTGTGTGTGCGTGCATTTGTTCAACGCAGCATGTCCACACTCGCACGCACCTGCGCGTGCCACGAGGGCGCCGGGCTCAGCGTCCGGTCCTTGCCAAACTCGTACTGGTACTCCGACGCGAACGAGAGGGACACCACGTGCGCGCCCATGCGCGCGGCATAGTCGAGTGCACGGAACACGGCTGATGCGGCAAAGCCGCCATCCACACAATTGGCGACGCGCAGAACCTAGGGGGGGGGGCGGGAGGTTGAATTGTGGGGTGGTTGACGGCGTTGAGGTAGCTGAGATTGGGCCCCATGCGGGCGGCTTAGTACAGAGAACGGAACTGGGCCGATGCGGCAAAGCCGCCACCCACACAGTGGGCCGCACGCAGAACCTAGGGGGGGGGGGGTGAATAGAGGGATGGTTGACGGGGGTGAATAAGTTGGGATCGGGCCCCATGCGTGCGGCGTAGCCGACCGCACGGAACACGGCCGATGCGGCAAAGCCGCCACCCACACAGTTGGCCAAGCACAGGACCTAGGGGGGGGGGATGAATAGAGGGGTGGTGGACGGGGGTGAATATGTTGGGATCGGGCCCCATGTGGGCGGCTTAGTCCAGAGCACGGAACAGGGCCGATGCGGCAAAGCTGCCATCCACACAGTTGGCCACACGCAGAACCTGGGGGGGGGGTGAATAGAGGGGTGGTTGACGGGGGTGAATAAGTTGGGATCGGGCCCCATGCGTGCGGCGTAGTCGAGCGCACGGAACACGGCTGATGCGGCAAAGCCGCCATCCACACAGTTGGCCAAGCGCAGGACCTAGGGGGGGGGTGAATAGAGGGGTGGTTGACGGGGGTGAATAAGTTGGGATCGGGCCCCATGCGGGCGGCTTAGTCCAGAGCACGGAACAGGGCTGATGCGGCAAAGCCGCCATTCACAAAGTTGGCCAAGCGCAGGACCTAGGGGGGGGGAGTGAATAGAAGGTTTATTGGTTGAGGCGGTTTACTGTGATCAACGGTTCGACGGGTGATTGAATAAGTTGGGATTGGGCCCAATGCAAATGGAAAATGCGCGTGTGCGGAGCACGGCAGATGCGGCGAAGCAGCCATCCACACAGTTGGCGACACGCAGGACCTAGGGGTGATGGGGTTTTGACGGGGTCAAATTAGTTGGGATTTGGACGCATGCGCTCGGCATAGTCGAGCGCACGGAACACGGTGCTTGCGGCGAAGCCGCCGTCCACACAGTTGGCCACGCGCAGAACATAGGTGTGTGTGTGTGTGTGTGTTTGTGTATGTTGAATAGATGGGTGGTGGGGGTGGTTGATGGGGATGTTGTGATTGGCCCCCGTGCTTGCGGCGTAGTCGAGCGCACGGAACACGGCGGATGCGGCAAAGCCGCCATCCACACAGTTGGCCACGCGCAGAACCTCGGGTTGACTGGGGTTTTGACGGGGGTGAATGAGTTGGGATTTTACAGGGGTGAATTAGTGGGGATCGGGTCCCACGCGCGCGGCGTATACTGCGTAGTCAAGCACACGGAACATGGCGGGTGCGGCAATGCGTGACACAGAACCGATTGGGGATGCCATGCACATAACAGATTCATGTGGGGATGGAATGGGGTCGTTAACAAAGTAGATTGCTTCGGACTGTCCCCCGTACAATAACACATACGCGGCTGGTTTCATGCTGACGATCAAGCTGGTCAGGCCGCCTAGCCTACCCCCCAAACCCTTCGGCGACCCCCCTTGGAGAGAGAGAGAGTGAGAGAGAGAGAGAGAGAGAGAGGGAAGGGGGCGGCAGAGAGAGAGAGGGAGAGAGAGAGGCAGAGAGAGAGAGGGAGAGAGAGAGGCAGAGAGAGAGAGAGGAGGAGAAAGAGCGATGGAGATGGGGGAGGGGGTGGCAGGGAGAGAGGGGGGGACAGAGAGAGAGAGAGAGAGAGACAAAGAGAGAGACAGAGAAGACAGAAGGGAAAGGGAGAAAAAAAACAGAGTTGCTTACCATCACCCGCGTGCGCGGCGCTGCGCCGGCACCGCCCACGCCGTTCCCGCGCGCGGCGCCGATGATCCCAGCGACGTGCGTGCCGTGGTAGTACCTGCGTCAGTGGTTGGGTGCGGTGGGTGATTTTCACAACAGGCCGAAGGGTACCAAGTGTATGTTGCCGGGCCGTTGGCTCTACTGCAAGTAGAGCATACAGCCAAGCAAGGCATATGTACGCCACGGCGATGGAGGTGGGCTGCGCGTCGCCGTGCCCACTTGGTCTCAAATCCCGCCTATGAGGACCTGTGACAAATTAGCACATTTGGCTACTTGGGAGCTGATCCCTGCTGCCTGGCTGTGTGCCCGGGGCCCCCCAAATGCATACCTCTTGTCAGCGGCCGAGTCCCCCCACGGGTCCGGCCGACTGCCGCACGCGTTGCACGCGCCAGTCGCGTCCTTGCCGGTGCATGCGCCAGAAAAGTCGTAGCCGTGCACGTCATCGATGAAGCCGTTGCCGTCGTCGTCGATTCCATTGCCTTTGTCGTTGTTTTGGGGTGTGTGGGGGGGGGGAGGGGGTCAGTGAAGTGCGGGCGTGTTTGTGTGTGGGGTGGAAGGGGGGGGAGGAGGGTGATTGTGAGTGTGTTTGTGCATGTGTGCGTGTGTATGCCAGTGCATGCGCCAGAGAAGTCGTAGCCGTGCACATTGCCTATCAAGCCATTCCCGTCGTCGTCACTATCGTTGCCTTGGTTGCTGTTTTGGCGTATGGGGGGGCGACGGCGGGGGGTTCAAGTGCAGGTCAAGCGTGTTAGCGTCAGTGCCAGTGTTTGTGTGGGAGGAGGGACGTGTGCATGTGTGTGTGTGTGTATGTGTGTGCACATTGGCCAGCTCTGACTCGATGAGTGCTCGTTTGTACACACACACACACACACACACTACTGGTATATTCCCCACATTACCCACAGCTGGCCCTGGTGGCCACACCCACCACCTAGCATGGACGCCACACACACACACACACACACATACATACACACATGCACACACACACACATGCATGCGTGCGCACACACACACACACACCTGGTATCTCCCCCGCACTGACCCACAGCTGGCCGTGGTGGTCACACCCACCACCTAGGACGACACACACACACACACACACACACACCTGGCATCTCCCCTGCACCCACATCTGGCCCTAGTGGCCACACCCAGCACCCAGTGTGGGTGATACACACACACACACACACACACGCACACACATCTCCGCCGCATTGACCCACAGCTGGCCCTGGAGATCGAGATGATCAAGGTCACACACAGCACCCAGTGGGGATGCCCCCCCCCCCCACACACACACACGCACACTCACCCACCCACCCACACCCACACACACAAATGCATACAAACACACACACACACACCTGGTATCTCACCCGCATTGACCCACAGCTGGCCCTGGAGATCGGGGTGGTTAAGATCACACATAGCACCCAGTGTGGATGACACACACACACACACACACACACACACACACACACCTGGTATCTCCCACGCATTGAACCCAGAGCTGGCCCTGGTGGTCACACAAACCACCTAATGTGGACGACACACACACACACACACACACACACACCTGGTATCTCTCCCGCATTGACCCACAACTGGCCCTGGAGATCAGGGTGGTTCAGATCACACCCGGTGTCGATGACGGCGACGACGACATCGGGCGACCCGGAGGTGTAGCCCCAAGCGCCGGTGATGTTGGCCTGAGTGTGTGTGTGGGGGGGGGGGGTATGAGGAGGCGGTGCAAATTAGCACCTCCTAGCATGTGTGTGTGTGTGTGTGTAGCCCATGTGCCGGTGATGCTGGCTTGCGTGTGTGTGTGTGTGTGTGTATGTGTGTGTGTATGTGTGTGTTGAGGTAAGTGGAGGGTTAGATTGTGTGCGAGTGTGAGTGTGTGTGGGGGGGGTGAAGCGTGTGTGTGTGTGTGTAGCCCCAAGTGCCGGTGATGTTGGCCTGAGTGTGTGTGCGTGTGTGTGTGTGTGTGTGTTGGGGTGGGTGGAGGGTGAGTGTGTGTGTGCGTGTGTGCACGCATGTGTGTGCGTGTGTGTGTGTACGTGCGTGTGTGTGTGTATGTGTGTGTGCAGGCATGCCAAGGTTGCCCCTTTCTGCCTATGGGACGGCACCTTCGAAAGGTAACCGAACTCTCTCCTTACTACACTGCCTCTTTCTCCATGCACACACACACGCACACACACAAACACGCACACACACACACACACACTCACACACGCACACACACGCACACACACACACACACCTTGTCCAGGTAGTACTGGCTACCGTTTGCAAGAAACGGATCAGGAATGTCCTGCTGAAGGAGCCTCCTGCCGCCTGCTGCTGCCGCTGCCTGATCGATCAGTCCCTGTGTGTGAGTGTGTGTGTGTGTGTGTGCATGTGTGTGTGCGTGTGTGTGTGTGTGTCCTCCCATCTGCTGCTGATGCTGCCTGATTGATCAGTCCCTGTGTGTGGGGGGTGGGGGGAGGGGGGGGGCCCTCCCGCCTGCTGCTGTCGCTGCCTCATCGATCAATCCCTTTGTGTGTGTGTGTGTGTGTGCATGTGTGTGTGTAGGAGTGTCATCCCGCCAGCTGCCGATGCTGCCTGGTCGAGCAGCCCCTGTGGGACAGTGTGTGTGTGTGTGTGTGTGTGCATGTGTGCATGTGTGCATGCATGCGTATATGTGATGCACCACCACACCCGACACCCCACACCCCACACCTGCAGCGCCGCCGACAGCCCGCCAGAGTCGCCAGACAGCCCGTCGAGCAGCGACGTGACGTTGGATGGCCCGAGCGACATGTTGAAGTCACGCGTGAGAAGCGCGAGGGTGGGCTCGTCGCGGAGGTACCCGAGCGCCTGCTGGAGAACATCTTCGTCCACAAAGTCGAGCAGCTGGGTGGAGGGGGTGTGGGGTTTAAGGGTTGGGGTGAGGCGGCGGGTGAAGGGGCGATGATGAGAGGATGGCCAGAGATGGTTGAATTGTTGCAGAGGTACCCGAGCATCTTCATCCACACATCCACAATCCAAGTCTAGCAGCTGGGTGGGTGGGAGGAGGGCGGTTTTTTTCAGGGTTGGGTCAGGGTGGTGGGTGAAGGGGCGATGATGAGAGGATGGCCAGTGATGGTCGAATTGTTGCAGAGTTGGCCGAGCGCCTGCTGGGGCACGTCTTCGTCGTCGAAGTCGAGCAGCTGTGCGGGGTTTGAGGGGTTGGGTGGTGGGTAAGGTGTGCGTGTGCTACACACGACGATGATGCTGATGGAGAGGGTGACGGGTCGGTGGTGTGAAGATGGCCAGTGAGATTGGGCTCGTCATGTAGGTAGCCGGGCGCCTGCTGGGGAACGTCTTCCGTCCACAAAGTCGAGCAGCTGGGTGTGTGTGTGTGTGTGTGTGTGCGGGGTTTTGAGGGTTTGCGGGGGGGGGTGAAGGGGAAATTATGAGAGGATGGCCAGAAATGGTCTTATTGTTGCAGAGGTGGCCGAGTGCCTGTTGGAGCATGTCTTCGTCCACAAAGTCGAGCAGCTGGGTGGGCGGGATGAGGGTTGGGGTGGGGTGGTGGGAGAAGGGGCGATGGTGTGAGGAGCGTGAGGGTCGACTCTTTGCGGAGGTAGCGCAGCGCCTGCTGGGACATGTCTTCGTCCACAAAGTCGAGCAGCTGCAGCGTTTGAGGGTTGGGGTGGTGGGTGAGGGCTGGGGTGGTGGGCAGCAGCGTTTTGGGGTTGGGAAAAGGCGCGTGTCACACATGAGTGTAACATGACACAGTCACACGGCATTGCAGCATGACTAAAACATGACCAGTGTTTTCCTTTTCAGGATTTTTAATTAATGATTCCACAGCCGGATTTTGCTTTGACCGCGTTGAACGTTGACCTCCTGATGACCGTTTGTCCTCAGGCATAGGTCATTTGAAAGCTGTTGACGTGCTCTGTCTGGCGGGCTTGTCAGACTAATAATCCACTGGATGGGTTGAGTTGTGTGCAAGGTCAAAGTACAGCCGGCATACAGCCAAATGGCTGTGAAGAGCCGAAAAGGAAACCACTGAATATGACTGCAACACGACACGGTAGCAAGTAACAAGTGACACGGGGATTCCAGCTAAGCAGGCTATTCTTCTACCAGAGATCACCCACCAATGCTCCAGCCCACTCAAGTGTACTAGAGAACCGCCGGCTCCCGGCCGATAGACTACCGCTCCCGCCGGCTAGACTACCCCAAACAGCGGCCTCTGAGAGACATATCTGGCAAGGAGCATATAGGAGAGGACCTTCCTCAGGGTCACAATAGTGGCCATGTGGCCAGTCAAGCTGACAAGCTGACACAGTAGCACGACACTGCAATATCCATGATGATGATGAGGGTGACGGGTTGATCAATCCTTCACCCCACAACATCAATGTTGTACGCAAGGGGGGGGGGCCAGAAATGTACGTGTGTGACTCAAGCTGATGATCAATCTCCTTGCTGTGTACGTTCCAAATCAATCAGAATTTTTGAATTTTGACACCTGGGGGCCGAGATATGAGGGTCGAAAGTTGGGGTGGGTGGGTGGTGGGTGGGTAGGGGGGCGGCAAACTAAATATGGGGGGTCGAGAACTATCTTTCCACTGGACCGATTTCGATGGGAAGGTCACTATTGGAACCACCTTGATGAGAGGAGCACGTATCCACTCTCAGAAGAGACCCTAGGTTATAGGGTGGGGGTCCACACAACCCCAACCCCCCAACTCACCGCGTGCTCCCTGCGGTGCACCAAGTGCTCACCTAGGGATGTGGGCAACCTTCACGGATTGATATGGGACCTTTGCCATCTGAATCTCCTTGGAGAGCACAGCAAAACACCTCAGGAGAGTCAATCCTGAATCTGCCTGGAAAGTGTGAACTGGAGGGCCCACACTCCTGGTGGCGGCCGTCTCGGCCAAGATATGGCGAGTTTTTTGGGGGTAATTTTGACCATCTTCTGGCAACTTGGACATTGCGATGGACAGCCCTCACTGTAAAGAAGTCGTGCGCATCGGTCCCGGCTCCATGCATGGCATACTGAGTGAGATAGGGTGGGTGGGTGGGACCCCCCCCAAAAAATTTCTACTATGTGTGTCAAAAATAACTTTTCTGCCCCCTTGTGGTTGTACAAAACATGCACAAAACATGCACGCACACGCACACACGCGCACATGCACACATCCCCCCCCCCACACACATACACACTCCCCACACCTGGAGTGTCAACGACACAAGCAGCGCTGCGTCACACACACACACACACACACACAAACACACACACAAACACACACACACACCCCACACCTGGAGTGTCGACGACGCGAGCACCGCTGCGGCGATGTACTGGTGAAGCACGGCAGGGATGAGTTCGAGCGCAAGCTTCTCTGGGTCTGAGAAGGCGAGGACGAGGCGGGGCGCGCCGGGGCCGAGCTGCGTGCGTGCGGTGTGCGTGTGCGTGCGTCGGGGATGGGGGAGAGGGTACATGTGCGTGTATGTGTGTGCGTTTGTGTGTCGTGTTGTATGTGTGTGTGTGGTGTGTGAGCATGTTTGTGTGTGTGTATGTGTGAGTGTGCGCGTGTACGTGTTTGCGTTCGTAGGCGTGCGCGCGCGTCCAGCGCACTCGTGCGCACACGCACCTCGAACTCTTTGCCGCTGGACTTCTTGGCTGGGCAGCCAATTGTGGTGCAGATGGGCACGACGATGATGATCACGAGGACGGCACACGCGAGGAGCACCCATGCGGCGGTCCACCAGGGGTGTGCGCGCACCTGCACACGTGCGCACACGCACACGCACGCACACATTGTACGCACACACACATTGCACGCACGCACGCAAGCACACCCACGAACGCACACGCACACACGCACGAAGAACGCATGCACGAACACACGCAACAAAGACACGCACGAACACACACACGAAGACACACACAAACACACACACACAAACGCACACACACATCTGCACACACACACACACGCACGCACACATGCATGCACATGCACACTACCACTATTAACTGCTACTGTTGCGCTCCTGTTGCATGCTCCAGCTGCACCGACACCCATGCACCATGCAGAGACTCACGTACGCGCCCCACGACGCCTTCCAGGCCTTGCCGTTGCTCTGTGGCTCTTCTTCGTAGCCTGTCGCAGACGGGTCACGCGCGTGCGTTGGGTAGACCTGGCGCTGAGTGCGCCAGAACGGGAGTCGCTGAGAAGAAGCATGCTGAGACGCGTCTCTTTGCGCCAACTCAGGATCGACAGGCCCGCGCCAGCCAGCACTGACTCCAGCCTCCTCTCCGTCGCCATAGTTCACGGGCGGCGGCGTCACGCGCGCCATCGTTACGCTGCACCCCCGCGCCGCGGGTTTGCGCCCAGTCACAAACTCAAAGCGCTGTGTTCTCAAAGTGTGCTGTGTCCTCAAAGGCCCAATGCTCTTTTGAGAGGAGGGGTGGAGGAGACTTGGCCATGAGAGGGGGTCTGAGCCGCCGTTGGCCGCGCCCGCCAGAAAGTGTGGGAGCTCTTTGCACCAGTGCCATCTATTGGGAAGCTGTCTCTCTGGAATTCAAAGAGGTGTTGGGTTGGGTGGATTATGGTGAGGGCACAAGTTCTCTGCGGCTCACGTTGCACGACCGCCCTGCTGCAGGAGCGCCCTGGGGTTGGCGGCCTGCCTTCCCACCTGCCTTCCGATCCGTTCCTTGATCCAAGCACTTGACGCTAGGAGAGTGCTCTGAGTGCATACACGCCTGGAACCCCAACTGCTACGGCGTCTCCAGACCAATTAGCAGCGGGGCTAACACCGATGAGGCTCCCTGACTTCCCCGCCGCCACCGCACAGTCAGCCGCACAGACAGCCGTGGCGCTAGCCCACTGGCGCGGCACGCTACCCGCTCACGGCATCCTCGATGGGCGCGCGGCACATGGGGCACTGCGAGGGGGGAGGGGGGGGGCAGTCGTTGGTGGCGCACGCGCAGCACCAGGGGTAAGAGCGCGCCCTCCGGCCATGCACGCAGACACGCCACGCCCCTACCATGCACGCACGCGTACATGCAAGGCCCTCCCCCTTCTCCCCCACCCAACCACCACTTGCCCCCGCCTGCCCCTATACTCCCCCCCCCCCCCTCCAACTCACGTACCTCATCGTTTGCCGCACGCACGCTGCTGGTACAGCCTCGGCACAGCACACGGTGGCCACACGGCACCAGCGTCACGCAACGCTCCGCGTCCATGCACACCACGCAGAAAAACTCATCGTCGAGGCGGGGCCTCCGCTGCCGCTGCTGCTGCGCTGCCGCCACCACCGCTGCTGCCGGTGCCGCTGCCGACACACCCGCTGTGGTAGGGTACTGTTGCTGCTGCTGCGCCCTGGGCCTCGGCCACCCCCCCTGGACGTCATGAAACGTGAGAGGCAGGTCCGCTGCTGCTGCTCCTGATGCACCAGACACGCTGCCGGCGGGTGCACAGGTCGGTGCAACGGTCGGCACGGGCTGCGCAGCTGCCGCTGCCACCATTGGCGCGCGCGCACCACGCAGCGCGGCACCAAGCACCGGGTGGCTGAATAGCACATGCGACGGAGCGAGCAACGGGCGCGGCTGATGCGCACCCCCATCGAGCAGCAGATGCTGCTCTAGCTCGTGCTTCTGCCGCAGCTGGTGCTGCTCCTCCTGCTGCTCCTGCTGCTGCTGCAACTGCTCTTCCTCATGCTCCTGCTGCAGCCGGAGCATCGCCTGCTCTGGCAGCTGCTGCGCCTCCCGCTACGACTGCCGCAGCCGCAGCTGCTCCTCCCGCTGGCTCTGCTGCTGCTGCAGCTGCTCCTGCCGCTGCTTTTGCTGCACTCGCACCTGCATCTGCTGCGCCTGCATCTGATACGCAAGTTGTTGCTGCTGCGGCGGCGGCGGCTCAATCATCAGCGTCGGTACCGGTGCCGGCACCGGTGCCGGAACCAGCGGCAGCCTGTCGCTGGGCAGGCCCAGCGACAGCGTGTCGCTGGGCAGGCAGTAACAGTAGCAGTAACACGGGGTTTCCAGCTAAGCAGGCTACTCTTCTACTAGAGACACCCGCCGATACTCCAGCACACTTCAGTACTAGAGCACCGCCGGCTCCCGGCCGATAGACTACCGCTCCCGCCGGCTAGACTACCCCAAACAGCGGTCTCTCAGAGACATGTCTGGAAAGGAGCATATAGGAGAGGACCTTCCTCAGGGTCACAGTAGTGGCCTTGTGGCCAGTCAAGCCGGCAGAGCCGACTGGCGCTGACTGGAACGGTCCCCGCCTGGCAGTGCATGGCTGTCCAGCTCTCGTTTGCATGGGGCTCAGCCGGCGCCCCATGCCTCATGCATGGCCAGGTCCCACCCTCCAGGGGTGCATGGACGACAGAGTTGTCATGGAGGCTGCCTGAAGATCTTCCAACGCCAGTCACCGGCAGACGAGCGACCCCGAGGATGAGCGCGGTGACGAACGCTGCGATTGGTGAAGCGGATTTACTCTGTGTTGCCTCGGCGGTCGCCACCGCTGAAGCCGTGATGGTAGCCCGCCTCCACGGGCAGCCATCTTGACCAATGTCCAGCATGCATTGACGGGCGCCAGCTCCTCCGCTCGTCGATCAACTCGTCGAGATCGGTGCCGCATGGCGTCCTGCATGGGGGGAGGAAAAGGGCCGTCTCCCAGCACGGGCCGTGGCAGCGCCGCGGCTACTCGCCAGGCCATGGCAGCGCCGGGCAAGCCGCTCCTGAAGTGTTCCACCAAGGGCAGTCTAGCAGGAGCTGGGCCAGGCCCAGCGACAAATACCCGCGTGTGCCTGATGCGCTGGTCCCAGCCAGGAAGGCGGTGGTCTGCGTAACAGCAGAAGACGAAGCGATGGCAGCGCCAGCAGTGGGCTGCGCAGTAGACGTCTGCGCAGCAGTAGTAGAAGGGCTGGCAGCAGCAGCAGCAGCAGTGGGCTGATCAACAGCACAAGATGAGCCAGCAGCGATGGCAGCGCCAGCAGTGGGCTGCACAGCGGACGACTGCGCAGCAGCGGTAAAGAGTTAGCAGTGATGGCAGTGGCAGCAGTTGCCTGCCCAGCCGCAGAAGACGGCCCAGCAGCGATGTCTGCGGCGGCAATTACCTGCACAGCAGCGGCAGCGCCAGCAGTCGCCTGCATCGCTGCGATGCCCATGTCAGATTCCACAGCAGCAGCGGAGGAATGCCCCGAGGCCTCCACATCCTGCGCGACCTCGCCCCCGGCGGCCGCCTCCACAGCCGCTGCCTCGCTGTTAGCTACTCCCTTACCCTTCTTGCTCTTTTTGCCCTTCTTGGCAGCAGCCTTGGCCTTGGCTGCGTCCTCCTCTGCCAGCAGCTCAGCCGCAAACGCATCTGCGCGCACCACCTTGTAAGCAAGGTCCTCTTCGCACGTCTGTGCTTGGGTGGCAGCCGAGAGGGGCAGGTAGCAGCATGGTTCAGCGCATGGGAAGAAGGAATGTTTGTGAGGTGCGGTGAGCATGCTGCAGGGGGCACAGCTGCTGCGAGTGCGCAAAGGGACTCGCACGGCGAGCATGCAGGGAGGCATTAACAACGCTGGCAGCACAAGGCACGCTGCAATCCGACCGTGGCAGGCAGGGGTGGTCTGCGTCTGAAGGTCCACTACCGCTGACTCGAGCTCTGCCTCCAGCCCTGTCGAGACCCATGTCACGTGCATGGCAAGGCATAACAGTACTCACCGCTGCGAGCAATCCAAGCAGCTCGGCGGCGATGTGGCCGTGGCCAGCACGGGTGGCTGCGGCCGCAGCTACCCTGACCGCAATCTTGATTGCAATGACATTGTCCGGCAATGTCGTGTGCGCCTGGTACAGCACCATCACGATGTCCATGTGACCGTTTTTTGCTGCCGCTTCCAGTGCCTTGATGCTAGTTATGGGAGCATGATGGAGGAGCAGCCTCACGATGTCCATATGACCGCTCGCAGTAGCTCGTTTCAGTGCCTCGCCATGCTGGCAGGTGGCCCGAGCAGCGTGCTCCGGCCACTCAAGCAGCAGCCGCGCAACGGCCTCGTGACCGTGGAAAGAAGCCTGCACCAGTGCTTGCCCATCCTGGGCATAAGCACGCGGCGGGTGCGTGTGAAACTCAAGCAGCAGGCGCACAATGGCCTCGTACCCCCCTCCAGCAGCTGCCACCACTGCCGATCCCGCCCGCGTGTCAGCTCGTGGAGCGTGCTGCGGCCAGCTTAGCAGCAGCTGCACAATTTCAATGTGACCCCTGGCTGCAGCAAACGCCAGACTCAGACCATCCCGGCAGTCTGCCTGGAGCCCACTGCAGGCCTCCTGCTCCAGCAGCATTTCACGTACGAAGTCCTCTGACCCGTACACGCATAGCGCAAGGAACACGTCCTCGGGAGTGTGTGTGTCGAGCAGCGGCTTCCAGCTGAAGCCCGTCTGTTGCATCGTGGCCAGCAGTTCATGCGCCACTTTCATGACCCTGGCCGCCTCAACATCCATTGTGCCGGGATGCGGGTCCTGCATGGAGGGTGGGGTGAGGAGGGTGGGGGTGAGGGTGAGGGTGAGTGAGAAGGAGAAGGATGGGGGGGGGTTGGAGAATGTGGCCCCATGCCAGCCTCATGCATGGCTCCAGCAAGTGCCTCCCCAGCTACAGCCCCTTCTGCCAGGATACATGGGGCGCCTACCTTTTCCCCTGGCGATGCCATAGAAGCTGCCCTGGTGGCGACGACCCTGAAGCAGCTTGCACGACGACGATTGATCCGACTGGCGGCCCTCCTAGGATCGTATCGCTCCACCAGCCAGAATGGGTGAGGCGTCGGCGGACGTCTGACTGTGGGGATCCACTGAGTGGGTCGTGCTATAGGGCACGCATGAGGAAGTGGGAAGCCAGGGCGCACAAAGTGTGGCGCACAAAGTGGCGATTCCACAGGTGGAGCTGGGGAGGGTGGGAGGCCCTGCAGCTGCACCATCAAATGAGCCAAACATGTCCGCAGTCAGATGTGTAGCAGACTTGTGGTGCGAGGAGGGGACGCACTGGTAGCGGTGGCGGTGGCGGTGGCCTCTGAGCGTGCACGTGTGCTCAAATTGATCAGCCAGGTTTCCCCACCGTCACACACCAGACAACGCGCGGCCCCACACAGTGGCAGTGCCCCAGTGTGATCTGTATATCCCTCGAGGTCAACTCGTGTGGTGTGCATGCGCAGACTAGTTTGAAGCAGCCGACCATGCTCTGGCAGAGCTCTGCAGGGTTTGTGCACAACACCGCTTCACCGGCCCGAACCCCTGAACTCTCGTTGCCACGCATAAAGATCTTGTTGTGATCCACTGGTAGTGAGCATGAGAGAGACGGAGATGGGAGGATGAAGGCCGTGCGGGCTGAGCATGGGACCAAGGAGTGAGTGGGTGAGTCGTCAACGCGTGGGCAGCTGCATCAACTGTCCCCCAAACTCACGATGACGACCATCTGCACCACCGTGGCCACAACTTGACTCGCACACTCCCACCACAAACCACCAGCTCCGTAACCACGTTCCGCAGGTCCAAAATCCTGAGCTCTCGTGGTCACACCGAACATCCCGAACCTCCCTCCCTCCCCTCACAGACAGGGGGAGGCAGAGCACAGCCACAGGCAATGTCACAGGCCGTGGCAGAGGGGGAGGGCTCGGATGGCCGGGTGGGTTGTTTGAGCTGTGATGTTGTGCGTGGGCGTGCAGCTCAGCTGAGGCGCGTGGTGCGCAACCAGGTGAAGAGGGAGCACGGAGCGCGCACGCACCTGCCTCAGTTGCACGCTGCGCAAGCACACATCTACCATAATCATTTCAAAGGCGCCCAACCGACTGCAGACAACGACCACACCTGTCGTGATGGTCGCCGCTTCGAACGCGAGCGGTGGCTCGTATGAAGAGAGGTCGAGGCGCACGACTGCCCCGGGGCCGGTTGTGCCTACAGCCGCCGACGAGTTTCTGATGGACACCTGTGTGTGTGTGTGTGTCTTTGTGTGTGTGTGTGTGTGTGTGTGTGTGCGTGCGTTCGTGAAAACATGCACATGTGCCACCGAGGTAGACCACCTGCGTGCAGCGATCGGACGAATGAATCCGACAAAACAACACTTGCAAGTGTTTTTAGGTGGAGCCGAGAAAGCGGCGCGCGCGCACAACAACAGCTCGAGCCACACTAAATGCAAAAACAAGAGCAACAGCCGCAAACTAACGCAAACTTGAACGCGACGAGACCATTGGGGCGCGCGCAGCGCCTTCTGTTCACGCAGATCAGGAAGGGTCTTCGTTGGAGGAACCACCTGGCACTGGAGTCAAAGCCATCAGAGTCCACTCGAGTGCTCCTCAAGCCGGGATACGAGATTGGTAGCGCGGCGCTACAGCCCACATCATGCGCAGCGTAGCGTGCTACACGGCGGCAATGTCGACACACCATTAGCCACTCAGCCATCTTGTGCCTGACACGCGCATGGAGCATGGACATGGAGCATCCCGCTTTGCGCGCGAGCGGGAGCTCTCCCGCGGCCTGGGCCGGCCCCTGCAGCCCTTAGGCATGCCTAGGCAGAGGCAAACCGGAGAGGAGGACGGATACATGTCCGCCCCGAGCGCGGGGCAGGCGGAGTACTCTGGCCGTCCCGCAGGTACGCTGCATGCACGCTCATGCGCGCGCGCATGCAACAGTGCGTGCGTGTGTGTGCGCTTGTGTTGTGTTGTGTGTGTATGTGTGTGTGTGTTGTGTGTAGATGGGGTGCAGCGCAGCAACGCTGCTTTGCAGCAGCCCGGTGCAGCATGCAAGCTGCGCCTGTGTGTGTGTGTGCGCGTGTGTGGAGGGGGTGCTGCGCAGCGACGCTGCTTTGTAGCAGCCCGCTGCATGCAAGCTGCTCCTGTGTGTGTGTGTGTGTGTGTGTGTGTGTGTGTGTGGAGGGGGTGCTGTGCAGCGACGCGACAGCAACGCTGCTTTGCAACAGCCCAGTGCAGCATGCAAGCTGCTCCTGTGTGTGTGCGTGTGTGGAGGGGGTGCAGTGCAGCGACGCTGCTTTGTAGCAGCCTGGTGCAGCATGCAAGCTGCTCCGGGCTGCTGTGCGGCACCGGCCGAGGTGCTCCCGCGGGATGTGGTGCGTCCCACTGCCACGCCCCTCCCCTCCTCGGCAGTGCCAGGGCACTCTCGACCAATCTCAAACCCACTCCATGTTGCACGAACGGTCCCGCTGGTAGATTGGGAAGCAGCACACAGCACACACAGCGTGCTGCCGGGACGCCTGTCGGCGGACACATAGCGGCGGGAGCGGGAGAGATGCGCGTCGCATGCGACACACAGTCACACAGCCACACACACACACACACACACACACACACACACACACACACACACACGCACACACACGCACACACACGCACACACACGCACATGCATACGTGCGTGCATGTGCTGTCCCACCCCCGCAGGGCGCTCTGGGAATCGCAGCGGCAGTGCGCAGGACTTTGACGCGCTTGCACGTCTGGTGGGTTGCTGCGGAGGTTGCTGCGGAGGTTGCTGGGTGGTTGTTGGGAAGTTACCAACCTGCTCCCTGGGCTTGGTCAGCAGACTGTTGATTTTCTTCCGGTAACATCGTGCTGGTTGCTAGGAGGTTGCCAAGTTGCTGGGTAGCGTTTGCTGGGAGGTTGCTGGGGAGGCTGCTTGGAGGTTGCTGGGGATGTTGCTGGGGAGGTTGCTTGGAGGTTGCTGGGGAGGTTGCTGGGGAGGTTGCTGGGATGTTGCTGGGGAGGTTGCTGGGGAGGTTGCTGGGGAGGTTGCTGGGGAGGTTGCTGGGAGGTTACTGGGGAGGTTGCTGGGGAGGTTGCTGGGGAGGTTGCTGGGAGGTTGCTGGGGAGGTTGCTGGGAGGTTGCTGGGAGGTTGCTGGGGAGGTTGCTGGGGAGGCTGCTGGGGAGGTTGCTGGGGAGGTTCCTGGGGAGGTTGCTGGGGTCGCTGGGGAGGTTGCTGGGGAGGTTGCTGGGGAGGTTGCTGGGGAGGTTGCTGGGAGGTTGCTGGGGCACCTGTGCTGGGACATGCGTGCTAGCTAGCTAGGACTCCCATGCCAGCTGTCTGACAGCAGCCCCACGTCCCAATCGACCAACCACAGCTCATGTGCCATGCATACACAATTGAGGTGAAGCGCGTCACCCTTACAACGTCAACCCCGTGAACTAAGGCTATGACAACCTGACACCCAGACACTCCCGCACACCGCATACTCCCCCCCCCCCCACACACACATACAGGGACACACACAAACACACACACACACACACACACAACCGACCAACCAACCAACCAAGCGTTACATAAGGCCGTCCGCATGCACCAGAAGTGCCTGTACTACTAACAGCAACACACCCCGGCAATTAATACGAAGTATGACCCACCGTGCACTGGGGTGTCTTTCAAATAGTGGGTGACTAACCAGCACCTGACACGCACGCACACACACACACACACACACACACACACAGGGAGGCGTGTCGAGCAACCCACTCGCAGATCTGCCGCCTTACCCGCCGGTCCCGCGTCAGGTGAGATTTGCTGTTATTTTGGGCTGTTGTGGGCTGTTCTGAGCTGCAATGGGAAGGGTGGAGTGTGCCTCAGCATGCCACAGCATGCCACAGCACGCCACAGCACGCCACAGCACGCCACAGCACGCCACAGCATGCCACAGCACGCCACAGCACGCCACAGCACGCCACAGCACGCCACAGCACGCCACAGCATGCCACAGCACGCCACAGCACGCCACAGCATGCCACAGCACGCCACAGCATGCCATAACATGGGGGTTTCTGGGCTGGAGAAGGCTGGAGTGGGCTGTTGACGGCCCGCCGGTCCTCCTATGGCTGTTGCGGGCTGCGGTGGGCTGTGGTGGGCTGTTGTTGGCTGTTGGGATGGAATGGGAAGGGTGGAGTGAGGGGTGTCTGGGATGGAGTAGGCTGGAGTGGGCTGTGGTGGGCTGTGGTGGGCTACGGTGGGCTGTGGTGGGCTGTTGTGGGCTGTTGTGTGCTGGAATGGGAAGGGTGGAGTGAGGAGTGTCTGGGATGGAGTAGGCTGGAGTGAGCTGTGGTGGGCTGTGGTGGGCTACGGTGGGCTGTGATGGGCTGTGGTGGACTGCTGTGGACTGTTGTGAGGGATTGCGGGCTGTTCTGGGCTGTGGTGGGCTGTGGTGGGCTGCGGTGGGCTGTAGATGGAAGGGTGGAGGGGGAGGGAGAGGGAGCTGGACTTCCTGGCAGATGCGCAGCCCCCCCCCTCGCCCCCTGCTCCACCACCCAGCCACGATTACATGCCGTGCCGCGCACCCACATGCAAAGGTCGGCACATGAAGCTCCCGGCCAGAAAGCACAACGTTCTCACAACGTTGTGTATCACAACTAAACATGTTGTGTTATGCCGACCCTTACTCACACATGGCACACCCCACACACGTGCTGCAGGTCGGCGGGCTGTCACCGTACGTGACGGTCGAGGCGACGCGTGACGGGGCGCTCGTGTCGGTGGGTGGGGTAGTGATCGGATTGATTGTACTTGCCCTGTGCCGGCCCCTACCCTACCTAGGGATTTCAGCCCTCAACCCCGACCCTTGCACCTAAGCTGTATGCGACGGTTGCAGTGACGCGCAATGGGGCGCTCGTGTCGGTGGGTGGGCTGTTGATTTGATGGTTTAGTTAGGGCACTTATTATGGTATATACTTATACTGGTATATACTTATTATGACTGTAATATCCATCATCATCATCATGGTTCGAGCCCACAACCCCGAGCCTTGCAGCCTAAGCTGTACGTGACGGTTGGGGCGACGCGCGGTGGGTCGCTCGTGTCGGTGGGTGGGATTTTGCTTGGATTTAGTAAGTAAGTGTTTGAAGGCTGAGATGACAATGTGCGAAGGCGCCTTGGAACCTTAGGCGCACATGGTGGTTACGGCGACGCGCGGCGGGGCGCTGGTGCCGGTGGTGGGTTGTGCGGTGCTGGCGCTGCTGCTGCTGCTGCTACAGTTGCTGCTGCTGCTGCTGTTGCTGCTCCTGCTCCTGCTGCTGCTGCTGCTGCTGCTGCTGCTGCTGCTGCTGCTCCTGCCGCTGCTGCTGCTGCTGGGGACACCATTCCACACTTTTGTGATGGTTGTGGGCCTGCGTGCACAGGGACCCTAAACCCTGAATCCCAAATCCTGAACCCCAACACTTCCCCAAACCCGAAACCCTTAGAAGGACCTTAGGAGGACCCTCAGGAGGACCTCCTACGTGTGTTAGGAGGACCTTAGGAGGACCCTTAGGAGGACCTCCTACGTGTGTTAGGAGGACGTGTTGATCGAGGCAGTCATCCACGGGCTGAGCAACATCGGCGATGCAGAGCTGTATCTCGTCTTTCATCAGCGGTTCTTATAACGACCACACGCGCCCATCGTGTTTGTGTTCTGTGCAGGACGAAGTGCTGGTCGATCCAGTCATCAGCGGGCTGAGCGACCTTGGCGGTGCAGCGCTGCGTCCCGTCTGTCATCCACGATACCTGCAACAACAACGCGCCCCCATGCCGCGTGCGGTGCAGGAGGACGTCCTCATCGAGCCTGTGATCCGCGGGCTGAGCGACATCGGCGATGCAGAGCTGCGTCCCATCAGTAGACCACGACAGCATACCTGTGGCGGTTTGGATAACAACCACACGTGCCACCTCACTGTTTGTGTGATGTGCAGGAGGATGTGTTGATCGAGCCTGTGATCCGCGGGCTGAGCAACATCGGCGATGCAGAGCTGCGTCCCATCAGTAGACCACGACAGCAGACCTGTGGCGGTTCGGATAACAACCACATGCGCCACCTCACTGTTTGTGTGCTGTGCAGGAGGATGTGTTGATCGAGCCTGTGATCCGCGGGCTGAGCGACATCGGCGATGCAGAGCTGCGTCCCATCAGTAGACCACGACAGCAGACCTGTGGCGGTTCGGATAACAACCACACGCGCCACCTCACTGTTTGTGTGCTGTGCAGGAGGATGTGTTGATCGAGCCTGTGATCCGCGGGCTGAGCAACATCGGCGATGCAGAGCTGCGTCCCATCAGTAGACCACGACAGCAGACCTGTGGCGGTTCGGATAACAACCACACGCGCCACCTCACTGTTTGTGTGCTGTGCAGGAGGATGTGTTGATCGAGCCTGTGATCCGCGGGCTGAGCGACATCGGCGATGCAGAGCTCCAGGCGCGCGTCGCGGGCGAGCTCAACAACCTGTATGACTTCTTCCGGAGGCTCTACGACCAGGACCAGCAGGAGATAAGGTGGGGGGAGAAGGGAGAGCATGTGTGTGTGGGGGGGGCTGGGGTAGAAGTGGGGCACAGTGGTTAGGTGGTTGGGGTTTCAGCGAGCTCAACAATCTGTATGACTTCTTCTGGCGGCTGTACGACCAGGACCAGCAGGAGATAAGGTGCGGAGGGGAGGGGAGGGTGGGTGGGTAGGGCGGGGGGGGGGGGGGGCGAGCTGGGACGCAGTGGGTGGGTCGTTTTTGAGCTCAACAATCTGTGCGACTTCTTCCGGCGGCTCTACGACCAGGACCAGCAGCAGATTAAGTCCGTGCTTACCGATGTGCCTGCTTGCATGCATGCTGTGCTGTGCGCTCCGTGTGCGCAGCGGCATGCAGGCACAGCTGCTAAACAAGGCGTCGGAGGTCAGCCGCCTCAAGGCCACCAACGCCGCGCTCGAAACCAAGGTGACGACCCCCCCCCGCCATGTTTTGCAGTTTTGACTGTATTTACAGCCCGACACGCTTTCATCGCCCCACCACCACCACACACACGTCTGTTCTGACTTCACGTACCGCACCTTGGTTGCTGCCCCCCCCCCCACACACAGACATCATCTGTCACAGGCATCAGAGGCGTCAGCAGCAGCGACAGCCACCGCCACCTCCCAACGAAGTAAACCTCCCCACACGCACTTCACTCCAAAGACGCGGCAGCAGCAGTACCGTAGTCACGCTTTGCCTTTGCGGGAGTCCACTAAAGAGGTCTCTTTATTTTGATTTTTGGCCTTTGTGGGGCGTTTTTCGACTTAATTTCGTCTTTGCGCTGCCTTTGCGGCGGCTTATTGCAGGTCTGTAGAGTGTTGATCCGGGTTCGAATTCCGCAGGGGACTTATTTGCCTTTGCGGGGCTTGTTCAGACTTAACTTCACGTTTACGGAGCCTTTGCGGGGCGTTTTCAGACTTAATTAGGCGCGAAGGCAAAGCGTGACTACGGTAGTAGCAGCAGCAGTAGCAGCAGTAGAAAAAACAGCAGCAACAGCAACAGCAGAAGCAAGCAGCAACAGCAGCAGCGGTAGCAGTAGCAGCAGCAGCAGTAGCAGCAGCAGTACAACAGCAGCAGTCCATCAATTCCCACCTCCTAACTACGCCCCCCCGGGCCCCTCCCGTGCGCTTCACCCCTGAAAGGCACTAGAGACGTCAGCACCAGCAGCCGCCGCCACCGCCTCCCATCAGCTCCCACCTCCTCAAAATCTCCCCACACACTCCATCTCTGCCAGCAGAGGCAGGTGAGGCAGGAGAGGCAGCGGAGATGTCGGCAGCAGCAGCAGCAGCAGCAGCAGCCCATCAGCTCACACCTCCTCACTACCCCCCCATCCCCAATGCCCCGTGCACTTCACTGTACACAGGCAGCAGAGGCTTCGGCAGCAGCAGCAGCGGCCACTGCCGCCGCGGCCGCAGCATTCGACGACGGCGGCGGCATCGGTGCCGCGCGCATGGTGGTGGGTGCCACCGGGCACACGCACACACGCACACACACACACACGCACATGCATGCACACGCACTGACACACACACTGCCCCCCCACCCCATACTCGCGTGTGCACACGCACATGCACATGCACATGCACACGCACACGCACACGCACACGCACACTCGCACGCGCACATGCACATGCACATGCACACACGTGCACACACACACTGCCCCCTCCCCCCCCCCCCTCACACACACACAGGGCGGCATAGACCCTGCGGGTACCAAGGGGCATGGATCGCCGGGGCCGCTGCGTGGGTATTCGTCTGATGAGGACGGCGGCACTATCGGAGACCAAGGGATGGGACGAGACGAGAAGCGCGCGCTTGGGATGGCGCTCAAGGTGTGTGTGTGTGTGTGTGTGCGTGTATGCTGCTCCATGGGTATTCGTCTGATGACGACGGCGGCACCATCGGAGACCAGGGAATGGGACGAGACGAGAAGCGTGCGCTCGGGATGGCGCTGAAGGTGTGTGTGTGTGTGTGATTGCGTGTTTGTGTGTGTGTGTGATTGCGTGTGTGTGTGGGGGGGGTACTGCGTGTATTCTCTGATGATAACGGCGACACCATCGGAGACCAGGGGATGGGACGAGACGAGAAGCGTGTGCTAGGGATGGCGCTGAAGGAATGTGTTGGACAGGTGTAACACGTTTTGCATGCACGCGCCCTGAGGACTGCGGGGCGTGAGTGGACTAGAAGTCAGGGGGGCTATTGAGGGAGCCCCTGCGAGGCCACGCCAGCGCCAGGCTTCCTATGCGTGTTGGAGAGAGTATGTGCGGGCATGGCGACTGCATTGCTGAATGCGGGCGATGCTGCAGGTTTGGAAGGCTACAGGCCTGGCGCGTCGGCTTGCTCGGCGTCCTACGATCTCCTCCCGCCTTCCGCCTGTCATCCCTGCTGCCCACCCCCTCGACACGCATTTCACTCAGTCAAATGCACCGCTGTTTCCCCCCGGCAACTTCGGCCCCAGGGGCTCTCTGTCGCCGCCCCCCCCCCTCCTCTCGACACCGCCCACCCCCCTCCCTCCTCCCCCCTCTATCATGCACTGTCCACGCAGTCGAACGCAACTCCGGGCAACTTCAGCACCAAGGGCATGCGGTCGATCGGAACGAAGGGCACAAACGGTCTCAATGCAACGGGGTCTGCGCTCGGTCGGGGCACTGGGGGGCAGGTGGGTGACGCGGGGAAGCAGAAGGGGTGGCACAGGGCAGCGGGGCAGCTCGACGCCCGATGATGATGATGTGATGGTGATGGATTTTACAGTCGTGTCTGACGCACCTACCGGCAGTGTATCCGGCCTTGCTCGGCGTGTATCGCCCGAGCGCTAAAGACGGGTGTAGGCCCCCTATAGGGCAGCAGGGGTGACACAGGGCAGCAGGGCAGGCACAGGTTTGGGCCGCAGGTTGTTGCAGCGGGGCAGCATGGGTGCCACAGGGCTGCAAGCTAGCACTTAAGCAGGGTAGCAGGGCATCCACAGGGCAGCAGGGCAGCAAGACAGCCAAGGGCAAGCTGGTTGGAAGGGCAGCAGGGTCATGTGAGCAGGTGTGTCACATGGCAGCATGGCAGCAGTTGAGCAGGGCAGCAGGGCATCCACAGGGCAGCAGGGCATCAAGACAGCCGCAGGTCAAGCTGGTTGAGAGGTCAGCAGGGTCATTTGAGCAGGTGTGACACATGGCAGCAGGGCAGCAGGTGGGTGCAGCTGGACATGCACGTACAGGGCATCAGGGAATCAGGGCAGCAGTCGATCATGGCGACATGGCAGCCACATGGCAGCAGGGCCGCAACAGGGCGGTAGGGCAGCAGGGCACTCGCAAAGAAGCAGGGCATCAGGATGGTAGAGCAGCCACAGGTCACGCTGGTTGAGAGGGCAGCTGGGTCATGCGAGCAGGTGTGCCACGTGGCAGCATGGCAGCAGTGGAGCAGGGCAGCAGGGAAGCCACATGGCATCATGGGAGCAGGGCAGCAGGGAAACCACATGGCAGCATGGCAGCAGTTGAGCAGGGCAGCAGGGAAGCCACATGGGAGCAGGTCGCTAGGTGGGTGCAGCATGGCATGTGCCACATGAAAGCAGGGCAAAGGGCAGGCCTGAGGCGGAAATGCAGCATGGCGGTAGGGTGGCACTTGAGCATGGCAGCCAAATGGCAGCAGGGCATCAGGACATAAGGACACCTCGGCAACAGGGCACCCACGTGGGTGTGCACACCCACCCATCCACTGACCCGCAGGGGTCGGGACGTGCGAACGGCAACACCGTCAACACCATCCTGTTCCTGCCGCCACACATCCTCAAGATCCCAACGCTGTATCGGTGAGTTGTCTACCATGTTAAGTTCATAAGCTCTTCGCCAGGGGCTCCCGCCCTGGCGCCGCTCGATGGCGGACAACCGGGACAACTGCGCTTGGTACTGGGCGGCTGAAAATCTGGAAATTTACCCTGAGCGGCTGTGACGCACAGCGCTACTGATGAACTGGTCCTGATGGGGCGAGGCTATGTGGCAGATGGGGCAGCGGTACGATGGAGAGCACGATGCACGATGGCGAGAATTGCGGCGAGCATGCACCCCCTCTCACAACGATCGGAACTCAAGCAGATTGCGGCTCCTAATGGTTTACTGTGCCTGGATGGAAGAGAGAGACGGATGGCGAGAAATTGAGAAACATGGGAAGCGAGGCACATGCGGCTAGGCTTTGTGAGGAGGTTGCGGCGCAGGGGTTCCCTGCCCAAGGCGCAGATTATTAGATGGCGACGCGATCGATGCACCAGCCGTGCGGCATGGGGCGAGGCGAGGCCCCACCAGCGGGCGGGCACCATAATGGAGATGGCGGCTAAGAACGAGGAATGCGGCTACCGGGGATGAGGCTACGGGTTATGCATGCCAGGGGACGGCGGACAAGGCTAATGCGTCACGGCGCATGGGTAAAGAACGGGGAATGAGGCTACGGGAGCTGGCGGGCGCGGCGCGCGCATGGCGCGCGCGGCGCATGGGGGTTGCATGGCGGCGCTCTGCGCGTGCATGCATGGAGGAGATTGCTGGCGGGCATGGAGGAGAGGGCAAACAGGAGATTGCTCGCGGGCGTGGAGGAGATTGCAGGCGGCAGCATGGAAGCGGATGGCGACAAATTGAGAAACATGGGAAGCGAGGCACATGCGGCTAGGCTTTGTGAGGAGGTTGTGGCGCAGGGGTTCCCTGCCCCAAGGCGCAGATTACAGATGGCGCAGCAATCAATACACTAGCCGTGCGGCATGGGGCGAGGCGAGGCCCCACCAGCGGGCGGGCACCATAATGGAGATGGCGGTTAAGAACGGGGAATGAGGCTACAGGGAGAGGATACGGGTTACAGATGCCAAAGGGGACGGCGGAACAAGGATCAGCCATAGGTGTCACGGGGAATGGCTAAAGAACGGGAATGAGGCGGGTGGTACGGGTGCTGGCGCGCATGGAGCGCGGCGCGGCGCATGGAGATCGCATGGCGGCGCCCATGCATGGACGAGATTGCTGGCAGGCATACAGGAGATTGCTGGCGGGCATGGAGGAGATTGCTGGCGGGCATACAGGAGATTGCTGGCGGGCGTGGAGGAGATTGCTGGCGGGCATGGAGGAGATTGCTGGAGCCAATGGCGGCGGCGGGACTAGTAGTAGAACACAGGCGCACACCAACAATGCGTTGCTGTCACTACCTGGGTGGTATAGGGTGGATCTGGGGGCCCAGTGTCCTGTCTAGGTCCAGTGCGTGCGCGCGTGTGGGGGTTTACCCTCACCCCTACCAGGTAGCCAGCCAGTTTCCCACTGAAACTGAGTTTAAGGTGTCGGGCGCTAGCGCCGACACCGGTCTTATACATCATTACTGGTGTCACACAGACTGTAAGATCCATCATCATCATCGGTGTGTGTGTGTGTGTGTGTGTGTGTGTGCTTTGTGCAAAGTGTCGTAGGTTGGATAAACCCTGATGATGATGATGGATCTTACAGTCTGTGTGACACCAGTAATGATGTATAAGACCGGTGTCGGCGCTAGCGCCCGACACCTTAAATCAGTTTCAGTGGGAAACTGGCTGGCTACCTGGTAGGGGTGAGGGTAAACCCCCACACGCGCGCACGCACTGGACCTACACAGGACACTGGGCCCCCAGATCCACCCTATACCACCCAGGTAGTGACAGCAACGCATTGTTGGTGTGCGCCTGTGTTCTACTACTAGTCCCGCCGCCGCCATTGGCTCCAGCAATCTCCTCCATGCCCGCCAGCAATCTCCTCCACGCCCGCCAGCAATCTCCTGTATGCCCGCCAGCAATCTCTTCCATGCCCGCCAGCAATCTCCTGTATGCCCGCCAGCAATCTCGTCCATGCATGGGCGCCGCCATGCGATCTCCATGCGCCGCGCCGCGCTCCATGCGCGCCAGCACCCGTACCACCCGCCTCATTCCCGTTCTTTAGCCATTCCCCGTGACACCTATGGCTGATCCTTGTTCCGCCGTCCCCTTTGGCATCTGCAACCCGTATCCTCTCCCTGTAGCCTCATTCCCCGTTCTTAACCGCCATCTCCATTATGGTGCCCGCCCGCTGGTGGGGCCTCGCCTCGCCCCATGCCGCACGGCTAGTGTATTGATTGCTGCGCCCTCTATAATCTGCGCCTTGGGGCAGGGAACCCCTGCGCCACAACCTCCCCACAAAGCCTAGCCGCATGTGCCTCGCTTCCCATGTTTCTCAATTTCTCGCCATCCGCTTCCATGCTGCCGCCTGCAATCTCCTCCACGCCCGCGAGCAATCTCCTCCATGCCCGCCAGCAATCTCCTCCATGCATGCACGCGCAGAGCGCCGCCATGCAACCCCCATGCGCCGCGCGCGCCGTGCGCGCGCCGCGCCCGCCAGCTCCCGTAGCCTCATTCCCCGTTCTTTACCCATGCGCCGTGACGCATTAGCCTTGTCCGCCGTCCCCTGGCATGCATAACCCGTAGCCTCATCCCCCGTAGCCGCATTCCCCGTTCTTAGCCGCCATCTCCATTATGGTGCCCGCCCGCTGGTGGGGCCTCGCCTCGCCCCATGCCGCACGGCTGGTGCATCGATCGCGTCGCCATCTAATAATCTGCGCCTTGGGGCAGGGAACCCCTGCGCCGCAACCTCCTCACAAAGCCTAGCCGCATGTGCCTCGCTTCCATGTTTCTCAATTTCTCGCCATCCGTCTCTCTCTTCCATCCAGGCACAGTAAACCATTAGGAGCCGCAATCTGCTTGAGTTCCGATCGTTGTGAGAGGGGTGCATGCTCGCCGCAATTCTCGCCATCGTGCATCGTGCTCTCCATCGTACCGCTGCCCCATCTGCCACATAGCCTCGCCCCATCAGGACCAGTTCATCAGTAGCGCTGTGCGTCACAGCCGCTCAGGGTAAATTTCCAGATTTTCAGCCGCCCAGTACCAAGCGCAGTTGTCCCGGTTGTCCGCCATCGAGCGGCGCCAGGGCGGGAGCCCCTGGCGAAGAGCTTATGAACTTAACATGGTAGTCTCTAGTAGAAGAGTTCCCTAAACCCTAAACCGTAAACCTAAGACCCTAAACTCTAAACCTTAAACCCTTGACCCTTAACCCCTTAACCCCCTGATGGTGCATTAGACTTGTGCTTGCGCACCCTTCAACGTGCAGACATGCATGCATGTGTGGGTGGGTGGGTGGGTGGGTGGGTGGGTGGGGCACAAGTGGGTGGGTGTGGCGGTCACGCCAGACGCAGGGATCCAAGGCCCCGCCAGGCCCCGTCCTCTTAGACCACCCCCCCACCCCACCCCCACTACACACACACACTCAACCACCCGCACACACACCACAGGTGGTGGGAGTGGGTGCTGTCCAAATACCGCGAGCAACGCATCTTCTGGCTCGTTGTGATCTGGTCGTTCATCACGGTGCTTGCGATCATCCTGCTCGTGGCACTGCTGGTGCCCTGGAAAAAGCTGGTGCGAGCGTGCATGTGTGCATGTGTGTGTGTGTGTACATGTGTGTGTGTGTGTGTGTGCATGTGTGTGTGCATGTGTGCATGTGTGTGCGTGTGTGTTCATCACAGTGCTTGTGATCATTCTGCTCGTGGCACTGCTGGTGCCTTGGAACGAGCTGGTGCAATCGTGTGTGTGTGTGTGTGTGTGTGTGTGTGTGTGTGTGTTTCACTCATAATTGCTGCTCGCGACCATTCTGATTTTGCCATGGAACCACCTCCCCCCCCCCCTCCTCCCCCCTCCCCGCCCTCCTCTTCCCCCTCCCCACCCCCCCCCCGCATCCAAAAACGACCCCTGCCCCCACACCGTCACTCACAGGGCAATCCCGGCTACTTCTACAGCGATGGCACGCTTAACATGAGTGGGGCGCCGGGGCGGAGCGATGCAAGCTTCCTGGTGCGCGCACTGCCAGTACTGCACTGCACTGCCAGTACAAGTTTACAGGTCACAAGCCACAGTTAGTCCACAGAGCGCGCCCTTGAGTCGTTGGATGTAGGGAGCTGCCTTGTGAGGCGGGCTCCGGGCAAACAAAATAGGTGTGTGTGTGTATGTGTCTTGGGGGGGTGGGGAGCCCTACTTACATCTCCCCAACCGCACCCCTTCGCACACGCACACACACACGCACTCACACTCAAACACACTCACACTCACACACACTCACACACACACACACACACAAACACAGCTCCAAACCCCGCGCGACGAGGCTCTCTACTACGCGATTGTACCCACGAGCATTCTATTTGAGGCGCGCCGGCGTCACAGCCACAGGCGTGGGCTGCTTCAGGTGAGCTTGACGGACGTGTGTGTGTGTGTGTGTGTGGTGGAGGTGTGTGTGGGGTTGCATTCTTTTTGAGGCGCGCCGGCGGCACAGCCAGACACGGGCTGCTGCAGGTGAACCAGATGGGCGTGTGTGTGTGTGTGTGTGTATGTTTGTATGTGTGTGTGTGTGTGTGGGTGTGGGTGTGTGCGTGTGTGTGCGTGTGGGTAGGTGGGTGAGAGGGTTGCGTTCTCTTTGCGGCGCGCCGGCGTCACAGCCACAGGCACGGGCTGCTGCAGGTGAACCAAAAGGGCATGTGTGTGTGTGTGCATGCGTGTGTGTGTGTGTGTGTGTGTGTGCGTGCGTGTGTGCATGTGTGTGTGTGTGGGTTACATTCTCTTTGAGGCGCGCCGGCGTCACAGCCACAGGTGTGAGCTGCTACCGGTGAGCTTGAAGGACGTATGCGTGTGTGTGTTTGGGTGTGTGTGTGTGTGTGCGTGTGTGTGTGTGTGTGGGGGGGGTGCATTCTCTTTGAGGCGCGCCGGCACCACAGCCACAGGCGCGGGCTGCTTCAGGTGAGCTTGAAGGACGTGTGTGTATGTATGTGTGTGTATGTGGGTGGGTGGGTGGGTGGGTTGCATTCTCTTTGAGGCGCGCCGGCACCATAGCCACAGGCGTGGGCTCCTTCAGGTGAATCAAAAGGGCATGTGTGTGTTTGCATGCGTGCGTGTGTATGTGTGTGTGTGTGCGTGAATGCGTGTGTATGTGTGTGTGTGTGTGCGTGTGTGTGCGTGTGTGTGTGGGAGGGGGGGAGGGGTGCACTCTCTTTGAGGACCGCCGGCGTCACAGCCACAGGCGCGGGCTGCCACCGGTGAGCTTGAAGGACGTGTGTGTATGTATGTGTGTGTATGTGGGTGGGTGGGTGGGTGGGTTGCATTCTCTTTGAGGCGCGCCGGCACCATAGCCACAGGCGTGGGCTCCTTCAGGTGAATCAAAAGGGCATGTGTGTGTTTGCATGCGTGCGTGTGTATGTGTGTGTGTGTGCGTGAATGCGTGTGTATGTGTGTGTGTGTGTGCGTGTGTGTGCGTGTGTGTGTGGGAGGGGGGGAGGGGTGCACTCTCTTTGAGGACCGCCGGCGTCACAGCCACAGGCGCGGGCTGCTACCGGTGAGCTTTCAGGACGTGTGTGTGTGTGCATGCGTGTGCGTGTGTGTGGGTGTGCGTGCATGCGTGTGTGTGTGTGTGTGTGTATGTGTGTGTGTGTGTGCTGCATTCTCTTTGAGGCGCGCCACATCCACAGACATTGGCAACTGCATTTGTGTTTAAAGAGAGAAGGAGGGGAGGAGGCAGAAGGGAGCAGGAAGGGAGTTTTTTTTGCCAGCACCAAGGGGGGGGGGTCATTACCGTAAACTCCATCAGCCTTAAGCTACCGCCTCGAAAAATATGAATTAAGTGATTCCTGAGACACTTGAGCCAGCGCAGCGGAGCATTTTCTTGAGTATTTTGACTTTAGCGCGGGGTAATATACATTTCTTCTCACTTTAGCCAGCCTTGCGGAGCCGCCCGTTCACAGCGAGCGAATCCGATCCATCATCCATCCACATCCCATCCATCTTCCTTTCTGTCTCAGCCACGGTCTCAGCGCTGCAAACTGTTCTTACACTCACGCGTCCACACTTGCCTCATTGGTCACCGAGTATATCTCCGTCGCGACTATAGCGACCTTGGACACTAATTAATTAAGCTTTAGCTGCACATTTTAGCTAGGGGGCCGAGCAATTAATTACAGCTAAAGGCTAATGGAGTTTACGGTAATACGGCGAAATGTGGGTTGGGTGGGTCCCCTCGAGCATCCTCGTTGAGGCGCGCCGGTGGCACAGCCACAACCATGGGCTGTTGCAGGCTGTTGCAGGCTGTTGCAGGCAAACCACCTTGTAACACCTAGATAGTTACAGCAAAGCATGGGTGTGCATCTGTGTTGGACTACTAGTCCCGCCGCCGCCATTGGCTCCAGCAATCTCTTCCATGCGTGAGCGCCGCCTGCATGCAATCTCCAATCTCCAGTCACAATAAAACAGCAACGACAATTGCACTTCTGCACTGCTGCCTCTTCAACGTTGATAACAATCACCCCCCCGCATTACTGCCCGCACAATGGTAATAACAAGCACACCCCTGCGTTGCCCCTGCGTTGCAGCACTGACCTATGCAGTGTTAATAACAGTCAAGTCACAAGGTTTTCATCTGATCTCACACCCCTGCATTGCTGCCCCTACGACGTTTATCCACAGGACGACGAAGATACTGACAAGGACAACACGACACAAGGGCTGCTCATGGCTGACGTTGACTCTGGCCTGCTGATTGACCTGGTGGAGGTGTGTATCTTCCTGTCTCCCTCTCTCTGTCTCTCTGTCCCTCTGTCTCTCTGTCTCTCTTTCTCTCTGTCTCTCTGTCTCTCTCTCTGTCAATGTCTCTCTGTCTCTCTGCCTCTCTGTCTCTCTGTCTCTGCCTCTCTGTCTCTCTGCTGAAAAGAAAGGCTGCTCATGGCAGACGTCGACTCCGGCCTGCTGATTGACCTTGTGTGTGTGTGTGTGTGTGTGTGCATGCCTGAAAGTTCGAAACTTACCTCGCCGTAGCGTGCGGCACCACGACCACACACCTCCTGCCTGACGTGTGTGCGTGTGTGCATGCTTGCATGTGTGCTTGTCGCGTGCGGCACCACACGACCACACACCTCTCGCCTGCCGTGTGTCCGTGTGTGCCTGCGTGTGTGTGTGTGTGTGTGTGTGTGTGTGTGTGTGTGTGTGCCCGCAGGGCACGTTCGAAACGTACCTGACTGACGGCGCAGTCGCGTGCGGCCACACCTGTGGCACGATGGTCCCCTCCCCCCACATGCACACACAGACACCCACCCACCCACCCACCCACCCACACACACACCCACACCCACACACACACGCACGCACACATGCACACACACACGCTCACCTGGTGTCTGGCTGCCTGGCTGGATGCACCTGCAGGGCACGTTCGAAACGTACCTGACTGACGGCGCAGTCGCGTGCGGCTCGCGCTTCCTGACCGCTGGCGTCAGCTACATCGCAAGTGTGGGGAACCAGACGGCGGGGTGGCAGCAGGAGTGCGCGCTGCTGGCTGGGGACGCGCTGTCGCCCAACCGCTGCCTGCAGGTGCGCAGAAGCTAGGTGGTAGATAGGTGGTAGGTGGGTGGTAGCTTGCGTGGGCGTGGGCAACCAGACGGCGGGGTGCAGGAGCAGGATTGTGCGCTGCTGGCTGGGGACGCGCTGCTTCCCAACCGCTGCCTGCAGGTGTGCAGAAGCTAGGTTGTAGCTAGGTGGTGACTAGGTGAAAGCTAGGTGGAAGCTAGGTGGTAGCTAGCATCGCAAGTGTGGGCACCCAGATGGTGGGGTGCAGGAGCAGGATTTTCGCTGCTGGCTGGGGACGCTCCGTCGCCCAAACGCTGCCGGCATCCTCCCCCTATTCTTAGATGACATGCTTAACTTTGTACGGGTACACGGGGGGGGCAGAAAAGAAAATACTGGAACACACGGTACAAAAAAAAATGACCCCCCCCCCCATCTCACAAAATACGCCATTCATGGAGCCGGGACCAATGCGCATGGCTCCCTTACAGTGAGGGCTGTCCATCGCAATGTCTAACTCGCCGGCAGACATCACCCCCAAAATCTAGCCATTCCATGGCTTAGTTGACGGGCACCAAGGAGTATGGACCCTCCAGTTCACACTTTCCAGGCAGATTCAGGGTTGACTCTCCTGAGGTGTTTTACTGTGCTCTCCAAGGAGATTCAGATGGCGTCAGTCCCATCTCAATCCATGAAGGTTGCTAAGATCCCTTGTGGGCACTTGATGCACCGAAGGGAGCACGCGGGGGAGTTGGGGCGTTGAGGGGGTGTTACCCCCCACCCTATAACCCAGGGTCACTTCTTACAGTGGATTTGTGCTCCTCTCATCAAGGCGGTTCCAATGGTGGTTTTCCCGTCCAAAACGGCCCACTAGAAAGAAAGTGCTGAACCCCCGAAGAAAGCTCTGGACCCCCCCTACCCCCACTTTGAGCCCTCATATCTCGGCCCCCAGGTGTCCAAATTCAAAAATTCGATGGTTTTGGAACATTCACAGCAAGGAGACAAGATTCCAGCTTGTGTTCCATTTCTTGTGTTTTCTGCCCCCCCCTTGTACGGGTACAACGTTTTTGACCACAATTTCGGATGCATGGCACGAGAGCTGTGGTTGGACGATTGAGACGGGGAGCGGTCGGCGGACAGGTTACATCTCTGGTCATCTGCTGGTGGTCTTGCCTTTTTCAAATTCAAATCTTGGCGGTTACTGTGGGCACCAAAAGTTTGTCTTTTCGGGCAAATCTGGATTCTGTTTTTTTTTGGTGCCATAAGCTGGAACCTAACCCAAACCCCTGGCTCAGTGCCCGAGGTGAACTGGAGTCTTAGGCCACTAACCCATACATCTGTGGTTGAAAGGGCTGGCTCTGACTTGCTCAGCACCACTGTTTCCACTGGGGGTAAACAGCAGATTTTGCACCCCGCGGGGACGCGCTTTTGGCAGGCAAATGTGCATTCCATGGCACTGAAGGCGCATCCTGGCTCCCCACCACCCGTGGCTCCTCCAGCATGTTGGTGGAGGTATATGAAAGTCATTTATGCTTTGTGGGGGTCTCAGACGCACATGGTGGCTGTGGACGCATTAGTTATACTTTGTACACACTTTTCACACTTTTCGGGTCACACCAGAGCGCCCAGCAGCCGCCTCACACCCTCCCGCGCCACAAAACCCAAGGGATGATCGTTTGAGAATGAATAACTATACTGCCACGCCCACTCATCATTTTAACAAGCATCATCACTCAGCCCCCCCCCCTGCCTGGCCCCCCCCCTCCCCGCCCATTCCAGTACCCCTCCTCCAATGCACCCGTCGTATGCACAATGTTAATGGCTTTTAGCCATTACTAATGAGCCCCCCAAAATGGCTAAAAGCCATACTTAATGATCTCTACAATAACTAGATGATTACAACCCCCCCCCCCCGGACTTTCCGGGGGGTAGCTAGCCCGGCTCCGTCCAAACGAGCGGTATCCACCCCCCTCATTGCCACTCTCACTCATCATGTGAACTCATGTACTCACTCATCACGTTTACATGCATCATCACCAAGTCCCCCCCCTCCCCCCCCCTCCCTTTCACCAGTGCCCCTCCTTCGACGAGTCCGTTGCATACACCATGTCCGTCTGGGCGGCCTCTTCCCCCCTCACTGCCACTCCCCCCCCATATTTTACCATGCATCATCACCCATTCCCCCCCCCCCCCTCGCCCCCCCCTTCCATCAGTGCCCCTCCTTCAACGAGTCCGTCGCATACACCATGTTCGTCGGTGCGGCCTCCTCCCCCTATGTCGCCACGATCAACTTCACCACAGCCGGCCCCCCGACGCCGCCCCTGCCGCCGTACCCTCCACCTGGCTCCCTGGGGCCCTCGTACCCTCCGCCACCGGCGCTGGCCTACCCTCCGCACCCGCGGTCCCCGCTGCTGCCCCCGGGGTCGCCGCTTCCGCCAGGTGCAGTGGTCTTGTGTTCTTGGCGACAATAGCTTTATAAGGGTTAATGGTTTCTAAACCTACACCTAATCTAAACCCGTTGAAGTGTTTGTACATACAGGATAATCTCACCCTCTGCCTCCGGGGGCCCTCGTACCCTCCACCACCAGCGCTGGCTTACCCTCCGCACCCGCGGTCCCCGCTGCTGCCCCCTTGGGCCTCCCCTTCCGCCAGGTGCAGTGCTCGTGGCGCTGTGCGGTTTGGAGTTCAGGGTTTGACGCTTTCTAGCAGGGTTTCTAGCAGGGCTTGTAGCAGGAAGACCCTCCTTCCCCGCAGTCCCCTCTGCTGCCCCCGGGGTTGCCGCGGCTGCCGGCAGGTGCAGTGGTCTTTTGTTCTTGGCGTCGCCTGCTTTCTAGGGCGAGGGTTTCTTACTAATCTCTTCGTAGGGGTAAAGGGTTTGTAAAGGCATATCTCACCCTTGGCGGCTGGGGCAGTGATTCCCCTGCGAGCCGTACACCGCTCCGAGCCGGATTTCCCATTTCCCAGAAAACCACCCCACACTGAGTGGGAGAGGGCGTAGAGCGGTGCGTTGGAAAGCTCGTGCCGAGAACAGCACAACGGCATGCGTTGCATGAATACCCGCTGTGTATTGTGCCTGATATGAGCGGTCAAAGTTGCTGGAGCCGGCAAAAAACGAACTACTAAAATCCTTCCCAGGGACCACTGGGCTGGGGTCCTCGCTGGCGCCGGGCTACCCTCTGCCCCCAGGGGTTCCCGCTTCCGCCAGTGTTTGTGATGCCGTCGGGTTTTGAGTCGAGGGTTCGGGGGTTTAGGGTTCGTACCCACAGCGACACACCCTCATCTGCCAGGTGTCGTATTCTAAGCGCTGCCGGGTCAAGGGTTTGGGGCTACACAGTTGTTTTGGGGTTGCTCAACCCATGGCTTAGGCGTTACCTCCGTATACCCACGCCGACACACGCCTCGCTGCAGGTGCCACGGCCGTGCCAGTTACAGGTTCCGTGGTCGTCCCGCCGCCGCCGATCGCGCCACGTTCAATGCGCCCGCCGCCACCGCCTGCGCCGCCGGAGGCGCCCGGAAGGTACGCCCGATTGCGCGCTGGTGATGGTGATGGTGCTTGTATGTGTGTGTGTGAGTGTGTGTGTGTTTTGCGTGTCCCGTGGTCGGGTGCCGTGCTATTGCCACACCCGCATTCGCCGCTGCGCCCGCCGATGCCTGCGTTGCCGGGGGACTGTTTGCATGCTGATGCTGGTGCTGGTGGTGCTTGTGCTTGTGTGTGTGCGTGTTGGGTGGTCGATTGGGCGGTCGAGTACCATGCTCCTGGCACCGCCGCCGGTTAGGTTGCGTTCAACGAGGCGTCGGGCAGGTGTGCGTGTGTTGGTGTGTTGGTTGGCTGGCCGGGAGCTCTGCCAGCACCCCGTCCCTCCTGCCTTTGCCACCCGCAGCGCGCCTTTGCCACCTCATTTGACATCACGCACTCGCTCGCTCCACACACAGTTCACACCTCCACACCATGCAGGGACCTGGTTGTGCCAAGCTTCGTGGCGCAGCCAACCGTTGTTGCCGCGTCTCAGGTGCGAGTTGTGCAGGGCATCTGGGGGGAAGGCTTTTGTGTCAACATTTCTGAACCCCAATCCTCAATCCTAAACCCCAGAACCATGGCGCAGTCGACCGTAGCTGCGTCGCTCAGCGCTGGCGTTGCGTTTATGCGTCTGGTGCGGTGTGAAGCTGGGGACTTGGCCTGGGAGGATTAGGACTTTCATTGATCTACACTTTCAAACGACTCCTACACTGCCGGACACCGCCGGAACTCAAGTCAAATGGCTGTCGAGGATTACTCAGACTCCTGAAGAGGGCCTCGATCGGGCCCAATCCCTGGCACCCATGCACAACGCCCCGCACACACTCTGCCACCCTCCCACCCACAACACACCCACCCACAACGCCTCCTCCACCCCACAACGCATTCCCCACCCCACACAGCACCCACGCACAACGCTCCGCACACACTCTGCCATCCACCCACAACACACCCACCCACGGCGTCCCACACCCACAACGCCTCCTCCACCCCACATCGCCTCCTCCACCCCACAATGCATCCACGCACAACGCCCCGCACCCACTCTGCCACCCACGCACAACACCTCACACCCAGGACGCCTAAACCACAAACCCACACCCAGGACGCCTAAACTCTAAACCCACACCCAGGACGCGCTCGACATCTCGTTTCAGCTTGACGGCCCGGGGCTTGTGTACTACGCAGTCGCGCATGTGCAGGTGGGGGGCCGGAAGCGAGGAAGTGTTTTGTACCTGACGTTTGGACACACCCAATAAGGCATGGGAGTTGGTGTGGCACAATAAGACACACGTGCACACCGCCTCACATTTACTCTCTGCTTGCCCCCCCCCCCCTAGATAGAATCTCAACATCTTTTACCCGTGCCCGCGCGCACGCCGCCGCTGCCTGAACTCTCTTTCTCTCTCGGTCTCTTTCTCTCGGTCTCTTGAAAGAGACATCTCCCAGTCCCTTTCTCTGTCCCTGTCTGTCTCTTTCTCTCTCTCTCCCTCTCTCTCATCCACACACCAGTGATGCAGAAAGTTTTTGGCATATTATGGGTTTGGGGTTTAGGGTAAGTTCAGGGTTGAGGGTTTAGGGCTTTGGTTTAGGGTTTTGTGATATGAACCTGACCCACTAGGCCTCTTTGGACAAGATGGAGGGGGGGGGGGGGCGATCTTATGACGCAAAAGGGTGTACATCACCCACACAAAAACGCGTCTGCGCTCCACGCTCCGGCAAAACAACCCTCCCGTGTGACGCACGCATCCACGTCGCGCCTTTCTGCACCACACACACACACACACACAGTAACAGTAACACGGGGTTTCCAGCCAAGCAGGCTACTCTTCTACTAGAGACACCCGCCGATACTCCAGCACACTTAAGTACTAGAGTACCGCCGGCTCCCGGCCGATACACTACCGCTCCCGCCGGCTAGACTACCCCAAACAGCGGTCTCTGAGAGACATGTCTGGCAAGGAGCATATAGGAGAGGACCTTCCTTAGGGTCACAGTAGTGGCCTTGTGGCCAGTCAAGCCGGCAGAGCCGACTGGCGCTGACTGGAACGGTCCCAGCCTGGCAGTGCATGGCTGTCCAGCTCTCGTTTGCATGGGGCTCAGCCGGCGCCCCATGCCTCATGCATGGCCAGGTCCCACCCTCCAGGGGTGCATGGACAGCAGAGTTGTCATGGAGGCTGCCTGAAGACCTTCCGACGCCAGTCACCGGCAGGCGAGCGCCCCCAAGGATTAGCGTGGTGACGAACGCTGCGATTGGTGAAGCGGATTTACTCTGTGTTGCCTCGGCGGTCGCCACCGCTGAAGCCGTGATGGTAGCCCGCCTCCACGGGCAGCCATCTTGACCAAAGTCCAGCATGCATTGACGGCGCCAGCTCCTCCGCTCGTCGATCAACTCGTCGAGATCGGTGCCGCATGGCGTCCTGCATGGGGGGAGGATAACGGCCGTCTCCCAGCACGGGCCGCGGCAGCGCCGCGGCTACTCGCCAAGCCATGGCAGCGCCGGGCAAGCCGCTCCTGAAGTGTTCCACCGAGGGGCCGTCTAGCAGAGCCGGGCCAGTCGTATTTTACCCCGCTCGTCAGCGGCACGGAGATCCTCGTCACCAGCAGCGCCGCATTGCTGGGTCCAGGGCTCGGCGACGAGAACGCGCCTCCGTTAATCGAGCCCCATGCACACACACATACACACTCTCAACACACACTCACACACACTCACACACACACACACACACACTCTAACACACACTCACACACACGCACACACACACACACACATCCACCCCAGGTCTTTGCACGTCAGGGCAACGTCTACACTGCCGTGCCCGCGGGCGTGCCGACGCTGCCACTGCCGCCACATGTAGGCACACTCATCCACTCTCTCTCTCTCACACACACACACACACTTGCTCTCGTTTTTTTCTCTCCCCCATACTCCAGGTATTTGCGCATCAGGGCAACGTCTACACTGCCGTGCCCGCGGGCACTCCGATGCTGCCGCTTCCCCCACATGTAGGCACACTCACTCTCTCTCTCTCTCACACACACACACACACTTGCTCTCACTTTTCTCTCCCCCCCATACGCCAGGTATTTGCGCGTCAGGGCAACGTCTACACTGCCGTGCCCGCGGGCGCCCCAACGCTGCCACTTACCCCACTGGGAGGCACCGGTGCAGCTGGTGTGTGGCCCGGGGGCGTGGTGGCTGCGGGCAGCGTGCGCGTAAATGGCACGGGACAGGTGCGTGTGCGTGTGTGTGTGTGTCGTGCGCACTTTGTGTGTATGGGACTGTGGCCCGGTTGCATTGTGGCCGCTGGAAGCGTGCACGTAAATGGGACGGGTTAGGTGCGCGTGTGTGTGTGAGACATGCGCAAATTGTGTGATGGTGGGTGTGGGCTCGTGGCCCGGGGGCGTGGTTGCAGCGGGCAGCGTAAACGGGGTACGGGGGACGGGGCAGGTGCATGTGGGGGGCGGGGGGGGGGGGGGGGGGCTTATTCTGCCACGTGTGCTGATGGGCAGTGTGTGTGTCCCCTGCTTCCCCTCATCCTGCCTCCTCCGGGGAGGCCACGTGCCGCTTCGACTTTGACAGCGCTGCCCGTCAGTGTGTTTGTTCACTGCCCCTTCACCCCCCCTCCCCCCCACACACACTGCGCAGATCACGTGCCGCCTTGGCCGTGACAGCGCCGTTCCGTCAGCGTGTTTGCTCCCTGCCACGTGCTTTGGGGACCTTTGCACCGCGTACCCAACCGCGCTCGCGCCCAACACGTCGTACGCGGTCTACCTTGCACCGGGGCATCTGACAGGTGGGAGAGAGAACGAGAGAGAGAGAGAGAGAGAGAGGGGGAGGGGGAGAGGGGGGGGGAGATGTGCTCGCTAGACACCAAAACTCTGAACTCGGAAGACTCCTGGCAACCCTGCCCGACCACCCTCGCGCCCAGCATGTCGCTCGCTGTCTACCTTGTACCGGGGCAGCTAACAGGAGAGGAAGAGAGAGAGAGGGAGAGAACAAGAGCGAGAGAGAGAGAGAGAAGGAGAGAACGAGAGAGAGAGAGGCAGAGAACGAGAGGGAGGGAGAGGGAGAGAGGGAGAGAAAACGAGCGCGCGAGAGAGAGAGAGAGAAGGAGAGAACGAGAGAGAGAGAGGCAGAGAACGAGAGGGAGGGAGAGGGAGAGAGAGAGGGGCTATCTAGACCCCGGACCCATGCAGAGCCCAAGCTTCAGCCCAAACTTGAGCCCTCAACCGAAACCCACATTCCCCACACCCCCACCAAATGTGCTCGTTCGGACGGCAGATGTGGGTTCAGGTAGTTAAATCACTCTGGCGACCCTGAAAATTGGCAGGGGTGTAGTTCAGATCCGCACAAAAGCGTAGCAACTTAAGCCCTCAACCTAAACCCCGAACCGGCGCTCCTTTTCCGACCGCGCTCGCGCCCGACCCTCAGGCCTGGGCTCGATCGGCACCGCCTCTGTGCACCCCCTTCCTCCCCCCCCCCCTTCCCGCCCCACACACATCCCCCCTCCCCTTCCCCCTCCTCAGGCCTGGGCTCTCTTGGAGCCACCTCCACGCCGCCCCCCATGACCACTGCGGTGCCGTCGTCTGTACCCATCCCCTTCCCTCTCCTTACCTCGCCCCCCCCCCCCCTTCTTCCCCCCTCAGGCTTCCCCCCTCAGGCCTGGGCTCCCTTGGAACCACCTCCACGCCGCCCCCCGTGACCACTGCAGTGCCCTCATCTGCACATATCCTTACCAAACTCAACTCACCGCTTTGCCTTCTTCCCCTTGCAGGCTTGGGTTCCGTTGGAACCACCTCCACGCCGCCCCCAGTGACCACCACGGTGCCGTCTTCCACACATATCCCGTCCAAACTCAAATAACCTCTTTGCCTTCTTCCTGCCTTCTTCCTTCCACAGGCCTGGGCTCCCTGGGCGCCACCTCCAAGCCGACCCTGTCACAACAGTGGTGCCATCGTCTGCACCTCCCCCCCCCCCTTCACCCTCCTACCCCCCCCCCCCACACACCCCCTTTCCTCCCAGGACTGGGCTCCCTGGGCGGCCACCCCCCACACCGCCCCCCATGACCACGCTGTGCCATCATCTGTCCCCCCCTCCCTCCTCTCCTCACCTCCCACCCCCCTTCCCCCCTCAGGCCTGGGCTCCCTTGGAGCCACCTCCACGCCCCCCTCCGTGACCACCGCGGTGCCGTCGTCTGCACCGACGCTTGCCACTGGCGCGGGTGTGGCGCCCGGGAGTGTGGGCGCGTACGGCTTTGCGCTGTCTGGGCTGAGGCAGGACATGCAGGTGTGTGTGTGTGTGTGTGATGGTGCTTTCCGGCGAAGCCCACTCCTCAGGTGGGCTAGCCACCGTGTCCCACCCTCTCTGTCTGTCCGTCCGTCTGTCCGTTCGTCCGTCCGTCCGTCCGTCCGAAGCAGTGTTCCTTGCTATGGCAGTATACCGCTCGGAGCGGAATCTGAGCGGAATTTTTATTTATTGATTTGTAGGCTATTCCGCTTTTCCGCTTTTCTCAATCGGGGAAACAACTAATTGTGCCGAGACAAAGTCGGCAAAAATATTTGTGCCGGGAAAAAGCCGGGAAAAAGCGGAAAATTAATTAATTGCTGAATCCTTCCCAAGGATCACTAGTCCGGAGGACACAATCTGATACGCTGGCGCGGTGGCCACCGCAGCTCCCAGGATTTTGCACGCGCCTCCGTGAGGCGTTAAAACTATCTGCGCTGGCGCGGGGCGGGGGCGCAGGTACCCGCCCGTTCGACCAGAGCCCAGGGAGCTCCCACATCTTGACCCTCCACACACACACACACACACACACACATACACACACTCACACACACAGAGCTTCACCTACGTTCTCATCACTCGTCCATTCGACCGGAGCCCAGGGGCCCTCGAACCTCGACCCTCCACACACACACATGCACACACGCACGCACACACACACACACATACACACACAGGGCTTTACCTACGTTCTCGTCACTCGTCCATTTGACCAGAGCCCAGGGGCCCTCGAACCTGGGCAGGCATCGACGCTGGTGGCTGTGCCAGGCGGGCGGCGACGCCTCGGGGCGCAGGGATCGTCTCTTCCCATCGCCCACTTGCGAGCGCTGCGCCAGGTGCGTCCCTTGACTCACGAATCAGTCCCCAACTAGGGTGCATCCTGTCTGCGGTGAATGCGTGTGTGGTTGGGGAGGCACCGCTGGACCTTGTGCCAGGGGGGCGGCGACGCCTCGGGGCGCAGGGATCGTCTCTTCCCATCGCCCACTCGCGAGCGCTGCGTCAGGTGCGTCCCTTGACTCACGAATCAGTCCCCAACTAGGGTGCATCCTGTCTGCGGTGAATGCATGTGTGTGGTTGGGGAGGCACCGCTGGACCTTGTGCCAGGCGGACGACGACGCCTCGGGGCGCAGGGATCGTCTCTTCCCATCGCCCACTCGCGAGCGCTGCGCCAGGTGCGTCCCTTGACTCACGAATCAGTCCCCAACTAGGGTGCACCCTGTCTGGGGTGAATGCGTGTGTGTGGTTGGGGAGGCACCGCTGGCCCTTTGCCAGGCGGAAGACGATGCCTCGGGGCGCAGGGACTGTCTCTTCCCATCGCCCGATCGCGGGCGATGCAACAGGTGCAGGTGGACCTCACTACAAAGCAGACCACAATCAGGTTTCCACAACAAGCACCCCAGCGATTTCGAACACGAACCAGGCCTGAGCTTACCCGGGCATCGCCCGATACCCACATGCGGTACTACCTAGCTACAACCTAGCTACTACCCAGCTACCACACACCTTCTAGCAGCGGTCGGGCCCCTAGTCCTGACGACGCCCGGTGCCCATGCAGGTCGCAACAAACCAGTCGGCAGCAGACGTCGGCGAGCCGGGGTCGTTCGGATTGGTGGCGTACCTGCCGCCGCAGGTGTGTGTGTGTGTGTGTGTGTGTGTGCACGTGTGCGTGTGTGTGTGTGTGTGTGTATGTGCAAGAATGAGAGCTTGCACGTATTTGTGTGTTTTTGTGCTTGTGTGTGTGTGTGTGTGTGTGCAAGCCGGGGTCGTTCGGATTGGTGGCATACTTGCCGCCGCAGCTGCGTGCGTGTGTGTGTGTGTGCGTGTGTGTGTGTGTGTGCGTGTGTGTGTGCGTGCGCGTGTGTATGTGTGTGTGTGTGTGTCTCCTTTCCACTCTCTCTCAATCAATCACTCCTTTCTTCTCTCTCCCTCTCTCTCTCTCTCTCTCTCTCTCCCTCTCCCTCTCTCTCTCTCTCTCTCTCTCTCTCTTACACTCATACGTATGCACGCACAGCCTGCCCTCCTCCCCTGCATTCCAGCCCACCATTTACGATCGCGCTACCATGCAACATGGCTCGACTCCTTTCCACTCCATCTTTTGCTGTCTCTCTTTTTCTCTCGTCTCTGCCTTTTCTCTCTCTCCTTCTCTTTCTCTCTCTGTCTGCCTCTCTCTCTCTCTCTCTCTCTCTCTGTCTCTGTCTTTTTATCGTCCCCTCTCCCTCTCTCTCCCTCTGTCTCCCTCTCTATCCCTCCCTGGCCCTGGCCCTCTCCCTCTCTCACCCCTCTCTCTTTCTCTCTTTATTCACTCTCTCTCTTTCTCTATCCAACACACCAACACACCCACACACACGCGTGCAGCCGGCTCTCTCCCCCACCACCTTCCAGCCCCCGTGTGCCATCGCGCTGCCGTGCGACATGGCATGGCTCGTTGGGGCGTACGTTGACACTGGGATTGAGGCGCTCGTGTTTCAAGACTGCCTGGCAGTTACAGACATTGGGACGGTGAGTACGCATTCAAATGTGCAGGTACGAGTGCGGGGGTGGGTTCACTCGTGTGGGGGGTGGCACTGGAGTACAGGGATTATGTTGAGCGCGACCGTTGTTATCCACGGTTGCTCATCCTACACGAGCCCCCAACCAGTGTTTCCGTTGGTCACCCTGCACCCCGCAATACCGTCCGGGCGGTTAGCCTTTGCGTATAATTATCGTTTTTTGCCCCCCCGCGAAGCTAATGAACTAATATAAATCGTCGAAAATCGCGATTTGGGGCGTCAACACGACTGAAAACGACGAAAAACGACCCCTGCAATCGCATTAAACAACTATAGTTTCAACCCCCCCCCCGCGAAGGCAAACAATATGGACGGTAGTGTATTTGCGGGTTGAGATTGGCCGATTTGGGCTGGCGCTGCTGAGTGAGAATGGGGAAGTGAGCGTGAGACCCGCCCGGGGCCTTGAAAGTCGAAAAGTTTAGGGTTTGCTGCTTGGCCGCTTTTTGGCCGCCCTGGGGGGAGGTTCACTGGGGGGGGCCCGGGGCGAGCCTTCATTTCCCCAATTTCTTTGCGGAACCACTGCCCTCACCACTCCACACCCGTCCCCAAGTGACACAGGGTTTCCAGCTAAGCAGGCTACTCTTCTACTAGAGACACCCGCCGATACTCCAGCACACTGAAGTACTAGAGTACCGCCGGCTCCCGGCCGATGGACTACCGCTCCCGCCGGCTAGACTTCCCCAAACAGCGGTCTCTGAGAGACATGTCTGGCAAGGAGCATATAGGAGAGGACCTTCCTCAGGGTCACAGTAGTGGCCTTGTGGCCAGTCAAGCCGGCAGAGCCGACTGGCGCTGACTGGAACGGTCCCCGCCTGGCAGTGCATGGCTGTTCAGCTCTCGTTTGCATGGGGCTCAGCCGGCGCCCCATGCCTCATGCATGGCCAGGTCCCACCCTCCAGGGGGGCATGGACGACAGAGTTGTCATGGAGGCTGCCTGAAGACCTTCCGACGCCAGTCACCGGCAGGCGAGCGCCCCCAAGGATTAGCGTGGTGACGAACGCTGCGATTGGTGAAGCGGATTTACTCTGTGTTGCCTCGGCGGTCGCCACCGCTTAAGCCGCGACGGTAGCCCGCATATAGGAGAGGAAACACCCGTCCCCACACTCCCCCAAACCATGGTGGTCGAGTTTATAGTCCGTTGTCTGACGCCTTTGATTGCGCGTGGCGCAGAACCTGGGAAAGAGGCCGGCAGCTCTCAAAACTCTAGACCCCTAGCATGCCATCTGCCATCATGCTTGCTGTGCTCGATGGTGGATGTGACTCTCCTTGCAGTCAAGACCGTGCCTGCAAACACATTCCCCACGCTCCCCCTCCCCACACGCTCTCTTCACCCGCCCCCACACCATGCACTTGAGGGAGGTGCTGGTTCCAGGCCTCGACAACGCGACACCCTTCACCGTCAAGGCCGTCTCTGCACACTCACCCACACTCCCCAAACTTGTTTCTGCAAGAGGAGAAGAGGGTCCTAGCACACCCCCACACCCCACACCACGTCCAGACAAGCGAGGTGCTGGTTCCAGGCCTCGACAATGCGACGCTCTACACCGTCAAGGTCTTGGCGACAGACCTCGCCTACAATGCACAGCTGTACGTCAGCAGCGTGCTGATGAATGATTTGAAGCCACCGGAGTTCACTGCAATCAGCCAGGTGTGTGTGTCTTTCTGCCTGCCTGCCTGCCTGCATCTGTGTGTGTGCCTGCCTGCTTGCCTGCCTGTGTGTATGTGTGTGTTTGCTGTGTGTATGTGTTGGCAGCGTGCTGAAGAATGATTTGAAGCCACCGGAGTTCACTGCAATCAGACAGGTGTGTGTGCGTGTGTGTGTGCGTGTGTGTGGTCGATTTTACAGTCCGTCGGGTGTCAGCCAGGTGTGTGTGTGTGTGTGTGTCTGCCTGCTTGCCTGCCTGCCTGTGTGTATGTGTGTGTTTGCTGCATGTATGTGTTGGCAGGGTGCTGATGGATGATTTCAAGACACCGGAGTTCACTGCAATCAGCCAGGTGTGTGTGTGTGTCTGTGTGTCTGTCTGTCTGTCTGTCTGTCTGTCTGTCTGCCTGTCTGTCTGCCTGTCTGTCTGTCTGTCTGTCTGTCTGTCTGTCTGTCTGTCTGTCTGTCTGTCTGTCTGTCTGTCTGTCTGCATCTCTGTCTGTATGCATCTCTGTCTCTGACTCTGTCTCTGTCTGCCTGTTTGCCTGTGTGCCTATGTATGTGTGTGTGCGCATGTTGTGTGTGCGTGTGTGTGCGCCAGCAGGCTGTTGCTGCATTATGTGAAGCCACCAGAGGTCAATGCGATCCGCCACTCCGCACACAGGCCACCGGCTTCATTTCCTTTCTGTGGTAAGCGCTTTTCTTTGTGCTTCTTCACATTTCTCCACTCCACATCTCCCCCACAATTCCTCACACACACACACACACACACACAGACCACCGCCTTCACTTCCTTCACCCTGAGTGTGACCATGAGCGAGGCAGGCGTGGTGAGCGGGCAGGTCGTGCCGGATGGTGTGAATGCCACACTCAACGCAGTGTGGCCGCCCGAGGTTGGAGGAACCATCGCTGCGGCGGCAACGTGCACAGTGACAGGTGAGGCATCTATGCTGAGGTTTGGGTTTTATGGAAACCTGTTTCAACTTTCTAAATTCTGGATATATCAAGCCTCGCCAGAGGTGTTGTACCAATCGCTGCTGCGGCCACGCGCACTGTGACGGGTGAGCTACACTTACGACAATAAGTAACGACGGGGAGGTTTCTCAAGAGAGGGTTTAAGGGCCAAGGGCAGGTCATGTCGGATGGTGTGAACGCCACACTCAACGCGGTGTGGCTGCCCGAGGTCGGAGGAACCATCGCTGCGGCAGCCACGTGCACTGTAATGGGTGAGTTACCACTGCTCTCGTACTGGAAACTCCATGCGCCTGTGCTGACGGCCCCACGAAATAGGAATTAATTGATTTTGGCAGTACGGGACAGGAAAGGACAGTATCGCGTGCAGCGGAGACATTTCGAGTATTTGGAATACCCCGTGGGAGGCCCCACCAGCAACTACCATGATTCCACATGTCCCCCCCCCCCCATCCCCACACGCGCAAACATGCACCCCACACACACCCCACACAAGCCGCCTCCCCTCACACAAAAACACTGCACACACAGACAGACAGACACACACACACACACACACACACGCACGCACTCCCTGCCCCAGGCAGATCCGGCAGCTGCAATCCGACGTTCAGAAGCCCACCAGCAGCTACATTGGTTCCATACCCCCCCCCCCACACACACACACATGCACACAAACCCACACCCCACACCCCAGGCAGATCCGAAGGCAGCTGCAACATGACGTTCAGAGGCCTGACAAGCCCCCCCCCCCCCCCCCCCCATACCACACCAACCGCCACCACGTTGCCTGCCCCAGGCGAATCCGGAGGCAGCTGCAACATGACGTCCAGAGGCCTGACAAGCTTTCCCCCCCTCCCACCCACCCCACTCACCCACCAACCACCACCCCGTTGCCTGCCCCAGGTGGATCCGGAGGCAGCTGCAACATGACGTTCAGAGGCCTCACGAGCAACAGCAACTACCGGGCATACCTTTTGGCGCGCGACCGGCATGCAAACGTTCAAAAAGCTTTCACACAGGTGTGGAATAAACACAGAATCTTAAAAACTAAAGCCCTAGGAGGGCCCTAGGAGGTCCCTAACCCAAAACCCTGACCAGCGACAGCAACTGCCGGCGTACCTGTTGGCGCACGACCGGCACGCAAACGTGCTGAAGGCGTTCACACAGGTGAGGAATACAGCAACGAACATTTTTAATAAAGACCCTCAGCCCAAAACTCTGACCAAAGAAAGTCACATACCCCCACGCAAACGTGCAAAAGGCGTTCACAGGTGTGGAATGCAACCATGGAACCCTCCAACCCCGAACCCTGATTCCACCAACCCTGGACACTAAAGCCCCTTTGGGGCGAGCGACCGTCATGCATACACGCAGAATGCGTTGACACAGGTGTGTGGCATGACTTGACAGCTTGAGGGATTCGAGCTATGATGTCTTGTCTGTCTCACTCTCTCTCTCTCTCTCTCTTTCACCTCGGGGATCTCTCTCTCATTTTTGGGAACTCTCACTCATCTATTTTTGGAACACGGTCCCCACACAAACGCGTGTACGTACAAAGAGCACCCCATGCTCCCCCCAACACATGCACCCCAGCACACGAACCCCAGCACACGCACCCAAGCACACGCACTCCATGCCCCCCCCCCCACCATCACACCCACACATGCACGGGCACGCACATGCCAGGTGTTTGTCCACACCGACGACAACAACTCGCCAGAGTGGCTGTTGTATGACGTGGCGTCATCCACCACAACTGCCAACGTGACGCTGCAGCTGACGAAGCCATGCGCGGTGGGTGTGGTGCAACATGGTGCCGCTGGTGGTGCTGTCAGATCTAGAACCCTCGGATCTAGGATCTCGTCAGATCCTTTGAACCCTAGCTTATATCTGCGGCAGAGTGGCGCCGTCCACCACAACTGCCAACATGAATCGGCAACTGACCAAGCCATGCTCGGTGGGTTTCAGTGTTATGGCTGCCTCGGATCTTCAAGGCTCTTATGCTGCTTGCCTCAGATCAGCCTCAGATGTCACTCAGATCTACAAACCTGCATCCTGGGTTGCTGTTTCTGTAACTGACTTCCATCTAGAAGCCTGCAACCAACCTGCTACATCCACACCTCCCCCACTCCCCCACTTCAACACCTCTCCCCCAGTACGGCATCAGTGCTGCAATGGGCGGGCAGTGCCCCACCTCTCACACCTCCCACACTCTCCTCACACTTTTTCCACACCTTCCCCACACCCCGCAGGCTCTTTTTCAGTGCGGCCTCAGTGCTGTCATGGGTTGCAGCGCCCCACCTCTAACACCTTCCACACTATCCTCACACTTTTTCCACACCTTGCCCACACCTTCCCCACACCCCGCAGGTCTTCCTCCAGTACGGCCTCAGTGCTGTCATGGGCGGGCAGCTCCCCACCTCCCACACCTCCCACACTCTCCTCATACTATTTCCACACCTTCCCCACACCTTCCCCACACCTCGCAGGTCTTCTTCCAGTACGGCCTCAGTGCTGTCATGGGCGGGCAGTGCCCCTTTTCACACCCTCCACACTATCCTCACACTTTTTCCACACCTTCCCCACACCTTCCCCACACCCCGCAGGTCTTCGTCCAGTACGGCCTCAGTGCTGTCATGGGCGGGCGGCGCCCCACCTCTCACTCCACACTCTCCTCACACTTTTTCCACACCCCGCAGGTCTTCTTCCAGTATGGCCTCAGTGCTGTCATGGGCGGGCAGTGCCCCAGCGCAGCGCAGCTGTACGCACAGGATGTTGCACTTGGAGCAAAGGCTGTGGGGCCGCTCTCTTTCGATGGGCTCAACCTTTTGCTCACACAGCTGACTGGACTGCAGGTTGGTGCCACAAGCCCTGAGCCCTACACCCTGGTCACGGGTGCGTTGTGGTTTCAGTTGCGGGCGGGTTGGTGGGTGAATGAAGTGTCGGCATTCGGGCAGCTCTCGTTCGATGGGCTCGACGTCGGCTCGACCTTTTGCTCATGAAGCTGACTGGGCTGCAGGTTGGTGCCACAAGCCCTGAGCCCTACACCCTGGCCAGAGGTGCGTTGTGGTTTCAGTCGCGGGCGGGTTGGTGGGTGAATGGAGCGACGGCAGTGGGGCCGCTCTCGGTCGATGGGGCTCAAAATTTTGCTCACACATCTAACTGGGCTGTAGGTTGGTTGCCACAATCTCTAAAGCCTTAACCCTGGCCAGAGGTGCGTTGCGGTTTCAGTCGCGGGCGGTTTGGTGGGTGAATGGAGCGACGGCAGTCGGGCCGCTCTCGTTCGACGGGCTCGACCTTTTGTTCACACAGCTGACTGGGCTGCAGGTTGGTGCCACAATCTTCCGTCCCAACTCACTGCCTGTCAAGACAACTCCCAACCGTGCCCCCTCCCCCCCCCCCCCACACACACACACTCACACACACGCACACACTCAACACACACACACATACACACACACACTCACACACACGAGCACAGGATGCCTCGTTATATCTTCTTTGTGCTGTTGCGGAGGACACCACCAGCTTCCGAAACCGCCAGGCAGTCGCGCTGTGGCTGCCGTTTGAAACCGCCGACAGCTCGCCCCCGGTGTTGACCGCGGGGCTGGTGGCGGGCAGTGGCGTGGAGTGCACCAGGTGTGTGAGATGGGCAGTTTGAATTTGAATTTGAAACGCTTGCCCACGGTACTGAGTTTTGCTGTTTGTGTGCGGACTGCGCACGCTCGTCCGCTTGAAAAAATTACCAGACAACCTCAAAACTCCCAACGCTGCAGCGTTGTGGAATCCACTGTGTGTGTAGGGGAGGAGGGGGCAGTTTGAATTTGAATATGAAGCCACCGACAGCTCCCCCCCAGTATCGACTCTCTTCGTTTGTTCCAGCCTGTCTTATGAGTCGTCACCCCCCACATCCGCCGCACTGCAGCGTCTCCTACCAGCCCCCCTCATGCGTCGCCAACGTGGCTCTCTCCATGAGCGAGGAATGCTCCGTCGCCTACGCGCTCGTCCCCCCCATCTCCAAAACCCACTCCAAAGCTTGATTTCTGTCTGTTGCAGTCTGACCATTTGGCATACACCCCACAAACCCCCTACTGCAGCGTCTCCGTCCAGCCCCCCTCATGCGTCGCCAACGTGGCTCTCTCCATCAGCGAGAAAGGCTCCGTCGCCTATGCGCTCGTCCCCTCGGCGTTCCTCACCACCTTCCTCTCCACACTCTTGCCCTCCACACTACTGGCGGCGACCAGTGTGGACGGGGGTGTGGACGGTGTGGACGGAGGGGCAGCTGCCGGGCAGCTGCTGCCCACGGGTGTTGTGGCGAGCGGGCGAGTGGCGCTGGTGGAGGCTAGCGCGCAGGTCACGATCGCTGTGCCTGGGCTGAACGATGCGACGTGAGTATGGGGGCGTGGGTAGTGGTGGGCGATTGTACAGTCCTCGGACGCCGTAAGGAGGCGTTTTCGACTTGTGCTTGCAAGCGCACATTTCACAATTACAGTGCCTGGGCTGAGCGATGCAATGTAAGTATGGGGGGCGAGGTCCGTGGGTCGGGAACAGCGTCAGTGCCACCCAGCTAGTGCCACGTACACCCCCTGTAGCCCTGCACACCAGATCCCCCCTGCTGGAGCTGAATGACGTGCCCGTGAGTGTGGGGTGCAAGATTCGCCCTGACAGAGATCCGGTCAGATTCAAAACTGTCAGGCAGCTAGGAGATTCCTAGGGGGGTCCGTTCTTCGACTCGCCGCCCTGCTCCATCTTGACACTACAAAATCAAGCCGTTAACCCTGTTCCTTGTGTGCTGCTCACAGCGTGAACGCCCTGCTGCTTGTGCCCGTGGACGAGTCTGCCATGCAGGCTCGCCCCGACACGCATTTCTTACACTCCAGACCACCATCATGGATGAAGGGCGACCCGCTCTTTGACGTGCCACCCTGCTACCATATAAACCCTCAACCCTGCTCCCCTGCGTGCTCCTCGCAGCGCGTATGCCCTGCTGCTCGTGCCTGTGGACGAGTTTGGCAACGCGCCGCCAACGCTGCAAGTCCTGTCGTTCAACTCGAGCGACGCCACGCCTCCCACGCTCGTCGGTGAGTCACAAAAGCGGGTTACAACCTACAAGCGCTTCACTCTCAAGGGTGACACTGTTTTAGCGTGTTTAACGTGTCCTGTCGTTCATATTGAGCGATGCTATGCGTCCCACGTTCGCCGGTGCGTCACGAAAGCGGGTGGCGAGGACGCCACTGTTCTAGGGTTGGGGGTTGCGTGCCCTGATGTTCAACTCGAGCGACGCCACGTCTCCCACGCACGTCGGTGCAGGCGACTATTCGCCAGACGCATGTACGCACGCACACACACACACACATCCCCCTTGAACACCAAACCTTCATGCCCCCCCCCCCCCTGCTCCTCACACACGCACGCACGAACGCACACACTGCCATGCTCCGCGCAGCCTACCTACGCAGAAACACACACAAACGCACGTGCTGCCATGCGATTCAGATCCATCTGTAGGAGCCCCGACACCACACACACACACACACACACAATACACACACACACACGCAGCCTCAAGTGCCGCCAGCACCGCAGACGGCACCATCAGCGTGTACGCCACGCTCGACGAGCCCTTCTCCACCTTGTTCGTTGTGGTGATCCGAAGCCCCGCTGCGAGCGTGCCCAGTGCTGCGGACGTGGCCGGCGGGCGGGGTGCGCAGGCAAGCGCGGGTTCTGGGTTATATTTGTTTGGTTGTTTGCCGCACTGTGTTTGCCGTGGTGATGAGAAGCCCTGCTGCGAGCGTGCCCAGCGCTGCAGACGTGGCCGGCGGGCGGGGTGCGCAGGTGGGTGCCGGGTTCGGGGTTTGGGCTATAGGAAGGGTTGATGCAGGGCTGGATTCCACGCCGTGTAGCGGTTACCAATCAGGCCCGCTGCGAGCGTGTCCAGCGCTGCGGACGTTGCCGGCGGGCGGGGTGCGCAGGCAAGGGAAAGGATGAGTCGTTTGGGGTCTAGACAGGGTTTCTGCAGGGCTGGATTCCACGCCGTGTAGTGTGGATCAAGGAGGCCTGGTGCGGGGGTGCCCAGTGCTGCAGATTGTGTCACAATGCGCGGCACGCAGGCTAGTGCGGGGCTGGAGGTTCAGGTGGCTTTGTGTTATTCTGGGCCACCGCGTTCGTGGTGGTGCCCAAGCAGCCCCGCTGCGAGCGTGCCCTGCGCTGCCGACGTTGCCGGTGGGCCGGGCGCGCAGGTAAGGCAAGGTTGAGGGTATTGGCAAGGGTTTTAGACAGTTTTCTTCAATTTCTGGGTTTCTGTAGGGCTGGATTCCATGCCGTGTGGTGGTGGCCAAGCAGGCCTGTTGCGGGCGTGCCCAGTGCTGCGGATGTCGTCGGCGGGCGGGGCGCGCAGCAGTGATCCCCCCGCAAGCCGTATACCGCTCCGAGCCGGATTTCTCATTTCCCAGACAATCACCCCACACTTGGGGGGAGAGGGTGTGGAGGGGTGCGTTGGAAACCTCTTGACAAAAGCAGCACAATAGCATGCGTTGCATGAACACCCGCTATGTTTTGCTCCTGGTATGAGCGGTCAGAGTTGCTCGAGCCGGGAAACAAAAAATACTGAAATCCTTCACAGGGGTCACTGGCGTGCAGGTGTGAACCGCAGGAGCCACAGGCCAACCAAGCCAAACCAGACCCTGGAACGTAAGCTTTGAGCCATGCCCGAACCCTGCTCAAACCCCCACCCAGGCGCTAGCTTCAACCTGCCCCCAAACCCAACTCAAGGCCCCTATACAGGGACAGCCCTGCCGCAGTTCCCCTGCATTCGTCATGCACCAAAACCCAAACCCTGCCCCCCCCCCCCCTCCTCCAACCCCAAACCCTGTCCCAAATCCTGCCCCATGCCCCCCTATGCAGGGCGAGGCCCCCGCGTTTTCTGGCCCCTTCGACATGCACCAAAACCTGCACCCTGCACCCATCCCCCTCCTCCAACCCCCAAAACTGTCTCAAACCCTGACCCACGCTCCCCTATGCAGGGCGAGGCCCCGGCATTTGCTGGCCCCTTGGACATCCACCAAAACCCAAACCCTGCCCCCCCCCCCCCCTTTTACCCCAACCCTGTCCAAGCCCTGACACACCCCCCTCCCAAACCCTGCCCCCCCCTCCCCATGCAGGGCGTGGCCCCTGCGTTGCGGCTCCTTCCCCGTGCTCGAACGCCGGAGCCTCCGTTCAAACGCCACGGGCTGACAGCTGGCCACCAGCTACGACGTCTTCTGGCGCTTGACGCATCCGGCAAACCTGCAGCGCAACGTGACGGCAATCCTGTGAGTGTTTGTGTGTGTATATGTGTGTGTGTGTGTGTGTGTAGTCTTCATACTGAGCCCTGTTGTTGTTGCATACGCGTGTGGTTGCGGTGGTTGCGGTCACGCCTACGCATCGGGCGACCTACAGCGCAATGGCGATCCTTGAGTTTCCAGAAAGCTCTGCTCTAATCTACCCTCTGGGAGCCCCAGTGCTTTTGCTGAAGTCTTTGCGTGATTACATACGTGCCAGTCACGACGTCTTCTCGTCGCGTGACGCACCAGGCAATGTCACAGCAATCAGTGAGTGGTTGTCAATTTTGACGTACTGGCTCTGTGCTGTGCCACCACCGACCAATCGGAGGTGGCAGAGCATCCTGCCCCCAGGGGTGTGAACCAGTGGTCCACACCAGCCGTGCGCACCCTAAAAAATGCCAGCAGCAGCCGGCAGTCAGTGTTTGCAGCCTTGACCCAAGCCCCTCGTTTTCTGCATTGGCGTGTGTGAGGTTTGTGGTCGCGTCCAATGCATCGTCCACGCACGTACGCCGCCTGGTCACACCTTCACACTCCCTCACACCTCCACACTCCACCCACCCCACCCCTTGCAGCGCGATCCGCACCCGCGACTCCCAACCGCCCGTCGTCACTCTTCTCTCCACGTCGTACGCGCCGCCTGGTCACACCTTCACACTCCCTCACACCTCCACACTCCACCCACCCCACCCCTTGCAGCGCGATCCGCACCCGCGACTCCCAACCGCCCGTCGTCACTCTTCTCTCCACAACGTACGCGCCGCCCGGTCACGCCTTCACACTCCCTCACACCTCCGCACTCCACACAATCACACATGCAGCGCGATCCGTACCCGCGACTCCCAACCGCCCGTCGTCACTCTTCTGCCCACGACGTACGCGCCGCCCGGTCACATTTTCACACTCCCCCACACCGCCACACTCCACCCACCCCACCCCTTGCAGCGCGATTTGCACCCGCGACTCCCAACCGCCAGTCGTCACTCTTCTGTCCACGACGTACGCGTCGCCCGGTCACATTTTCAAACTATCTCACACCTCCACACTCCACACAATCACATGCGCAGCGCGATCCGCACGCGCGACTACCAACCGCCCATCATCACCATCCTTGCCACCACCCATGCCCCCCACACAATTGCCAGCCCCTCGCACATCACACGCACACACACGGAACCCCCTTGCAGCGCGATCCGCATGCACGAATCCCAACCGTCATTGGTCACTCTTCTATCCACGACGTTCACACCGCCCGGTCACACCTTCACACTCCCTCACACCTCCACACCTCCACACAATCTCACGTGCAGCGCGATTCGCACGCGCGACTCCCAACCGCCCGTCGTCACGCTTCTGTCCACGACATACGAGCCGCCCGGTCACACCTTCACACTCACGACGTCACTCTCCAAGCCCGGGTCACTCTTCTACGTGGCGCTGCCGGCATCAGAGCCGCCTCCCGTCAGCCCAGCAGATGTGAGTACCGGTCAATTTACTTCAAGGCACAGTTCGCGACAGGGTGACAGGGACTCTGTGCCATGAAGCGGGACTGGGGGCCGCGGACGCCGCTCACCAGTGGTGTCATTAAGGAAACCAAGAATGTCCTGTTTGCCCCCGCAACATCGGAGGGAACATGCCGAATTGCCCCCGCAGAAGGCGTTTTTTCGCGGAAAAGTGTGAACATCGTCAAATTTCACACCTTTCGGAGCGAAATTCCCGCGATTCGCCCCCGCAGCCCCCAAATGTCCCGGTTTGCCCCCGCAGCCGCCGCTGCGGGGGCTGCGGGGTCGCTAATGACACCACTGCCGCTCACTCTGGGTGGGTTTAGAAGGCTGGAAATTACATTCTTCGCCGCCGTGAAGTACATAAAATGTGTACGCTGGCGGTCGTTGGAGTGTGGCTGGGTTGGGGTTTGGCTAGGGAGTGTGGCGGTAAGGGGGCTGAGGGTCACTCTTATGCGTGACACACATACGCACTCGCCAAGCGGAAGTATGGATGCGCCCCCGAGACACACATCACGTACACGCACACAAACACACACACACACACACACACACCAGGTTCTTCGCCCGCTTCGCGCCAACTTGCGTGGGAGCATGGACATCCCACCCATACACATCACACACACACACACACACACCAGGTGCTCCGCCCGCTTCGCGCCAACTTCAGCGGGAGCATGGACGTGCCGGTCGCGGGTGTGAACACGACGGTCACACTTTGCGTGGCTGGTGGGGAGGACCTGGTGCTGTATGGTGTTGCACAGGTAAGCACCCCCCTATTACCCCCCTCTCCCTCCAGCTGAATTTTTGCCCCCTGCCATAGCGTCGCACTTTGCATGGCGGCTGGTAATGAGTTGGTGTGGCACAGGCACAGGTAAGCAGCCCCTCCGGCTCCCCAGCTGATGCCTGGCTTCTCCCTTGCATGAATGCCCCCCACCCCCCAGCCCACCCGCTGTTGCATCACACACTTTGGGTGGCGGGTGGGGAGGACGTTGCCCTGTATGGTGTTGCACAGGTAAGCACCCTGCCTCCTTCTCCAGCTGAATTCTGACCCCCTGCAGCGCTGATTATCCCATGCATGAACAGGGCACCTCGCGCCATTGCGTCGCACTTTGCGTGGCGGTGGTGAGGGGTTGGTGTGGCGCTGTATGGTGTGGCAAAGGTAAGCAAGTCCTACCGACTCCCCAGCGACCATCTGTTCTCCTCACAGCCACGCTTCTCATCCTTTGCCTGGCCTTTGCATCAGACACTGTGTCGCGGTTGTTTCAGAACTGGTACTGTATGGTGTGGCTCAGGGAAGCAAGCCCCTCCGGCTGCCATCTGGTCTCCCAGCTACCATCTGGCCTCCCAGCTTCGCCGTTGCATGACCGGGCTTAGACACTCCTAACACATGAACACACACACGCTCCCACCACACTCTGACACACTCACACATGCACACGCAAGATGGAGAGTGTGCGGTCGGCCGCACGTCCAGCAACTCCACCCTCGTCGTCGCTACCGCCCTACTGGCCCCGCGCACCCCAGTCGGGAGTGCCCTTCGCGGCTTACTCACACGCTCAAAGCACACACACACACACACGCAAACACACACTCAAACGCAAACACACACACACACACATGCACACGCAGGACGGCGAGGGTGCGTTCGGCCGTGCCCCCAACAACTCCACCCTTGTCGTCGCGATCGCACTACTGGCCCCGCGCACCCCAGTCGACATGGGGATGTGCCCTTCGCAGCTCCCGGCTGGGATACTGAATGCGCTTCGGTTTCGGGCGGGGCTTGCGCGGGGCAGCCCTGGCTTTGCGGTCGGGCAGATGCAGGTGTGTGTGTGTGTGTGTGTGTGTGTGTGTGCAAGGGGGGGAGCGGGGGAGTGCCCTTCGCGGCTTCCTGCTGGCATGTTGAATGCGCTTCGGTTCCAAGCGAGGCTCGCTCGGGGCAGCCCTGGCTTTGCGGTCGGACAGATGCAGGTGTGTGTGTGCGTGTGTGTGTGTGTATGTGTGTAGCAGGCATCTACTCATCGCTACAAGGATTCCCTCCCTCGCACATGCACACACGCACATGCACACAGGAGTCACTCAACATCTCGTCCATCGTCATGACCTGGAAGCAGCAGTTCGTCCAGCTTTTCTCTCTGAAGCCCCCTGCCCCAACACACATACCCCCCACCCCCCAACACACACACACACACACGCACATGCACACAGGATTCCCTCAGCACCTCCTCCGGCATAGTCACCTCAACGCAGCAGTTCGCCCAGATTCTCTGACACCCCCCCCCTCCCACCACCACCACCACCACACCACACACACACGCGCGCGCACACACGAGACCATCAGCACCCCTGCTGGTGCCATGCGCTGGACACAGCACAGCCGATCACGCGGCTTCTCTCACTGACCCCCACCCTCCCCCCCCTCAATCACACACACACACACACACAGGAGTCGCTCAACGCCTCCTCCGGCGTCGCCACCTGGACGCAGCAGTTTTCAGGGTTCCCTCATGGGGGCTCTGGTGCCGTGCGGTCGGGGGAGGTCACTCTAGATGCGGGCGGAACGCCGTTGCCTGGGACGTACGCGTACACAGTCAGGGGGTGAGTGGGTGCGTGTGTGGATGTGGGTGTGTGTGGGTGTGGGTGTGGGTGTGCAGCTGTTGGCACATGAAAAACATGGGGAGGAGGGAGGAGGGGAGGCAGGGGGAGGTCACTCTGGATGCGTGCGGCATGCTGCTACCTGGATCGTATGCCCACCCTGTCAGGGGATGTGTGCGCATGTGTGTGTGTGTGTGTGTGTATGTGTGTGCGTGTGCAGCGGGGAGGTCACTCTTTATGCGGGCGGCACTTCGCTGCCTGGGACGTACACGTGCACAGTCAGGGGGTGGGTGGGTGTGCAGATGGGGGGAGGAGGGTGTGTGCAGCTGTTGGCACAAAATAAAAGTGGGGAGAGGGGGCTGGGGGGCAGGGGGAAGTCACTTTGAATGCGGGCAGCATGTCGCTGCCTGGGAGGTATGTCTGCACTGTCAGGGGGTGAGTGGGTGTGCAGATGAGTGTGTGTGTGTAGGTGTGGGTGTGTGTGCAGCTGTGGGCAGGAAAGAAGAGTGGGGAGAGGGCGCTGCCATTGTGCTGCAACAAGCCCGGTATGTATGCGGAAGACAACAACAAGCAAACGCTGCATTGACCGTCCCCCTGCCCTCGCGCAGCATCCCCTCCCCCCTGTCAACGTGCTCCAAACACCTGCCATCGTGCTGGAAACGCCCGCTCTGTATGCAAAGAACAACAGCATTCACATCTGCCCCCCCCCCCCCCCCGCTTCTTGCAGTCTCCTCTCCATGTGCGCTGACATCGTACTCCAGATGCCTGTACACGCAGGACACCGACGACCGCTGAACCCTCCCCCGTCCACACACACACACACACTTGTGTGTGTGAGCAGCCTTGAGCTGCAGCGCAGCATGAGCAGCATGAGCAGCATGAGCAGCCTCCCCCCGGCGCATGTCGCCATCGTGCTCCAGACGCCCGGTCTGTATGCGGAAGACAACAAACGACCGCTGCACTGACCCCATCCCTCCTTCCCCCTAACCCTCTCGCAGCCTCCCCCCTGCCCGCGTCGCCATCGTGCTCCAGACGCCCGGCCTGTACGCGGAAGACAATGACGACAAGGGCGCTGTGCTCTCTCTCGTGTTCCAACTATTTGATGCTGAGAACCGGACAGCGGTTGACACCGAGGGTCTGCTGGTGCGTCATGAGTTTATGCTGTGGTTCCGTGGTCACGCGTGACTGTACGGACAAAGTGGACACTGTGAGACCCTAACCCTAAACCCTAAACCCTAAACCCTAAGAAGACATCTGAGACAGAAGTGGGAGTTTTCTATTGAACCGCAGATGGATGGGAAAGATGATGATGGACTCTTACATTCATGTGTGACGCACCTAACCAGTGCTACCCAAAGTGCCCTCGCTCGTGTTCCAACTCTTTGATGCTGAGAACCGCACGGCGGTTGACACAGAGGGCTTGCTGGTTGGTGGTTTTCTAGCTATTGCTGTCACTCGCCTATCAGCTGTTCGACTCTGAAATTGGATGGCGATAAAAGCAGAGGGAGAGTTTGCCGTTGGATGGTTTTCGAAGCTTGGGACTTACGTTCATCGCTTTTCAGCTGTCAGCTGTGACCCTGAAACCGAACGGCGGTTGACACTGTGGGTTTGCTGCTGGGTGTTTTTCGAAGTTTGGGACACACTTCCATCGTGTTCCAGCTGTCAGCTGTGAGACTCTGAAACCGAACGGCGGTTGACACTGCAGGTTTGCCGGTGGTTTGTGTTCGCCGGCAGCCGCACCTAAAACGCCTCACAAACACCCACCCGAACGCACGCATGCCTCGACACACGCACGCTAGCCGGTAGGCTCGTCACACACGACTGTAAAATCCATCACACAGACGCACGCACGCGCATGTTTTTCAAGGCGCATCCGTTTCAGGGTGTGCAAGCATGAGCCTAATACACCTTTAAAAGCCTGCATCCAACGGACCTTAAAATCGGCCAATGCTCTGGCAGCAGCATCTGGCATGATCCATCCCCGCGATCCAACCCTAGCACACCCCTCCAAACACACACAAACACACACACACACACATACACACACAGGTGCTGCCTCTTCTTCGCCTGCCGGGTGCCACCCTGCGCCTCCCTGCATGCGCCCCGCTGGACACCCACACTGTGCCAGTGGTCATCTGATACCATTCATCCCCACCATAGCCAACCCAAACCCACCCCTCCATACACACACGCACAGGTGCTGCCTCTTCTGCGCCTGCCCGCATGTGCCACCACCATTCATCCCCACCCAAACCAACACGAACGCACCCCTCCACACACACACGCACTTGCACATACAAACACAGGTGCTGCCTCTTCTACGCCTGTCGGGTGCCACACTGCGCCTGCCCGCGTGCGCCCCGCTGGACTCCCAAACTGGCAGCGGCATCGGGGGATGCCAGGCGGTGCTCAGTGCAGCACAGATGCCGCCAGCAGGGACGACACAGAGGGCGTCGGTGCTGCTGCAAGTCTACTCTGGGTGGGTGAATCATGCGCGCGTGTGGCATGCGTGTGCGTGGCATGGGTGCTTTTGGCGTGTGGGTGCAGCGGAGGTGCCACCAGCAGGGCGATGCAGAGGGCGTCGGTGCTGCTGCAAGTCTACTCTGGGTGGGTGATCATTCGTGTGTGTGACATGCACGTCTGTGGCATGGGTGTATTTGGCGTGTGGACGCAGCGCAGATGCCGCCAGTGGGGGCGATGCAGAGGGCATCGGTGCTGCTGCAAGGAGTCCCGTTCCAACCTTCTGCTTGTGCCGCTGGCGCCCACGCCCTCCACACCTCACCCCACACCCTCCCACACCTTGAACTGAGAGTTACGAGTGCCCTCTTCGAGCTCGATGCTGATGCTGCACCGCGAGTCTCGTTCCGCCCTGAAAGTGTGCCGCTGCCTCACATCACCCCTGCATCACACCCTCAACACCCCACACTCTCCCACACTCTCCGCACTGCAGCGACGTGCTGAGAGGCACGAGCGACCCCGTTGAGCTGATGCCCCAAGGAGTCCCGTTCCACCCTTCCACTGGTGCCGCTGGCGCCCACACCCTCCACACCCCACACCCTCCCACACCCCACACTGCAGTGACGTGCTGAGAGTTATGCGTGCCCCCTTCCAGCTCATGCTGATGCTGCACCGAGACCCGTTCCGCCCTAAAATTATGCCGCTGCCCCACACCCTCAACACCCCACACTCTCCCACACTCTCCGCACTGCAGCGACGTGCTGAGAGTCACGAGCGACCCCATTGAGCTAATGCTCCAAGGAGTCCCGTTCCACCCCCCACTCGTGCCGCTGGCGCCAGCGCTGACGGGCCTCCTGATGACACTGCCATACAGGTGGGGGTTAGGGTTGTGCCTTACAGGTGCCTGGTAGGTGCCAGGAAGGTGTCCGGCAGGTGCCAGGCAGGTTCCAGGCAGGTGCTAGGCAGGTACTAGGCAGGTGCATTTCTGCCTGGAAAGGCATCCACATGGCACTGGACGGGCATCCACATGACTCTGCCATACAGTGTAGGGCATCCACATGACGATGCCATACAGTACAGTGTGTGACCGTGTTCGTTCGGGTGCCTTGTAAGGGTGGTGAGTTTGCCATCCTAGGCTTGGACACTCGGACATGCACTCAACGCGTACACGTGCACGCACACATCTACACATGTTATGCCCACATAGCAGTGGTCCCGGCACGCATGCCTCGCACATGCGGTCTCTCCCTGTCTCTCCTTCTTTCTCGCTCCCTCTCTCCCTCCCGCTCTCTCTCTCCCGCTCTCTCTCCTTCTCCCTCTTTCTCTCTCCCTCTCTTCCCCTCTCTTCCTCTCTCTCTCCCTGTTGTTCTCTCCTGATCTCTCACTCTCTCTCACTCTCTCTCTCTCTCACACACACACACACACACTGCTGCACCACCCACCCACAGGCCGGTCCACCGTGGCAAAGCATTTAAGGGCACGCTCACTGCATTGGTCTCGGCATGCATGCATCACACGTGCAGTCTCTCTCACTCCCTGTCTCTCCCTCTCTCTCTCTCCCTCTCTCTCTCTCACACACACACACACACAATGTCACCCACCCGCAGGCCTGTCCACCGTGGTGAAGTATTCAAGGTCACGCTCACCGCAGTGGTCCCGAGCGGGGCGCAGCCGATGACGGGCTTCACGCTGCAGGTGCAGACTGATTCCGGGTGTCAGGGGTTCTTCCTAGGTTTGGGGGGATTAGGGATTCTTCCTTGGCTAACGGGGAAGAGAGAGTAGTGTTACACATCCACTGCTGGCGGCCGGCGGCCGGCGGGGAAGGACATGTTGCTGTAGTGGCCACGGGCGGGGCGCAGCCGATGACGGGCTTCACGCTGCAGGTGGTCCTACTAATGATGATTGGTTTGACAGCTTGACAGCTCTGAACTACCTAGAGGCTCTGCCGGGCTGTTGCTCGGCTGTTGCTCGGTGTGCCAACACTCACGTTGTGTTCCAGCAAGGACATGTATATGCTCGCTCAAGGTCACCTCATTTCAACCCATGCTGTGCCCAGTCTCGTTATAGCGCTGGCAAAGGCCCATGCAGCAGCAATGGCATAATGCCCACCCACCCCAGGAAAACAATCAACCGGCACCCTACACCGCAGCTCATGTTCAACACCGCCTACCTAGCGTGTTTGCGCTTCACGTACTCCGAGCATGGGCACTAAGTTCCAAGTCGCAGCGTAGCAACCCCATCTACACCCACACCCACATGTGTGCAGCTCATGTTCGACACCGCCTACCTAGCGTTTGTGCGCGTCGCTCCGAGCGCGCTGTGGGGCAGCATCGCGAGCGATGTTGCACCGAGTGGCACGACGGCGGTGGTGTACGCAAGCAGTGTCATGCGCACGGGGCCAGAGTCCAGGTGCGTGGTTTATCGTCCAGGGGGTGCGTTCCAGGGCCCAATCGGGCTTGGGAAGTTCCAGGGTCTGGGGGCACAGCCGAGCGCGCTGCTGGGGCAGCATCACGAGCGACATTGCTCTGAGTGGGACAACCGCCGAGGTGTACGCAAGCAGTGTTATGCGCACGGCGCCAGAGTCCAGGTGGGTGTATGTGCATCCGGTGGGTGCTTCCCTGGGCTCAATCGGGTTTGGAAAGTTCTAGGGTTTGGGGGCACGCGGTGCGCTGTGGGGAAGTTGCTCCGAGTGGGACAACCGTGGTGGTGTACGCATCCATTGTCTTGCGCACGGCGCCTTGGTCCAGGTGTGTTTGTGTGTGCGCAATCATATGTCCCACGGGGTGCGGGCACGACAGAGTGTGCTGTGGGGAAGTTCGGCCAATGAAGTTGCTCTGAGTGGGACAACCGTGGTGGTGTCTGCAGCCAGTGTCCTGCGCACGGCGCCATAGTCCAGGTGTCCGATTTGGATGCGGCTTTGCTTTTTATTGGCCGCCACGCAGACGCTCAGCATTCTAGAAAGGCTGTCGTCATCAACAGCACCACACGTTGGGGGTGCCCTAACCAGTGGTCCCTGGGAAGGATTTTAGTAATTAGTTTTTTGCCGGCCCCAGCAACTTTTACCGCTCATACCAGGCACAATACACAGCGGGTATTCATGCAATGCATGCCGTTGTGCTGCTCTCGGCAAGAGCTTTCCAACGCATCGCTCCACGCCCTCACCCACTAAGTGTGGGGTGGTTTTCTGGGAAATGGGAAATCCGGCTCGGAGCGGTATACGGCTCGCAGGGGAATCACTGGCCCTAACACCCTGGAACACAAGGCCCGTGATAAACACACAGGCCAGCAACGACACTGCTGTCCTAGTGGCACACGCACGCAGCCTTCACTGCTCCCACGCACCCCACCCCACCCCCCATAAAACCCACCCCGCACCCGTGCCTCCGGCACCCCCCCCACACACATGCCCTGCACACACACCCCACACCGTACCGCAGCTACACCGGCAACTTGGTCACTTTTCTCGACATGTACTTCACCCCACACACCCCACCACACATGCCCCACCCCGCCTCAAACTCACACATCGCACCCCACACCCCAAACCGTACCGCAGCTACACCGGCAACTCGATCACTCTTCTCGACGTGTACTTCACGTGGCAGGCGGGACAGACGACAGATGGGGTTCCTGTTGTCTCTGTCAATGCGCAGCTGTTCCCTTTCGGGGGGCCGCCAACGGTGCAAGTCAATGATATCAGGTGTGGGAGAAGTGTGGGGGAAGTGGGGGGATTCACACACTTGGGGCTGGCGGGTTTGAGTAAGGGCTTCAGGCTTGGGACCGTGCCTGTTATGTCTGTCAATGCGCAGCTGTTTGCATTCAGGGCCCCGCCAACGGTACAAGTCAATGATATCAGGTGTGGGGGAGGTGTGGGGGCAGTGTGCGAGTCCACACGTGTAGGGCCTGGGCCTTTTCCGGTTTTTATTGGGGTTTCAGGGTTTGGGCCATGCCGGCTGTGTCGGTCAATGCGCAGCTGCGTCCCGTTCGGGAGACCACCAAAAGTGCAGGTCAATGATATCAGGTGTGGGGGTTGTGTGGGGGCGGTGTGGGGATTCACACATAGAGCGTGGTGGGTTTGAGTAAGGGCTTCAGGTTAGGGGCCGTGTCTGTTATGTCGGTCAAAGGGAAGCTGTTCCCTTCCGGGGGGGCGCCAACGGTGCAAGTCAATGAAATCAGGTGTGGGGGAAGTGTGGGGATTCACACACTTAGATGACGGCTGATGGGTTTCAGGTTCGGGGCCGTGCCTGGTATATGGCAGGTCTGACAACGTGCACCTGTTCCTTTTGGGGGGGGGGCTGCAACGACATCAGGTGCCACTTTCCTCCACCCTTCCCCACCAAACCCCACACCAACCAAGGCCCGACGCCCAACTCGGATACGGCTCCGGCTTGTGCTACGCTCCAACTTCTCTACGACGCACAAGTTGGTTTCGGCTTTATGGCCGGCTCCATCTCCCCCACACTATCCACACTCTCGTTCACACCTCAGCCACACCCGTGTTCCCACCCCCATCAGGCCCGACGCACAAGTTGGCTTCGGCTTCATGGCCGGGTCCAGCTCCCCCACACTCGGCGTGCTCGTGTGGGCGTCCACACCCGAGCTGTTCAACACCGCTGTGCTGGACGCGGCAGACGTCACTTCCACGATCCTCGCGGCGGTCGTGAGCTCGTTCCCGGCCAACATGAGCTCAGGTGGGGGTTACTTGCGGTTATCTTTGGTTGCTCTTCGGTCATTTGGGGCCGAGTTTTTTTAAGCAGCGGCGTCACGTCCACGATTCTTGCGGCGGTCGTGAGCTCGTTCTCGGCCAACATGAGCTCAGGTGGGGGGTTGCTTTCGGGTGTTTTCACTCTGTTCAGGGCTGGGGTCTGAGCCAGGGTTGAGCTGGGGGTTGACGCCACGTAAAATGAGAAGCTGATGAGAAGCTGGCTGTACGTCCATGATCCTCACGGCGGCCGTGAGGTTGTTCCCTGCCAACATGAGATCAGGTGGGGGGGTGCTTGCGGTTATCTTTGGTTGCTTTTCAGTTATTTGGGGCTGTCACAGTAACAGTAACATTGGCTTTCCAGCGAAGACGACCTTCCAGCGGAGACGACCTTCCAGCGAAGACTACCAGTTATGGCCCTAACAACTACTTTGGGCTGAGGTTTTTTATGCATCAACGCCACGTCCATGATCCTCACGGCGGTCGTGAGATCGTTCCTTGCCAACATGAGCTCAGGTGGGGGGTGCCTTCTGGTGTTTTCACTCTGTTTTCGGCTGGGAGTTGGGCCAGGGGTAAGCTGGGGGTTGGCGTCACGTAAAAATAGAAGATGAAAAGAAGCTGGCTGTACGTCCATAATCCTCGCGGCGGTCGTGAGCTCGTTCCCGGCCAACATGAGCTCCGGTGGGGGCTACTTGCGGTGGTATCTGTGGTCGCTCTTCGGTCATTTGGGGCCGAGTTTTTTTAAGCAGCGGCGTCACGTCCACGATTCTTGCGGCGGTCGTGAGCTCGTTCCCGGCCACCATGAGCTCAGGTGGGGGTGCTTTCGGTTGTTTTTGCTTTCTCACGGTTGTGGGTTTTCCAGCCTACGTCCCCCTAGTAGGGTACGTCTTTAGGAGACCACAAGTGCCGTTGCCATCCCCACCCGATGGTCAACCTCTTTGGTGGTCAACCACCCGATGGCCAACCTTTTTGATGGTCATGGTCACCAGTGATCCTTGCTATGGCAGTATACCGCTCGGTGCGGAATTTGAGCGGAATTTATATTAATTGCTTTGTAGGCTTTTCCGCTTTTCCTCTTTTCCGCTCGGGGAAGAAATCAATTGTGCCGCGAAAAGGCGGAAAAAAAATAATTGTGCCGGGAAAAAAACGGGAAAAGGCGGAATAATAATTCATTTACAAATCCTTCCCAAGGATCGCTGATGGTCACCGACCATGATGGATGTGCAATCGCGGGCAGCAACGCATCCACCCAGCATCCACCCCTCCGACTCCTGTCCCTCAAATCATCAACCGGCACCGCCCAAAACCTTGCCCCGCGCAGTGGTTGTGAACACCCCAGACGGATGTGCATTCGCAGCCCGCCGCATCCCTCCAATTCCTTTCCCTCCAAATCCCAACCAGCACCGCCCACCCCCCCGCTCCATGCAGTGGTTGTGTACACTCCTGATGGATGTGCAATCGCGGGCAGCAACGCCTCGACCGCCGCCGCCGCCGCATTCGACGTGTCCCCCCGCGCGTGCGTCGTGACCGCGCGGCGCACGCACACGGGGGCAGTGCGCGGTGCGCTTGTCAACGTGCTGGCGGCAAACGGGATGTTTGGGGCGCAGGTGGGTGGGTGTCACACACACTGTCACTGTAGGTGTGTGTGCGCGAGGGGGGTTGCGTGTGTGTGTATGTGTGTGTGTGTTTGTGAATGAAAGAGTGGGGGGGGAGCATGGTGCACGCTTGTCAACGTGCTGGTAGCAAACGGCATCTGTGGGGCGCAGGTGTGTGTATGTGTGTGTGCATATGCCGTCGTTGGCTCCTTAACTCTGACATGTCACACCTTACACCGCCTCCCCCAAGTCTCTGTGTGGTTCCCCACAGAACACCAGTTGAATCGCAGACAATGCCGCTCTGCGCCCTCCCTTTCTTCCCCTTCCTCCTCCCCCCCCCCACCCTCCTCCATTCACTCCTCAGCCACAGGTCCAAGTCTCAGTCTGGATCCCCACAGCACACCAGCTGCTAGCACGTTGATCCCCCCCTCCCCTGTCTGTCTCTCTTCCTATGCAGGTCCGAGTGTCAGTCTGGTTCCCCACACAGGTCAAGTTGCCAGCAGACGATGCCACTCTCAATCGTGTGCTGCCGGTCAACGCGGTGCAGCCGCCGCTGGTAGCAGACGACCCACAGTCCAACCTCTCTCCCCTCTCTCTCTGCCCCCCCCCCCCCCCCGTTGCCCCGCATGCGTGTGCAGGTCCGAGTCTCAGTCTGGTTCCCCACACAGCTCAAGCTGCTAGCAGACGATGCCACTCTGAATCGTGTGCCGCCGGTCAACGCGGCGCAGCCGCCAGCCGGATGCACTGGACGCTACCAGGTGTGTGTGCCATGCTGTGTACCAGGCTGTGCCACAGTGCCGTAACTGGAGGGCTCAGTGCAATTAAGCGCAGTCCCAAATTAAGTGCAGCGGCAGTCAACCAATGCCAATGCTTTACAAATACCCTCGCCCATATGGCCGCCTGGGGCGACGGGCCACCACCAGGCTGGCAAAAACACCTCTGCACTGTGAGGGACGCAAGGAAACTCGCAACGCTGCCATGCTGTGCCACCTTGCGCTACAGCCTTCTGGCCACCCGGGTGTTGACCAGATTGTCAAATACATTCCCAGAAAAGCGTCTTTGCAAACCCTGCCGTGCCATGTCCCTGCACTTACCCTAATGTGCTATGCCACACCGCAGTCCACGCGCCTCACACTTCTCGCCACCTGGATCGACGACGGCGGCGGGGTGGTGGCGGGTGTGGACGTCACGCCCCTGGCGGCGTTTGCGGCGGCAGACCCCACTGCGCTGCAAGTGCTGGGGGACACAGTGCGGGTGGGTGGGGGTACCCGTGTGTGTGTGTGTGTGCGTGTGTGTGTGTGTGTGTTGGTTCTGGGAGGCGGCAGAAAGCCCCTCCACGCTCTAAGCAGTTGGGGACACAGTGCGGGTGGGTGGGGGTGCCCGTGTGTTGCGTGTGTGCATGTGTGTGCGTGCGTGCGTGTGTGCGTGTGTGTGTGGACGTGGACGCCACACCCCTGGCGGCGTTTGCAGCGGCAGACCCCACTGCTCTGCAAGTGCTGGGGGACACAGTGCGGGTGGGTGGGGGCGCCCGTGTGTGTGGGCGGGGGTGTGGCTGTGTGTTGGTTCTGGGAGGCAGCGGAAAGCCCCTCCATGCTCTCAGCGGTTGGGCCGTGATGTGTGTGTGTGTGTGTGTTGGTTCTGGGAGGCGGCGGAAAGCCCCTCCACGCTTCAAGTGTTTGGGGACACAGTGTGGGTAGGTGGGGGCGCCCATGTGTTAATGTGTGTGTTTGTGTGTGTGCCTGTATGTGTGTGTGTGGGTGCATGTGTTGGTTCTGGGAGGCAGTGGAAATCCCCTCCACGCTTGAAGCGGTTGAAGACACAGTGCAGGTGGGTGGGGGCGCCCGTGTGTTGTGTGTGTGTGTGTGTATGTTGTGTGTGTGCGTGTGTTTGTGTCTGTTCTGAGCGACAGCAGAAGAGTGGTTGTCGCGCTCCAGCCGTACAACAAAGCACTTACACAACGTCCACACACACACACACACACACATACATACATACATTTACATACACATACACACGCACACACACACACACGCATGTCTCTTTCCTGATGTGCGCAAACACAAGTCTATTACGCCATCGCCATCGTCCGGCCGCTGTAAAATTGACCACATTCGCACGCATGCAGGGCCTGTCCCCCCGGACTGGCGTGGTTGTCGCGCTCCAGCCGTACAACCAAGCGCTGTCTGCATCCACAACGATCGACGTCTCTGACGACGCAGTGTGCCTCAGTTCTTTGCACACGCTGGCGGTCTCGGGCGTGCAGGTGGGTGTGGTATATGTTTGTGTGTGTGCGTGCATGCGTGTGTGTGTGTGTGTGTGTGTGTGTCTGACAAGGCAGTGTGCCTGAGTTCTTTGTACATGCTGGCGGTCTCGGGCGTGCATGCAAGTGTGGTGTCCAGTGCGTGCACATTTGTGTGCTTTGCATGATGTCATGTGATTGCTGCCTCCACCCATACAAGCTGCTGCTTGAACGCTGCTCAAACGCACGCGCAGGTCGGCGCATGCTGTATAACTAAAAGCCCGACCCCAGACCGCCTAACTACCAAACCGATGATGACAAACCGCCACTCGAACGTTGCTTGAACGCTGGCAGCCAAACTGCCAAACTGGCAATGTCAGACCGCTGCTCTGGTGCTGCTTGAGCACTGTGCAAAAGCTGTGCAAACGCTGTGCAAAACGTGCAGCTGCCTGGCGACGGCTCTCACACACACGCACACACACACACATGCTAGGGGTCTAATTTTGACAGCTGCCGGCCTCTTTCCTAGGGTCTAATGCGCCATCAAAGGCGTCCGACGGACTGTAAAATCGACCACACACACACACACACACACACAAATGCACACATAAACACGCCATCGCAACGCACATGTGTGGTGCATGCTGGCTTGTCGTCATCACATACACACACAGCACCATGCATGGAGGCTGGCAGCATGGCGAGCGTGCGCCACGTGATGAACAGAGGAGGAGGAGGAGGAGGGTGGCCAGACTGGCTGCACGAACTGAGACGCATGGCGCTACCAGATGTACTAGAGCTAGTGGGATGGACACAGTCAATGTGTATCCACTCAGTGGACGAGTGCGGGTGATAGTATCTGCCTGCCTCAGGGATTGAGTGTGCAAGCACAAGTCTCATACGCCATTAAAGGCGTCCAACAAGACTGTAAAATCAACCACACGTCCAAAACGCGTGCACATACACACACAAACACACGCACCACCACACCGCGCAGGTGGTGGCGCGCGCCGGGTCGTCGCTGACCCCTGTGGACACAGGCAAGGACACACACACACACACACACACATGCACACACATGTAGCTGGCTGTAACACATACACACAAACACTCACACACACACACACACACACGCCACCAACACATAGGTGGTGGCGAGCGCCGGGTCGTCGTCGAACCCTACGCTTGGTGGCACCCTCTCGCTCTCGATGACGCCGGTACAGGTGCGTGAGCGGTGTTGCACTGTTTTGTTCACGCCTTTATTCCGTCTGGATGCTCTTCTGGATGCTGGCTGCCAGACATGGATGGGCTGCCTTTAATAAATCATGGTTGGGCTATAACTGCCAAATGCCTGTATAACTGCTGGCTGCCTTTCATGTCTGGGCTAGCACTCTGCTCGGTGGCGACCTGTCGCTCTCGATGACGCCGCTTCAGCTGCGTGAGCACTGTTGCACTTTTGTGGGCACGCCTTTATGCCGTCTGGCTGCTCCTCTGGATGCTGGCAGGCTGCTGGCTGCCTTGGATGGATGGGCTGCCTTACAATAATGGTTGGGCTATAGCTGCTGGCTGCCTTTCATGTCTGGGCCAGCACTCCGCTTGGTGGCGCCCTCTTGCCCTCGATGACGCCGGTACAGGTGCGTGAGCGATGTCACACTTTTGTGGGCGCCTCTAGGCCTTCTGGACGCCCTTCTGGATGCGTAGACCCGCACCTACAGCACCAGGTTGCAACAACACCTGACGCCTGCCGCAGCGACTGACGTGTGTCACTACTCGTGCTGTGCGCAGGTGCTCACGTGGGAGGGCGACTCTGCGCTCGTGCGCACAGTCGCGCGCTTCGCGGACGGAACCTTGACAGACGTGACAAATGACGCTGGGGTGCAGGCGCTAGCGCTGGGTGGCAGTGGGACCACGCCGTTTGTGCTGTCTGCACACCCGCTGACGCGCGCACCGGTTGTGACTGTGACTGCGACGGTGAGTGCGTTTGGGGTGTGTTTGTTGTGGCTGCGTGTGTGCGTGTGGGCATTGTCGGCGACAGTGGCAGAGCATGCGTTGGGTGCGTGCGGGGTTGGGTGTGCTGTGTGAGGGCGCTGTGTGCGCTGTGTGCAGGCGCTGGCACTGGGTCGCAGTGGGGCCAGGCTGTTTGTGCTGTCTGCACACCCGCTGACGCGCGCACCGGTTGTGACTGTGACTGCGACGGTGAGTGTGTTGGGCGGGCGGTGGTGTGCTTGTGTGTGTGTGTTTGTGTGTGCATTGTCAGCGACAGTGGCAATGCATGCTTTGAATGCGTGTGTGTGCGTTGGGTGTGTGTTTGCGCAGTGTGTGTGTGTGGCCTCTTGTGTTTGCACGGGCACAAGTACACGCCTGCCTGTGCCCCGTCCATTTGGCGCCTCGCACTTGCGTGTGTTTTGACACCAATGTGTGTGTGTGTGTGTGCGTGTGTGCTCCTGCTGCTGATGTGTGTGTGTGTGTCACACCCTGTTATGTGTGCCTTGTCGGTGCACCTCGCGCGCCCGTGATAACGCAACGCACACACACACAGTTTGGCACTCCACTCTCGTGTGGTGCCGCCCTCCGCTCCTCCTGGTCGCTCTGCTCGTCTCTGGCGATGAGCACAGCAGACGGTGCGCTCCGCCACACACACACACAACACACACACAAACTCACGCACACACAGGTTGGCACTCCTCTCTCGTGTGGTGCCGCCCTCCGCTCCTCCTGGTCGCTCTGCTCGTCTCTGGCGATGGGCACAGCCAACGGCGCGCTCCGCATCGACCTGCCCCTCCCAGTGGGGCTGTCTCTCTCTGTGGACAAGGATACCGTCACTCAGGTGAGGCTCCAAGGAACTGGCAATGCCTGAACATGATCCATCATGGTAAATACCATCACTGTATTCACCAGGCTCCCCTCCCAGTGGGGCTGTCTCTCTCTGAGGGCAGGGATACGGTCACTCAGGTTTGTTTGGCACATGCCAAATTAAAAAGCCATGACTACAAATACTCCAAAAGAAGCCTCCTGGTATTAACTAAAGATAGCTACTAGCTGCTCTTTCCAAGTAATAGCTACAAAGCAGCTCAGCTGCGTGTAGCCCGGTCTCCGTGCCAGCAACCCCCAGCTTTCCAAGGAATAGCTACAAGCAGCGGAGCTGCTTGCAGCCCAGCCCTCTCTTTGCACACACTACACACACCCGCCCGCGCATGCATGCATACATGACATGCGAACACAAGGAACAGCCCGGTGGGGCTCTCCCTTTCAGGCGAAAAGGACACAGTTTCTCAGGTGGGCTCGGCAGCCTGCACGCACACACACACACACACACACACACACATAGCAGCAGCACACGAAGCATCCCTTGGACACGCAACACAACCACACCCACGCACAACCGCACACACACACACACTCGCACACACAAAAAAAACTCAACACGCCATTCAGGCGGGCGACCCAGCGGCTCTCCTTCCGATCAGCGTCCCCACCGCGGCGCGGCTGACAGTCACCGTGGCGTTTGTTGGGGGCAGCCACAGAGACTTCACGCGGGATGCGCGCACGGTGCTGCGCGTGTCATCGGGGGCCACGCTGTGCAGTGTTGGGACGGGCACAGACGGTTCCCCGGTGGTGAGTTTGTGTGCTCTACCCTGGGTGTGTGTGTGTATGGGGGGGGGCAGGCATGTGCACAGTGCTGCGCGTGTCATCGGGGGCCACGCTGCGCAGCGTTGGGACGGGCGCAGACGGTTCCCCGTTGGTGAGTTTGTGTGCTCTACCCTGGGTGTGTGTGTGTATGGGGGGGCAGGCATGTGCACAGTGCTGCGCGTGTCATCGAGGGCCACGCTGTGCAGCGTTGGGACGGGCACAGACGGTTCCCCGGTGGTGAGTTTGTGTGCTCTACCCTGTGTGTGTGTGTGTATGGGGGGGGGCAGGTATGTGCACAGTGCTGCGCGTGTCATCGGGGGCCACGCTGTGCAGCGTTGGGACGGGCACAGACAGTTCCCCGGTGGTGAGTTTGTGTGCTCTACCCTGGGTATGTGTGTGTATGGGGGGGGGCAGGCATGTCACATGCCGCATGTGCACAGTGCTGCGCGTGTCATCAGGGGCCACGCTGTGCAGCGTTGGGACGGGCACAGACGGCGCGCCTGTGGTGAGTGTCTGTTCCTTAAGGGGGGGGGGCACTGGCAGAGTTTGGGAGGGGCAGTAAGAGAGACTTGACGCGGGTGGCGCGCACAGCGCTGCGTGTGGCATTGGGGACATGCCGTGCAGCGTTGGGACGGGTGCGGGTGGTGAGTTTGAAGAAGGGGAGGGATCATCAAGGCGGGCGCAGATGGTTCCACATCTGCATCCTCGGTGTCCTGTTTTATGGGGGGAGAGGAGGGGGCGTGTGCACGGTGCTGCATGTGTCATCGGGGGACACGCTGTGCACCGTTGGGACGGGCACAGACGGTTCCCTGGTCTTAAGCTGCTCTGCCCTACCCTAGGTGTGTTGGCGGGGGGGGGGGGGTCAGGCATGTGCACGGTGCTGCATGTGTTATCGGGGGACACGCTGGGCAGCATTGGGACCACACATCACTGCCACCCACCCTCATTCCCTTTCTCCTCTCCCTCCACGCCACCACACACACACACAGGTGACGGCCCTTCGGGCGGCCGGCTTGCCCGACGGCCCATGCGTGATTGAGGCACGCGTGTCATTTGGAGCCAGCGGAGCCAGTTTGGCGCAGCCGCTCAGCACAAACGCCCACGCACTGCCCACTCACCCACCCCCTAAACACACACAGGTAACGGCCCTTCGGGCAGCCGGCTCGCCCGACGGCCCATACGTGATCGAGGCACGCATATCATTCGGATCCAGCGGAGCCAGTTTAGCGCAGCCGCTCAGCACAAACGCCCACGCACTGCCCACTCACCCACCCCCTCAACACACACAGGTGACTGCGCTTCGGGCAGCCGGCTCGCCCGACGGCCCATGCGTGATTGAGGCACGCATATCATTCGGATCCAGCGGAGCCAGTTTAGCGCAGCCGCTCAGCACAAACGCCCACGCACTGCCCACTCACCCACCCCCTCAACACACACAGGTGACTGCGCTTCGGGCAGCCGGCTCGCCCGACGGCCCATGCGTGATTGAGGCACGCATATCATTCGGATCCAGCGGAGCCAGTTTAGCGCAGCCGCTCAGCACAAACGCCCACGCACTGCCCACTTACCCACCCCCTCAACACACACAGGTGACTGCGCTTCGGGCAGCCGGCTCGCCCGACGGCCCATGCGTGATTGAGGCACGCATATCATTCGGATCCAGCGGAGCCAGTTTAGCGCAGCCGCTCAGCACAAACGCCCACGCACTGCCCACTCACCCACCCCCTCAACACACACAGGTGACTGCGCTTCGGGCAGCCGGCTCGCCCGACGGCCCATGCGTGATTGAGGCACGTGTGCCATTCGGAGCCAGCGGAGCCAGTTTGGCGCAGCCGCTCACCACGACCGTATCCGTGCGTGTGGTCTCGCTCGCGGGCCTGCAGGTGTGAACTCCACACTCCACACACCCGCTCGTCTTCACGGTTTGCAGCGCACAGCAAACCCAGGCATCACACAACCCTAGGAGGAGGGGGGGTACATTGTCAATGGGGGAAATCATCAATTTTGGGCACGCAAGAGCTTCTCACATCCACCATGCTTTGTGCATGCGACCCCGCTTCCAGACTTAAGTTGGCCATGGTATGGGGCAGCCATAACTCGTGTCCCGGCCCGAGCGGCCCCTCCCTCTGGCTGGGGCAGGGCTAGGAAATGTTTACCTCTCGTACACAATTCTGAGGCCCACCTCTTTACTGCATCATGCTGCGTGTCACACAGACTGTGAATTCCATCGTCGCCATCACTGCCACGCCCCGCGTGCGCACGCGTGTACGCGTGTGCGAGCACGCAGGCATCCCCCGCCCCTACTCCATCTTGGGTGTTGTCACACCGACTGTGAAATCCATTGCCACGCCACGTGTGTGCACGTGTGTGTGTGTGTATGCAGGTGCTGACCCAAACTGGCGTTGTGGGCACGCCCAATGCGACAAACTCTGCGGCACCAGTGGCGACCGGCCCGCGTCTGCGTCTACTGCAGGTGGGTGTGGTGGGAGAAGCTGCCCAGAAGCTGCATGCACCTGTCACAGGTGGGTGTGGGGGCGGAAGCTGCCCAGAAGCTGCATGCACATGTTACAGGTGGGTGTGGTGGGAGAAGCTGCCCAGAAGCTGCATGTGCCTCTTACAGGTGGGTGCGGGGGGAGAAGCTGTCCGGAAGCTGCAGGGAAGTGTGGTTGTGGGTAGGAAAGTGTGGCTGGAGAAGCTGCCCGGAAGCCATGCATGCATGCATGGCGACAGGCCCCGTCTGCACCTGCTACAGGTGGGTGTGGGTGGAGGGGTTTGGTGGGAAGTTGCCCGGAAGCTGCCTGCAAGGCACCTGCTACAAGTGGGTGTGGTGCAGGCCAGCTAGGCCCCTTTAAACCCCAATCCCTCACCCTATCTCCCTCCCTTGGCTCTCTCCCGTGCTTGACCTCACATACTCACCCTCGTGCCCTCTTTCTCAATCCAGTGCGTTTGGGACAACCAACTGTCTCCTACCCTGTGGGTGTGCGTGTCCCTCGATAAAAACAGCAGCGGCAACAGCAGCAGCTGCCGCCTCTCCCCACGCACACCACGGCCTGACCCTCGCCACCCCATCCAACCCACTGGACCACCCGCCAAAACAGTGCGGTTGGGACAACTACCAGTCGGCAACGCTGTGGATGCGCGCGTCTCTCAGTAACTGCAGCGGCAGCGGCAACAGCAGCTGCCAGGAATACGAGCTGGACGCGGCGGGGACAGGGTCACTGTCCCTGGACGGGAACTCCGTGGCATCGCTGGTGAGGGTGCTCGTTTAGATTTTTTTTAGGGTTTTAGGGTTTAGGGTTAGGGCTTAGGGTTTAGGGTTTTAAAGCGAATTTGATTGGATTGGAGGATTGGAGTGGGGGCTCCGGGAGTACGAGTTGGATGCATCGCTGGTGAGGGTGCTCGTTTGGTTTTGGAGAGAGGCTTGGTTTAGGTTGATGTTTGGAGTCGTGTTTGATTGGATTGGATGGGGGGGGGGCTCTATTGCATAGCTGGTGAGAGCGCAAGATAGGGACAGTAAATAGTTATTTATAGATCATACGAGGAGCCCTTCAACGCCGCATGCTCAATGGCCACACCCCACACACATGCACGCACACACACGTCTGCTTGCACCATGTTGCCAATCCAATGAGCCCGCAGCGCATGGCCAACATCCTCCGGCCAACATCCCACGGCACCGCACGCCTGACTGCAGTCTTAGCACACACACACACACACGCACACACGATGATGATGATGGATCTTACAGTCTGTGTGACACCAGTAATGATGTATAAGACCGGTGTCGGCGCTAGCGCCCGACACCTTAAACTCAGTTTCAGTGGGAAACTGGCTGGCTACCTGGTAGGGGTGAGGGTAAACCCCCACACGCGCGCACGCACTGGACCTAGACAGGACACTGGGCCCCCAGATCCACCCTATACCACCCAGGTAGTGACAGCAACGCATTGTTGGTGTGCGCCTGTGTTCTACTACTAGTCCCGCCGCCGCCATTGGCTCCAGCAATCTCCTCCATGCCCGCCAGCAATCTCCTCCACGCCCGCCAGCAATCTCCTGTATGCCCGCCAGCAATCTCCTCCATGCCCGCCAGCAATCTCCTGTATGCCCGCCAGCAATCTCGTCCATGCATGGGCGCCGCCATGCGATCTCCATGCGCCGCGCCGCGCTCCATGCGCGCCAGCACCCGTACCACCCGCCTCATTCCCGTTCTTTAGCCATTCCCCGTGACACCTATGGCTGATCCTTGTTCCGCCGTCCCCTTTGGCATCTGTAACCCGTATCCTCTCCCTGTAGCCTCATTCCCCGTTCTTAACCGCCATCTCCATTATGGTGCCCGCCCGCTGGTGGGGCCTCGCCTCGCCCCATGCCGCACGGCTAGTGTATTGATTGCTGCGCCATCTATAATCTGCGCCTTGGGGCAGGGAACCCCTGCGCCACAAACCTCCTCACAAAGCCTAGCCGCATGTGCCTCGCTTCCCATGTTTCTCAATTTCTCGCCATCCGCTTCCATGCTGCCGCCTGCAATCTCCTCCACGCCCGCGAGCAATCTCCTCCATGCCCGCCAGCAATCTCCTCCATGCATGCACGCGCAGAGCGCCGCCATGCAACCCCCATGCGCCGCGCGCGCCATGCGCGCGCCGCGCCCGCCAGCTCCCGTAGCCTCATTCCCCGTTCTTTACCCATGCGCCGTGACGCATTAGCCTTGTCCGCCGTCCTCTGGCATGCATAACCCGTAGCCTCATCCCCGGTAGCCGCATTCCCCGTTCTTAGCCGCCATCTCCATTATGGTGCCCGCCCTCTGGTGGGGCCTCGCCTCGCCCCATGCCGCACGGCTGGTGCATCGATCGCGTCGCCATCTAATAATCTGCGCCTTGGGGCAGGGAACCCCTGCGCCGCAACCTCCTCACGAAGCCTAGCCGCATGTGCCTCGCTTCCCATGTTTCTCAATTTCTCGCCATCCGTCTCTCTCTTCCATCCAGGCACAGTAAACCATTAGGAGCCGCAATCTGCTTGAGTTCCGATCGTTGTGAGAGGGGGTGCATGCTCGCCGCAATTCTCGCCATCGTGCATCGTGCTCTCCATCGTACCGCTGCCCCATCTGCCACATAGCCTCGCCCCATCAGGACCAGTTCATCAGTAGCGCTGTGCGTCACAGCCGCTCAGGGTAAATTTCCAGATTTTCAGCCGCCCAGTACCAAGCGCAGTTGTCCCGGTTGTCCGCCATCGAGCGGCGCCAGGGCGGGAGCCCCTGGCGAAGAGCTTATGAACTTAACATGACGTTATACAAGGGGAAGGGTCCGCGTGACTCCCCTGATGACACACACACACTCACCACACGTCCACTCCGACTCCCACCAGGTATCCAACCCAATGAGCCCTGAGCGAATGGCCAACGTCCTCCGGCCAACTTCTCCCGGAACCGCCATCCTGACCGCCTCCTTTGGCTCGTCAAGTGTGGACGTGGAGCTCAGTGTGGAGGATGTGTGGGACGCCGGGTGGCCACGCGTGGCGGGTGTGAACGACACCGGGTTCACACTTCTGGCAAGCACGGCCGTCGCGTCAGAGGTGTGGGGGGCAGTGTGTGGTTGTGTGTGGAGCTGGGTGTGGGGTTCACACACATGCTACGTGTGACGCCGTCGCACTTGCCATCACGTCGGGACTCCAACGGGTGCTCTCGTGAAACAGACCAACAGACCACACACACTCATGCACGCATGCATACACTCCCTCCCTCCCTGCAGGTTTACGTAACAGTGCTGCCGTCAGCACAGCTCATCTCGCTGCCGTCCCTCCCCACAGCGGAACAGGTGGTGGCGGCCGCCGTGGGGGTGCCGATGCCGCAGTCAGACATGGAGGCTCCGATCTCGGGCCACACGTTCTACTCCCAGGTATGAACAGACCTTCCACACACAGGCACACACACACACACAAACACAATGTGAGTGTGTGTGGTGGGCGCGGGTGTGTGCCAATGCCGCAGTCAGACATGGAGGCTTCGACTGCCGGCCACCCGTTCTACTCCCATTTATGCACACACACACCCCACACACACACACGTACACATACACACACATGCACAAAACACATGCGCAAATACAAGTCAAGGGTGATGATGATGATGATGATGGATCTTACAGTCTGTGTGACACCAGTAATGATGTATAAGACCGGTGTCGGCGCTAGCGCCCGACACCTTAAACTCAGTTTCAGTGGGAAACTGGCTGGCTACCTGGTAGGGGTGAGGGTAAACCCCCACACGCGCGCACGCACTGGACCTAGACAGGACACTGGGCCCCCAGATCCACCCTATACCACCCAGGTAGTGACAGCAACGCATTGTTGGTGTGCGCCTGTGTTCTACTACTAGTCCCGCCGCCGCCATTGGCTCCAGCAATCTCCTCCATGCCCGCCAGCAATCTCCTCCACGCCCGCCAGCAATCTCCTGTATGCCCGCCAGCAATCTCCTCCATGCCCGCCAGCAATCTCCTGTATGCCCGCCAGCAATCTCGTCCATGCATGGGCGCCGCCATGCGATCTCCATGCGCCGCGCCGCGCTCCATGCGCGCCAGCACCCGTACCACCCGCCTCATTCCCGTTCTTTAGCCATTCCCCGTGACACCTATGGCTGATCCTTGTTCCGCCGTCCCCTTTGGCATCTGTAACCCGTATCCTCTCCCTGTAGCCTCATTCCCCGTTCTTAACCGCCATCTCCATTATGGTGCCCGCCCGCTGGTGGGGCCTCGCCTCGCCCCATGCCGCACGGCTAGTGTATTGATTGCTGCGCCATCTATAATCTGCGCCTTGGGGCAGGGAACCCCTGCGCCACAACCTCCTCACAAAGCCTAGCCGCATGTGCCTCGCTTCCCATGTTTCTCAATTTCTCGCCATCCGCTTCCATGCTGCCGCCTGCAATCTCCTCCACGCCCGCGAGCAATCTCCTCCATGCCCGCCAGCAATCTCCTCCATGCATGCACGCGCAGAGCGCCGCCATGCAACCCCCATGCGCCGCGCGCGCCATGCGCGCGCCGCGCCCGCCAGCTCCCGTAGCCTCATTCCCCGTTCTTTACCCATGCGCCGTGACGCATTAGCCTTGTCCGCCGTCCCCTGGCATGCATAACCCGTAGCCTCATCCCCGGTAGCCGCATTCCCCGTTCTTAGCCGCCATCTCCATTATGGTGCCCGCCCGCTGGTGGGGCCTCGCCTCGCCCCATGCCGCACGGCTAGTGTATTGATCGCTGCGCCATCTATAATCTGCGCCTTGGGGCAGGGAACCCCTGCGCCGCAACCTCCTCACAAAGCCTAGCCGCATGTGCCTCGCTTCCCATGTTTCTCAATTTCTCGCCATCCGTCTCTCTCTTCCATCCAGGCACAGTAAACCATTAGGAGCCGCAATCTGCTTGAGTTCCGATCGTTGTGAGAGGGGGTGCATGCTCGCCGCAATTCTCGCCATCGTGCATCGTGCTCTCCATCGTACCGCTGCCCCATCTGCCACATAGCCTCGCCCCATCAGGACCAGTTCATCAGTAGCGCTGTGCGTCACAGCCGCGCAGGGTAAATTTCCAGATTTTCAGCCGCCCAGTACCAAGCGCAGTTGTCCCCGTTGTCCGCCATCGAGCGGCGCCAGGGCGGGAGCCCCTGGCGAAGAGCTTATGAACTTAACATGATGTGTCCTGGCCTTAGTCTATCAGCGGGGTGTATATGTATATGTGTAAGGGTAGGTGTTCTGTAGGCGCGAGAGCATGTCGATGCCGCAGTTGGACATGGACTCACGCTCGCTCCACACATACACACACACCGGCACTTACCCCCCACCCCCCCCACACACACACTCACTTCTCACATACACACATACATCATTACTGGTGTCACACATACCGTAATATCCATCATCACACACAGGTACTCACACCCCATCCCACCCACACAACCTCCACACCGCACACAGGAGTTCCTCTGCCTGCATGAAACTGCTCATGGCATTTTTTTGGTGGAACACGCACACACACACACACACACACGTACACACAAGTGGTGGTTGTCTGCGCAACACACATGCACACACACCCTCCACACCCCACACAAGATGTCACCGGCCTGTCACTCGCGTCCAACTACTCGGTGCTCGTGGCATGTGTTTGTGTGTCAAGCACACACACACACACACACACAAGTGGTGGTTGTCTGCGTAACACACATGCACACACACACTGGCAGTCACCCTCCACCCCACCCCACCCCACCCCACACACCCTCCACACCCCACACAGGACTTCACCGGCCTCTTGCCCGCCACCAACTACTCGGTGCTCGTGGCATTTTTTGCGTAACAAACACACACACACACACACACACACACTCACACACACAAGTGGTCGTGGTCTGCGTAACATACATGCACACGCACACCCTCCCCACAGGACTTCACCGGCCTCTTGCCCGCCACCAACTACTCGGTGCTTGTCGCAGTCGTGTATGGTGGGCAGCGAGTGCCGACGGTCGTCGCAATCACGGGCATCCTCACGCCAGACACAAAGGTATGGGGAGGGATGGATATCAGGGGCCTCTAGTCCCAGAAAGGTCCCAGAATAGTCCATTGAAGAGGGATCAGCGCACTCTTTACACTGCTCATCTGATGATCAAACTGGCTGGTGGTCCGACCCAGTGTCCCCTGGGAAGGATTTTGGTAATTATGTATTCCCCGGCTGGAGCAACTTTGACCGCTCATACCAGGTGCATTACACAGCGGGTGTTCACGCAACGCATGCCGTTGTGCTGCCCTCGGCGAGAGCTTTCCAACGCACCCCTCCACACCCTCTCCCACCAATTGTGGGATGGTTCTCTGGGAATGCGGGAATCCGGGCCCGAGCGGTTTACGGCTTGCAGGGGGGTCACTGGTCCACCCGCTCTCTCAAGTGAGACAATCAACCCATGTCCTGCGCTTCTCGATCGCAGGCGCCGACGTTTACCGCCGTGGGGCCGAGCTGGGGCCGAACCCGGGGCCGGTCATCTCGGCATCATCAGCAGGCACACCACCCAGCACCGATTGACTGATTCGTGCTGGTTAGCGTTGACCCGCTCGTTGCGTTGCACACACCGCAGGCGCCGACGTTCGCCGTCCTGGGGCCGACTTCAGGGCCGGTCATCTCAGCAGCAGCATCATCAGGCACCAGTGGCGGCAGCTTGGCTCTGTCGCTGCCGGTTCGAATGGACAAGGTGTGGATACACCACGCATGCGCATGGAACACATATGCACGCATGCACGCACATGCACACGAGCACACATGCACGCGCGTCCGCTCGCTCGCTCTCCCACGAAACTTGAGCATACACCGCATGCCCACGCACGCACGCAAACGCGCACGTGCACGCTGTCTCTCTCGCTCTCATACTCACTCACTCTCTGCCTCTCTGCCTCTCTTCCTCTCTCGCACTCTCTCTCATCGAGCCGTTTAGAGTCCCTTTTCTCTCTCTAGTATGTCTCCTTCTCTGACCCAGCCTCGGCCTGTCCTTTTTGTCAAACTGTCACTCTGTCACTCTGTGGGGTTCAGGTTTCGTGTATAACGTTCCTCCCCTACAAAAAAGCACGCGCACACACACTTATACCCACAAATGTTTGCAATGTAGGCGGGGGAGGTGTCGTTCACGCTCTTCCGCAACTCGAGCTGCATCGTTGGGGCGCCCAATTTGGCAGAGGTGAGGGATGCGGGGAGAAGGGAAGGAGAGGGGTGAAAAGGGGGGGTAGCACGGAGCCGAGCACCTCTGTCCCTTGCGCCTGCCTGACCGTGCATGCAACGTTGGGGCACTCAGAGTGGCAGAGGTGAGGGAAGGGAGGGGAAAGGGGAGGTGGGAGGAACGCGGGAGGGAGGGGAAAGGGGGCGGGGGGGGTCATGAGCACCCCTGTCCCTTGCGCCTGCTTACATTGCACGCATCGTTGGGGCGCCCAGACTGGCAGAGGTCGAGGGCAAGGGGAGGGGCTGTCTGCCAGGGACGTGCTCCTGGCCTTGAGTGTCTGGGACACGGGCTTGACAAGGTGGGGGAGGGGGGGAGGGTTGGGAGGAGGGGGAGGGAGGGGAAGGGAGGGGGTGGAGCATGAGTGCCCCTGTCCCTTAATTGCCTGGCCCCCCTTTCTTGCACACATGCAATGCGCACACACACACGCACACACACACACACACAGGTAGGTGCCGGCAGCATGCTCCCTCCCTCGCCCGCGCTGCACGTGCATGCCAACATCCGACTGCCCTCACCCACCCAATCAAACACACACAATCTACACACACACACCTCTGCACACACAAAATGCACACAAGTAACAAGTAACAAAGTAACACAGGGTTTCCAGCCCAGCAGGCTACTCTTCTACTAGAGATCACCCGCCGATACTCCAGCCCACTTGAGTGTACTAGAAAACCGCCGGCTCCCGGCCAATAGACTACCGCTCCCGCCGGCTAGACTACCCCAAACAGCGGTCTCTGAGAGACATGTCTGGCAAGGAGCATATAGAAAAAGACCTTCCTCAGGGTCACAGTAGTGGCCTTGTGGCCAGTCAAGCCGACAAAGCCGACTGAAAATGCACACACACGCACACAAACCCACAGGTGGTTGCCGGCAGCACGCTCCCTCGCCCGCGCTGCACATGCGTGCCAACGTCCGACTGCGCCCCCCTCGCATCTGGATCACTCAACACGGCGCTCGATGCTGCGGGCGGGGGAGGGGGGGCGTATGCCGGCCTACTTTCGCTGACAGCGTCACTGCCGCCGAGGTACGCGTGGGCATGTGGGAGGGTCGCTAGGGTCGCAGTCTCTGGATCACTCAACACTGCACTTTATGCTGCGTGTCTGGATTACTCACGCTCGACACTGCGGGCGGGGGAGGGGGGGCGTCCTCCGGCCTCCTTTCACTGACAGCATCACTGCCACCGAGGTAGGCGTGGGCATGTGGGGGGGTTGCTAGGGCTGCGTGTCTGGATCACTCACGCTCGACACTGTGGGCGGGGGAGGGGGGGCGCACGCCGGCTTCCTTTCACTGACAGCATCACTGCCACCGAAGTAGGCCCATCTTGGGATGCGGTTGCAGCCTGAGACCATAACTAACTGTCAGAGTTGGGTCAGTATTGGGTTGCGGAGGAGAAGGGGGGGCGCGTACGTTGGCCTGCTTTCTCTGACAGCGTCCTTACCGCTGAGGTAGGCGTGGGAATGTGGGGGGGGGGCTAGGGTCGCAGCGTCTGGATCACTCGACACTGCGCTTGATGCTGCCGGCGGGGGAGGGGGGGGGCGTACGCCGGCCTCCTTTCGCTGACAGAGTCACTGCCGCCGAGGTAGGCGTCGGCATGTGGGAAGTTGCTATGGCTGCAGCGCCTGGCAGACACACATACAGCCTTTGTGGGTACCTTCTTGGGACCTTGGGATCGGGGCTGCCGTGCGGCCGCGCGGGGGCGGTGGCACACTCTCTCACACACTCACACACACGCACACGCAGCCCCTTTGAGTATCTCCGTGGATCCTCTGTTTCGGGGCTAACATGCGGCCGCGCGGGGGCAGTACCATCGTACCTCCCCCCACAGTACGACTTGTACCTCGTGGCACAGGGGGCGCTGCCCAACTACCGCGGGTGAGCGGAATTTGAGGGGTTAAGGGTTTGGGATGCAGCAGGTTGGAATGTTAAGGGGGGGGAGGGGGGGGGAGGGGGGGGCAGTTCTTGACTGCCCGGGCATCCTCTCCCCTGGAGCAGGAGCAGCAGAGTGCGCCACACGCACACACTCTCACTCGCTCTCGCTCTCTCTGTCTGCGCTCCTCGCAGGTGGGCGCTCGACTGCCGCCCCCCCCTCCCGGGCGCCCTCCTCCCGGGCGCCGGAGCCGCAGAATGCGCGCCGATCGCCATTGCGTCGTGCACCGCAACACCGCCGCAGTTCCCGCAGCGCAATGAGCAGGCGGCGGGCACTGGGGTGTATGGAGAGGTGCGGGTTCGTTTGTGTCAAGGCTTCAATTGGCCCCCACAGGCCCCTTGCGTGTGTTCCTGCAGCTCTCCCTCCCTCTGTCTCTCTCTCCCATCCTCTCTCTCATGCACGCACATGACCACACATGTACGCACGCACACACATGCGGACCTGAGGCTGCGGCAGCCGC
>VFSX01000182.1:0-5000 GCA_016618255.1 Chlamydomonas sp. UWO 241
ACCGCGCCAACCGCGCGGCCGACGCAGCTGTGCAGAGAGACAGGGAGAGGTGGATCGGCCAGCAGGTGGCGGAGGCGCAAGACATGCTACGCAAGAAGAATCTGCGCCAGTTTGCGCGCGCGTGCGGCAGGCTGGCGGGCCGCAGCCGCAGCCATCAGATCCCACCTGCCATGCGGGACGTCTCGGGCGCGCTGCACAGCGGTCCAGACGGGGGGCTGAAGGCCATGACAGAGTCATTCGACAAGCTATATGGCGGGGAGACCAAGCTCAGCGACGAGACCCTGAACCAGCTGGAGAACGATGTAGCGGCGTTTGAGCTCACAGGCGCCACAGAGGTGGACGAGGCGCACGGGCGCCCCCCTGACCTGGCTGAGACGGAGGCGTGTGTGCGAGCGTTGCGCTCGGCCGTCGCTCCGGGCGGTGAACAGCTGGACGCCATGCTGTTGCGGTGCCCACCTGCCATCGCATGGCTCCACCGGGTCATCATCGCCGTATGGCGGTCGGGGAGAGCCCCGAGGGAATGGAAACTGCTATTATCACACCGTTATATAAGGGGAAGGGTCCGCGTGACTCCCCTGGTAACTACCGCGGTATAAGCCTTCTCTCTATTGCCGGGAAAGTGTACGCTGCCATACTTCTGCACAGCGTCTCCACGCAGGTTGATGGTCAGTTGCATGAGGCTCAGTGTGGTTTCAGAAAAAGCAGAGGCACTGTTGATGCGATTTTTACTCTGCGCTCGCTGAGCGCGTCACATGCCGAGTACAAACAATGCATGGCTGTGGCATTTGTCGACTATTCTAACGCTTACGATTGCATAAACCGTGCGGCACTGTGGAGAGTCCTTAGATTATATAGTGTTTTTCAAAATTGGTCATGCGAACGATACTGCCGCACATTATTGAATCTGTGGAAAGGATCTTCCACCAACACCGCAGCTGCCGTGCGGCTGGCTGGGAAAATCGGGCACGAATTCCCAGTGTCGTCTGGTGTGCGACAGGGGTGCGTCATTGCTCCTGTGTTGTTCAATGTTTTATTGACCACATAGTGAAAAAGGCGCTAGACATGATATGCCAGAGGGGGCTGGCGTGTCAGTCGTGACCCGAGCCGGCGGCTCTGTGTTGTCGTCGTCGTTGAGCGCATAGTAATGCTGATGTATGCCGACGATTTATGTTTGTTCTCACATGACCCAGCTCAGTTGGCGCTTATGCTGAAAATCCTTGACAAAGTGTCCTCTAGGCATGCAAATCAACGCCGCCAAGACAGAAGTGATGATTTTGCCAGCAGATTTTGTCGCGGATCTGCCCACGTTTGCGCTGACTGGTGGTGAAGTGAAGACCGTCTCTGCATTTAAGTATCTAGGGAGTTGGATAACCCAGAGTGGTGGTGTGGAAAAGGAGATCGGTGTGCGTGTCGGTCGCGCGCTGGGCGTGTTTGCGTCTTTTGATAAGATTTGGGCCAGCAAGAAGATGCAAGGGCAGTCTAAGATGCGGGTTTACAACACTTTCGTGCTGCCCCACTTTCTGTACGGCTGCGAAACATGGGCCCCTACTAAAACACAACTGACTCGATTGGAGGTTGCCCACTCTAACTGCATTCTGGGTGTGCGCCTGGTCGACCGGCACAGATTAACTTATATTCGGCAGGCGTGCGACACTGAGCCAATTGAGAGCCTTGTGGCAAAGCGATCAATGCAGTGGCTAGGCCATGTGATGCGCATGCCGGCTTCTCGTCTTCTCGTACGACTTTTGACTGCACAATGGATGTGGCTCGGCAGCAAGGCCGGCCTCCAGCCTCCTCCCGACACTAGTTTCTTAAGCTACTGATTCAGCAGCTAGGCGAACCTAGTGGCACTCGTTCTGATTGGAAGACTTTTTCGGACACGGCGTTTGAGCGTGCTCAGGATAGGGTCGGGTGGAGAGCCGTGGTGTACGGTCCGGCTGCCCCTCAGGCGCCGGCCCCTCCACGACGGCGGTCAAGTAAATTGGCAAGCGCCACTTGACCCCCTATCCCCTAGAAGCAGTTAGGGCCTACTTTTGAGGCGTCGCACAATAGCTCTCCTTTTTGCACTGGGACTACACGTTGGCAGGCAGCCGGCTGGTGGCTACCGCCCCTCACAAGTAATTGTTAGGGCCAGAACTGGACTTGGGTCTAGGCGGTGGTACTAGGACTAGAGGTAGTCTTTGCTGGAAAGCCGATGTAACTGTAACTGTAAGGGAGCACACACGTCTTATACGCCATTAAAGGCGTCCAACAAGACTGTAAAATCGACCACGTGCCCATGGTGCGACGTGGGAGGGTGTGGGGTGCAGCAGCAGCAGCAGCAGCAACAGGCAGCAGCAGCAGATGGGCCTGGTGAGTAGGTGAGCAGGGGAGCACGTGCTTATGGTGCACAGTGAGCGCGTTTGGGGTGCAGTGGCAGTAGCAGTAGCAGCAGACGACTCTGGCTAGCATTAGGTAAGCAGGGAAGCACGTGCCCACGCGTGAGGCGCGGTGAGAGCTACTGCGCCTTGGGTGGTGGGTCCCTGGCGGGAGACGCACGCGCTTGGTGCATGTCTGCCTCAGCCCTCCCGAGGTGTTGCTTGGGGTACAGTCACACGTGGCAACCCATCCATCTAGGGATTCAACCCAAAACACCCAAGCCCACCATCAACGCGGCGGGCACGGTCACGGTTTTGTTGTCACGATGTCCAATCAATTTCCTGGTGCCATTCGACTGGAAATCCGGCTCCATGGCTCCCAAATCCGGCGCCAAACGCCAGAAACAACGCCATGGTCGACAGCGCCGAATGGTCGACAACGCCAAACCGCCAGTCCTGGGCGCAGCGTGTCGACGCCTGGCGCAAACCCACCATCGACGCGGCGGGCACGGTCACGGTCCGTCCGGCGACCCCGACGGCGCGCGCCATGAGGTTGCCCTGGTTGACAAACATCGCCGACATCTGGGTGTAGATGGTCCTGAGGTGTGTGTATGTGTGTGCGTGTGTGTGTGTGTGTGCCAAGAGGTTGCCCTGGTAGACAAACATTGCCGACATCTGATTGTAGATGGTCCTGAGGTGTGTCTGTGTGTGTGTGTGCGTGTGTGTGTGTGTGTGTGTGTGTGTGCCATGAGGCTGCCCTGGTTGACAAACATTGCCAACATCTGGGTGTAGATGGTCCTGAGGTGTGTGTGTGTGTGTGTGTGTGTGTGTGCCATGAGTTTGCCCTGGTTGACAAACATCGCCGACATCTAGATGGTCCTGAGGTGTGTGTGTGTGTGTGTGTGTGTATGTGTGTGTGTGTGTGTGTGTGTGTGTCGACCTTCCCCAAGCGCGTCACCAGATAGTCCCTTAAAATAAACATTCGACCCAAAACTCCGAACCCAAAGTCCCCAAACCCCAAACCCCAAACCCCACCAGTAGAGGATGCTCGAGAAGAAGACCGGCAGCAGGCGCAGCACGAGCTTGACCTCCTCCACCTGCTGCGGGCTGTAGCCCGCGAGCCCCTGTGTGTGTGTGTGTGGGGGGGGGGGGCAGCAGGCACAGCACGAGCTTGGCCTCCACTCCACCTGCTGGGGGCTGTAGCCGGCAAGGCCCTGTGTGTGTGTGTGTGTGTGTGAGTGTGGGTGGTGGGTGCGTGCGTGTGTGCGGGGGGGGGGGGCAGCAGGCGCAGCACAAGCTTGGCCTCCACTCCACCTGCTGGGGGCTGTAGCCGGCAAGGCCCTGTGTGTGTGTGTGTGCGTGCGTGTGTGTGTGTGAGTGTGGGTGGTGGGTGCGTGCGTGTGTGCGGGGGGGGGGGGCAGCAGGCGCAGCACGAGCTTGGCCTCCACTCCACCTGCTGGGGGCTGCAGCCGGCAAGGCCCTGTGTGTGTGTGTGTGTGTGTGTCTGTGTGCGTGCGTGTGTGTGTGAGTGTGGGTGGTGGGTGCGTGCGTGTGTGCGGGGGGGGGGGGCAGCAGGCGCAGCACGAGCTTGGCCTCCACTCCACCTGCTGGGGGCTGTAGCCGGCAAGGCCCTGTGTGTGTGTGTGTGCGTGCGTGTGTGTGTGTGAGTGTGGGTGGTGGGTGCGTGCGTGTGGGGGGGGGGGGGGGGCAGCAGGCGCAGCACGAGCTTGGCCTCCACTCCACCTGCTGGGGGCTGTAGCCGGCAAGGCCCTGTGTGTGTGTGTGTGCGTGCGTGTGTGTGTGTGTGAGTGTGGGTGGTGGATGCGTGCGTGTGTGCCGGGGGGGGGGGCAGCAGGCGCAGCACGAGCTTGGCCTCCACTCTACCTGCTGGGGGCTGCAGCCGGCAAGGCCCTGTGTGTGTGTGTGTGTGTGCGTGCGTGTGTGTGTGTGAGTGTGGGTGGTGGGTGCGTGCGTGTGTGCGGGGGGGGGGGGGGGGGGGGCAGGCAGGCGCAGCACGAGCTTGGCCTCCACTCCACCTGCTGGGGGCTGCAGCCGGCAAGGCCCTGTGTGTGTGTGTGTGTGTGTGTCTGTGTGCGTGCGTGTGTGCGTGTGTGTGTGTGTGTGTGTGTGAGAGTGAGTGTGGGTGGGTGGTGTGTGCGTGTGTGTGTGCGGGGGGGGGGGGGGGGGCAGTAGGCGCAGCACGACTTTACCTCCTTGAGCTGACTGGGGGCTGTAGCCCGCAAGGCTCTGGAGGGGGGGGGGGGGGGTGATGATGATGATGGATTTTCGTGTGTGACGCACCTAACAGGCAGCGTATTCGACCTTGCTCGGCGTGTATCGCCCGAGCACTAAAGACGGGTGGTTGGCTTCTAGTGGTGGGGGGCTTGTGGGTCGGGACTGGACCTAGACAGGGCACTCGGCCCCCAGATCAACTCCTCCCCGTGGGGGCACGGCCGGGGTTCACAGGCCCGCTAGACCTCCACCGTGGCGGTGGTGTCACATTTATCAGGGCGAGAAGAGGGGAGGCGGTGGGGTGGGGGTGGGGGGGCTAGCGATGGAGTGAGAGAGAGGAGAGCAGAAGGGAAGAAGGGGTGGGTGGGGGCAGCAGGTGCATGGGTAGGCGGGGGGGGGGCAGGGGCACAC
>VFSX01000182.1:15000-25000 GCA_016618255.1 Chlamydomonas sp. UWO 241
GCAGGCAGGCGAGCAGCTGCTGCTGCATGCGGGGCAGGCACACACACGCACCATAATGGCCGCAGTCGACGCCTGCCCTCCAATCATCGTCGTGATGTATGTGACCAGGTTGGTCGCCAGCCTGCATGGTGGGTGGGAGGTGGTGTATGAAGCATGTGTGCCATACCATGCCATGCAGCACCATGCACCTACAGGCCCACCCGATTTTCCGAATCGATTCCAATTCCGTGAATCTGCACTCACCCGTAGAACGCCAGCCGCTCACAGAATTCGTTACCTGCGAGCAATTGAACGCTCAAGTCGGGAGCGGCACGTGCGTGTGTGACTGGCGTGGCGTGGCGGCCCTCCCCCTACACACGCACTCACTCAGGATGAATGGGCAGATGATGTGCAGCACGCTCCGCTTCTTTTTTGGCGGCAGCCCAGGGGGCCCCAGCAACGGGAGCATGAGTTGTGCGTCAGCCCCCGCAGGGGCCCCTGCCCGAAAGGGTCCCTCGAGGGTTCTCGAAGGACCCCGAGAGAGAGCTGGCGCATTGAACGACATGCCGCGTGCGTGCGTCGCACGTGTGTGTGTGTGTGTGTGTGTGTGTGTGTGTGTGTGTGTGTGTGTGTGGCCTATGGCCCAGGGTTGATTCGATGGTGTGTCTGCATTCCACACTTCCAATTCAAAAAAACAAAACAAACGTGTGGCCCGGGGGGTGCAGGGGGGAAGTGATTGCAGACATCAGCTTAAAAAAACTCGTCCGCAAACTTGGCCGGCGCCATGCTCCTAAGGCTTGACACCGGACCGGCGCCATGCCCTGTAGTTACGCCTTTAAAACGGGCAAAGGGGGGGGGGGGCGTGGGTCCCCCCCCCGGGGTTGTTTCCAAAGCTTTTACGTAACTTTTATGTTCGACATCTGTTCGACATAGTGGAGTGAAGTGGACGCGTTGGATTCCCCTCGACAAGAGGAGTCCAAATCCATACAGACCGCAGTATGTATTGCAGGGGTGCGGGAGCTGTTAGGATATGTTTTGGAGGCGTCGCATGATGATGATGATGACGGATCTTACAGTCTGTGTGACACCAGTAATGATGTATAAGACCGGTGTCGGCGCTAGCGCCCGACACCTTAAACTCAGTTTCAGTGGGAAACTGGCTGGCTACCTGGTAGGGGTGAGGGTAAACCCCCACACGCGCGCACGCACTGGACCTAGACAGGACACTGGGCCCCCAGATCCACCCTATACCACCCAGGTAGTGACAGCAACGCATTGTTGGTGTGCGCCTGTGTTCTACTACTAGTCCCGCCGCCGCCATTGGCTCCAGCAATCTCCTCCATGCCCGCCAGCAATCTCCTCCACGCCCGCCAGCAATCTCCTGTATGCCCGCCAGCAATCTCCTCCATGCCCGCCAGCAATCTCCTGTATGCCCGCCAGCAATCTCGTCCATGCATGGCGCCGCCATGCGATCTCCATGCGCCGCGCCGCGCTCCATGCGCGCCAGCACCCGTACCACCCGCCTCATTCCCGTTCTTTAGCCATTCCCCGTGACACCTATGGCTGATCCTTGTTCCGCCGTCCCCTTTGGCATCTGTAACCCGTATCCTCTCCCTGTAGCCTCATTCCCCGTTCTTAACCGCCATCTCCATTATGGTGCCCGCCCGCTGGTGGGGCCTCGCCTCGCCCCATGCCGCACGGCTAGTGTATTGATTGCTGCGCCATCTATAATCTGCGCCTTGGGGCAGGGAACCCCTGCGCCACAACCTCCTCACAAAGCCTAGCCGCATGTGCCTCGCTTCCCATGTTTCTCAATTTCTCGCCATCCGCTTCCATGCTGCCGCCTGCAATCTCCTCCACGCCCGCGAGCAATCTCCTCCATGCCCGCCAGCAATCTCCTCCATGCATGCACGCGCAGAGCGCCGCCATGCAACCCCCATGCCATGCCATGCAACCCCCATGCCATGCCATGCGCGCGCCGCGCCCGCCAGCTCCCGTAGCCTCATTCCCCGTTCTTTACCCATGCGCCGTGACGCATTAGCCTTGTCCGCCGTCCTCTGGCATGCATAACCCGTAGCCTCATCCCCGGTAGCCGCATTCCCCGTTCTTAGCCGCCATCTCCATTATGGTGCCCGCCCGCTGGTGGGGCCTCGCCTCGCCCCATGCCGCACGGCTAGTGTATTGATTGCTGCGCCATCTATAATCTGCGCCTTGGGGCAGGGAACCCCTGCGCCACAACCTCCTCACAAAGCCTAGCCGCATGTGCCTCGCTTCCCATGTTTCTCAATTTCTCGCCATCCGTCTCTCTCTTCCATCCAGGCACAGTAAACCATTAGGAGCCGCAATCTGCTTGAGTTCCGATCGTTGTGAGAGGGGGTGCATGCTCGCCGCAATTCTCGCCATCGTGCATCGTGCTCTCCATCGTACCGCTGCCCCATCTGCCACATAGCCTCGCCCCATCAGGACCAGTCCATCAGTAGCGCTGTGCGTCACAGTCGCGCAGGGTAAATTTCCAGATTTTCAGCCGCCCAGTACCAAGCGCAGTTGTCCCGGTTGTCCGCCATCGAGCGGCGCCAGGGCGGGAGCCCCTGGCGAAGAGCTTATGAACTTAACATGATATGTGTAATAGATATACTTTTCGCTCTAGAACTACACGCCGGCAGGCAGCCGGCTGGTGGCTGCCCCTCACAAGTAATTGTTAGGGCCAGAACTGGACTTGGGCCTACTAGGCGGTGGTACTAGGATTAGAAGGTAGCCTTCGCTAGAAAGCCGATGTTACCGTTACTGTACCTGTTACTGGGGTGCGATTTCCCACACCGGGCACCTGGTGTGGACCACTGGTTCACACCCCCTGGGAACCAGGATGCTCTGCAGACCACCGACTGGCCTGGCAGTGGGCGCGCTGGATTTGTCTGACAACACAGATGCCAAACACATGGTCGTTTGTGTGGTTCGCTTAGTTGCGAGGGTGTGGAAGGGGCCTGGAATTGTGGAGATGTGCCGGGGCACGTGGCCGCCTCCTGAGGCCAGTTTCAGGAGTAGCATTGAGTTGTACAGTCAGCCACTGAAACTATATAGATGGGGAATGATGTTGTGAAGCTGCCCACCAAGTTTTAGCGCCACATATAAGACCAGGGCATACTTGGGGGGGGGGGGGGGGGGCTCCCCAAGCCCTGGGGGGACATTTAAAAAAAGGTAAGATGGGTCTGAAATCATTGAAATCAACATTCTGCCCCCCCCCCTTGGCAGAATGGACGCCCACCCCCGCCTGAAGAGACGCGAGTGTTTGGGACGACAACAACAACAAACGCCCCCCCCCCCCGTGCCGTGCAGCCTGTATCCTGGCGTGCTCATGCCTGTGCATCAGGGGTTCCCTTGGGGTCAGTCGTCCATTCATTTTTCCCGAAGAGGATTTCCTGGTGTCTTCGAGTGTTTTGACTGCAGCCCGAAGAATCGCTTTGAAAAGTGCATAAATCGACGATTTCACACCTCTTCCCCGAAAAAATCGCCTCCGCACGTCGGTTCCCCCGAACGCACCCTCCCCAAAACCATTGGGGGCGCGTCCTTCGGGCACGCTTTATTTCGTTTCCTGATCGGGAAGAAAACCCCTGGTGTGCATGCGCGAGTTTGTGTAAGGACAGGGGGAGAAGAGAGGACAGGGAGTAGCCGCATGCACAGACAGCCCATGCGCGTCGGGTTGAGATTGCTGAAATTTCGACCCGAAAGTGTGAAATTGACATTTTCACACCCTTTTCACACCCTTTTCGCAAGAACTCGCCTCCGTCGGGTTGAGATGGGGGAGTGAGCCGTGAGGCCGGGGTTGAGCCATCATTCCCCCAAGATCCTTAGCTGAACCACTGCTGTGCACGAGTCTCTGTAGGGACAGGAGGAGCCGCGTGCACAGACAGCCCATAATTCCTGCATTGATTTGTTTCCCCGTCGCCTCCACACTGCCACGCCACGCGCAATGCCTCCACCTGTCGGCCTAGTGATGTCCCTGCCCTGGTGCAGCTGGGGCAGTGATGATCCCTCCCCTGGGGCAGCTGATCGAGGTGCCGTGGAGAGCAGCAGCAGCAGCAGCACTGAGGCAGCTTGCTGCGTACGCTGACAACGCTGTCACCATCGCTGCTGCCGGTGCCTTCCCTGGGGCAACTCGTGCGGCGGTTGCACGGCTGACAAGCGCGTGCGTGTGCGCGATGCTGAACCCCACTCTGTGTATTCGTGTACCCACCAAGGGCGAGGCTAGCACACAACGCGACGGCGTGCACGCAGCCAGGTTGCAGACCCCTACTGATCACACTAGGGGTCCGTTAGCGTTAGCTTTGACGTCTATGTTTGCCTCCACGTTAGGTTTGGTCATTTAAACGGGAAAATGACAGCCGGTCACACTCGGTTTACGTTCGGGGGCAGAGAGGAAAACCGCCCGCACTGGATTTGAGAGGCGGGGCCCAGGCGGGGGGGGCCTAACGTGAAAATATCTTCTAGGGTGGGGTGGGGGTGGGGGCAAGATAGCGTTTTCATGCCACTCATCTACTCTATGAGTCCAGTGGTCTTGGAAGTTAGACCACTGGTCCCTCAAATTCCCCCACACAAGTGTGTACCCACACTCGGGGAACTGAGGGGAATTCGGGTGTCACTTCGAAGCAGTTCTAGCACCATGCAGACCTGCTATGCCGCTCGTATGGCCGCAGAGGAGGTGGCAGCTGCTGCATCTGCCGCCGTGCTGTTTTCACCCGACCTCTGGATGGTGCTGTGGCCGTCGCTGGACCGCGCCGGCAAGGTTGCTCTGCGCAGCGTGAACAGGGCCATGCGTGGCCAGGTGGATGGGTCGATCAAGGTGGTGGCGAGTCCGGCCACTGGCTTCTCTGCCGTCGCGCTCAGCGCCGCTCTGCGGCTGTGGCCTCGCACCCGCGAACTCACCCTGCTTGGCGTGAGTGACACCTCCGTCCTGGCGCCGCTCGCAACGGCCTCGCTGGCTGGGCTGACGAGCCTCACAGTGCGCCAGATGGTGGGTGCGTCGCGCGTGGGGCGTCCATTCATGCATGGTGCATGGCGCGCGTCCTATCGTCTAGACTGCGCACATGCAGATCACTCAGATTTCGCCATTCAGGGCACACACCAGCATGCCTTGCCTCGTGACCTGCGTGCAGGGCCCAGACGACGAGCTTTTGGCCCTGCCGGCACTCGGCAGCGGCGTGTCATCGACGCTCCGAGTGATCGACATCAGCGGCTGTTTCAAACTGAGCTCAATCGACGTCGTCCGCAACTGCGAGCAGCTCAGGTGCTTGTGGATGCCCGGATGTGTCAGAGTGACAGATATAGCGCCTCTTGGTGCGTGCAGCGAGACGCTCGAAGAGCTGTGGATGGCTCACGACGGTCTGGTCCGCAGCCTCGCGCCGCTCAAGGCATGCACCAGGCTCCGCAAGCTGGACCTTAAAGACTGCTCCGATGAGCTCCACGGCCAGGTGGCAGGCCTGCAGCACGTGACATGCACCCAGCTGGCAGACCCGTCGGCAGTCGAGCTCGAAGGCCTGGTGCACGACCTTCAGCCCAGCATCCAACCTTTCATGCAGCAGAACACGGTACTGGGAATCCTTCACATGCTGAGCGGGGAAGGTATTGAAAGCCGCCAGGATGCCATCGCCGCCGCTGGCGCCATTCCGTGTCTGGTGCAACTTCTGGGGCCAGGCTCCTCGGCAGATGTGCACGAGACGTCAGCAGATGCACTGGCCGCACTGGCCGAAAATGACCACATCCATTCTGCCATCTCAGCCGCTGGCGCCATTCCGGCGCTCGTCAAGCTTCTGGGGCCTGAATCATCGGCAGACGTGCAAATAGCAGCAGCAGGTGCGCTTTACAATCTGGCCAACCACCACGCCAGCACCATTCCGCCATCACTGCCGCTGGTGCCATCCCGGCTCTCGTGCGCCTGCTTGGGCTTGATGTCTTGGCCCATGTGCAGGAGGCTGTAGTGGATGCACTGTGCCACTTGACTTTCAACCATGCTCACAACCAGGCCGCCATAGGTGCTTCTGGTGCCATTCCGGTCCTGGGTAAGCTGCTGGGGCCTGAGTATTCTGCATACATGCACACGGGAGCAGCGCTCGCGCTGGAGAATCTGGCTTTTTGCCATGCTCAGAACCAGGCCGCCATTGTTACCGCTGGCGCCATCCCGGTTCTCGTGCAGCTTCTGGGGCCTGCATCCTCTGCAGATGTGCAGACGGCAGCAGCAAGTGCTCTACATGACCTCGCTTTCAACCATGTGCAGAACCAGCGAGCCATTGGCACTGCTGGCGCCATCCCGGCTCTGATGCATCTGCTGGAGCCTGAGTGCCCCGCAAAGGTGCTGGCCACAGCAGCACGTGCGGTGCGCGTCCTGACTGGCAACCTTGCTCCAAACTCCCGCCATCCCAGGCGGTGTTGGTGCTGTTCCGGCGCTGTTGCAGCTGCTGGGGGCCGACTTGCAGGCAGACATGCAGGCGGCAGCGGCATGGGCTCTCCGCATCCTGGCTGCCAACCCTGCTCAGAACCCAGCTGCCATCACAGCCGCTGGTGTTGTTCCGGCTCTCGTGCAGTTGATGCAGCTCCAGCAGCCCGACGACGTACCGGACGACGTGCAGATAGCAGCGATTCGGGCAGTGTGGAAGCTGGCTGCCGACCACGACCAAGAGTACGAGTTCGCCATTTCAGCCGCTGCTGCCATTTCGGCCCTGGTGCGGCTGCTTGGGCCCGGATCCTCGGCAGACGTGCAGGCGGCAGCAACGCGTGCGCTGCGCCACCTGGCCAGCCTCTGGCAGGAGTAGCAGCACTTTCCGCTCAGACTGGGCCACCGTACCGTCTCGTACTGTATGAAGATTGAAGACGCGGTTGCGTCGTCCCAGGGCTACTGCCTGCCTGCACAGTCTCTCTCTCTCAGGTTGTGCCACTGCATGCTTAAAACAGCAAACACACCGGCCGTGGAGGCCCCATCCGGTTGTTGACGTGTGTGTGTGTGAGTGTGTGGCATTGAGGGCACCGTTTTCTTTTACCGTTTTGACGTTTCTGAGCAGCTACCGGCCTGCCTGCAACCTCCCTGAGACTGAGCCACCGCAGGCTAGCTTCAGCGCTGAACAGCAAACCTCACAGGCTAGGTAGGACCATCTGGTATGCATATGTTTCTTGTCGACGCAGGTGGGGAGACCGCCGCGGCAGAGGACTTGTAATGGCGAGGTTACCTTTGCCGAGCGGCCTCCTTCCGACCACAGCCGCCATGACCCATTCCCGTTGCACTCTTGCCGCGCGAGCGTCAGTAAGCAACACTGCTCGGGGTGATGTGTGTGTGACGTGGTGGTGGTGGTTTAGGGGGGAGGGGGAGGGGGCTAGCGCAGCACGCCCGATGAATCAGAGCCTCATCCACTCCGGTGGTCCTTGGGTCTTCCGCCGCTGCGCCCAAAAGTCGCACACACCCTCTGCGAAGACATATGATGATTAATTTCAGTCAGGGGTAGGGCTTAGGGTCGTCCAGCAGCAGTGACGAGGTGATGAGGTCCGCACTTAACTCATATAGTCCACACTGTCACTCAATGTGTGCATGAGTGACATGCATGGGGCTGCATGCGCATGCATTCTGTCATTAGGCAACACACACCAGCACATCTACCCCCGCCCCCCGTGCACAACGCACCACCAGTAGTGGAAGGCCCCCACGCGCTGGGCCCCCACGCCTTGCAGACAATATGGCGGACGACCAGCGGGACAAGGGGGTGTCCGGCTCGCTGACTGGAAAGGCGGTGTTCGACACTGATATTTACGGTGGCGGGCAAACCCCGTACGCGGGCCATGCGATCGACGACGATGATGCTGCGGCAGATCAGCAAGACGACGATGAGCCGTGAGTGCCCCTGCCTGCTTCCCCTGCTATCCCCCTCGATCCATGCGCATTGCTTATGCGTGCCCATGCCCTCGCATGCATGCATGCGCCACAGGATGGGACGCCCGGTGCAGGCCGCCCGTGGCCTGCATGGCGAGCTGCCAGAGCCCGACGCCGAGGACCCCATGGGGCCCACGAGCGTGTACGACCGCGAGGACGACTACAGGCGGCGGCGCCTCAACCGCATCATCTCGCCTGTCCGCAACGACGCGTTTGCCATGGGCGACCAGACGCCGGACGCGCGTGTGCGCACCTACGCGGACATCATGCGTGAGCAGCAGGTGCAGCGCGAGATGGACAACACGATGGTGAACATCGCAGCGAAGAAGAAGCGGGAGGCAGAGGCAGCAGCAGCAGGCGGGGCGCCTCTCGCTGCTGAGCCACCACCGGCCGTCGGCTCCAAGCGCCGCTCCCGTTGGGACCAGAGCGCTGAGTGAGTGGTAACTGCGGGGGTGGGGTGCTGGCAGGCATGCGGAGGGTGGGGACATGTGCGTGCCATGCGTGCCATGCGTGCGCCATGCACCCCATGTGCAGAGCGCACAGCATGCATAGCGCGATTGCACCCGCCAGGCGCATGCCAGCGCACCCTGCCGCATGGGCCCGGCAGGCCACTTGCAGCCCCTGGTGCCTCCCACACGCGCACACACACACGCAGGGGGGCCACACAAATGCACGCACGCACACACTCAACACACTTAGGTAGTGAAACACAACACACATGCGCGGACACATACACACACACACACACACACACACACACATGCACACATAGGGGGGCCACACACACAGCAGTCGTCACACATACGCCCCCCCCCCACACACACACCCCCAACACCCACACCCACAGCACCAAGCCCGCGTCAGAGTGGGACACTGTGGAGGCGACGCCGCATGTGGCGTCCAAGTGGGACGCCACGCCCGGCCCGGGCGCGCTCGAGGCGTCGCGCTGGGACTCGACCCCCGGGCACGGGCTCGGCGCGGACGCGACCCCGGGCGGCGGGTGGGCCACGCCCGGGCACGGCATCGGCGCCGACGCGCCCACGCCGAAGCGCAACCGCTGGGATGACGCGACGCCGGGGCCGGGCGGCGCCGGCAGCGGCGGCGCGGCGGGCGCCGTGGCGAAGCCGCGCAGCCGCTGGGACGCGACGCCGGCCAACATGGCGGGCGGCGCGACGCCTGGCGGGTTTGGGGGCGCGACGCCGGGCGTGGGCGTGACGCCCGGGTTCTTCACGGGCGCGACGCCCGCAGGGGGCATGGGCATGGAGACGCCGGGAACGCAGCACCTCGCGGGCCTCGCGGGGCAGCAGGGCGTGCCGATGACGCCCGAGGCGTACCAGGAGATGCGGCTGCAGAAGGAGATGTGGGAGCGCAACCGGCCGGTCTCGGACGAGGAGCTGGACGCGATGCTGCCTGGGGAGAAGGAGGGTTACAAGGTGGGAGTGGGGATACGGCCTGCGTGGGTGTCTGTTTGAGAGGGCGTGCGTGTGTGTGTGGGTTAGGGGTAGGTGCTTGAGGACGAGGAGCTGGGCGCGATGCTGCCGGGGGGGGAAGGAGGGGTACACGGTGGGAGTGGGGATAAGGCTTATGCGGGTGTCTGTCTGGGATGGGATGCGGAGCGAGACTCGATGCTGCCGGGGGGGAAGGAGGGGTACAAGGTGGGGGTGGGGATACGGCCTGCGTGGGTGTCTGTTTGGGAGGGTGTGTGTGTGTGTGTCTGGGTTGGGGTAGGTGCTCGCGGGCAAGGAGCTGTGCGCGATGCTGCCGGGGGTGCAAGAGGGGTACAAGGTGGGGGTGGGGAAACGACCTGCCTGGGTGTCTGTTAGGGTGTTTGCTGCTTGGGAAGATGCGAGTGTGTGTGTGGGTTGGGGGCAGGTGCTCGCGGGTGAGGAGCTGGACGCGTTGCCTGGGGAGAAGGATGGGTACAAGGTTGGGGAGTGAGTGGGTGGGGGAGTGCTGTTGGGTGTGCTGTGTGTGTGTGCTGTGCTGTGCTGTGCTGTGCTGTGTGTGTGTGTGTGTGTGTGTGCTGTGCTGTGTTGTGCTTGTGTGGGTTGGAGTGTTATGTTGGCGTGTGGGTTGGAGTGTGTGTGGGTGTGTGGGTGTGTGGAGTGTGGA
>VFSX01000182.1:30000-37500 GCA_016618255.1 Chlamydomonas sp. UWO 241
AGAGAGGATGGAAGGAAGAGAGAAGCGGGGGGCGCTTCGGAGAGAGAGAGGTAGGGAGAGGGAGGGGAGAAGGGAGGGGAGCCTCAAGAGAGAGAGAAGTAAGAAGACCACCACCATCGCGCACACACACCTGTTCTTATCACCCCCCCCCCCCTCTCAACCCTCCAGCTCATTGACCGCATCCTGTACAAGCTCGACGAGCTCGTGCGCCCCTATTACACACCTGCCCCCCACAAACATACAAACTAACGAACTCACGAACCAACACCCCGCACACGCAGGTCATTGACCGCATCCTCTACAAGCTCGACGAGCTCGTGCGCCCCCACTACACACACGCCTCCCCCCTCCACAAACACACAAACACACAAATTAACCAAGCAACAAACCAACGAGCAAACGGACTACCGAACCAACACCCCGCACACACAGGTCATTGACCGCATCCTCTACAAGCTCGACGAGCTCGTGCGCCCCTACGTGCACAAGATCCTCGTCGTCATCGAGCCGCTGCTCATCGACGAGGACTACTACGCGCGCGTGGAGGGACGAGAGATCATTGCCAACCTCTCAAAGGTGGGCTTTGTGGCCAGACCTGTTGTGGCTGCCGACTCATCTTCAACTTACTACGTTACTTGATGAATAGTCCCAATAGAGCATGCGTCAATGCTCATCGACGAGGACTACTGCGCGCGCGTGGAGGGGCGGGGATCATTGCAAACCTCTCCAAGGGGGGCCTTGTGGCCAGGTTGTGGCTGCCGACTCATCTAGAACTTACTACTTCATTAGTAAGGGTCGGCGATCTATATATATATAGCCCTATACAGTTATAGCCTATATATGGCCACCCCCACCGAAGTCGGCCTCACAAGTCGGACATTTCCGAAAACGCCCGAACACTCCTCCCGCCACGCCCCGCCGCCACCCGCGGCACCCAAGATGTGTGTTATGATGATGGAAGGCTTGAAGGACTGTCGCTGGGCCTAGGGACAGGCGGGGGCGTGCGCGCTGGGGCAGGGGCGCCCCCACTGCATGGGCGCATGGAACTTTCCGGCCACCATGCGCGGCCGAAACTGCATTCGCGAACCTAATTCCAGCGCCGCGAGCTTGCTACGTATACCATTAAAGTCGCCTTCGATTGGCGGAGCGCGCGGTCTCGTCTGCGTGACGCCCATGGTGTGTGAACATTCCGAACTTTGGATCGAAAGATCACCATCGAGACACCTCCTCTGGACGAATGACCGCCGCCAAAAGTTTGCGATTTGACCCATTTAGTTTGTGTTTGAAGGGCGTCGCATGACGTTGCGTGTGCGCGTGACACGACGTCGAAATGTATCGAACCAACGCCATGCACCAGTTTTGGTTGGGACTTTTTAACATCGTGTCGCGCGCACACGCAACCGCACGCAAAGCCTTTCGAACACAAACTAAATGAGCCAAATCGCAAACTTTTGGCTGCGGAATGAGGTCCGGGGGTGCTCCCTAGGGGGAGAACGACGCCCCGTAAGTTTGTGTTTTTTTGCAATGTCCGACTTTGTGGCACTTATGTGGCCGACTTCGGTGGGGGTGGCCATATAGCCTATATAAAGCCTATAGAGCGCGAGGCGCCAGTTATATAGGCTCCAAACGAGCCCTGTATATAGGATCCCGCGGCGAGTGTGGGGGCCGCAGCGGCCGCGAACGGGCCTCCCCGCGCGGCATCAGCGAAAGACCGGGACCATGCGAACTCAATGCATCGCCGTGAGGCACGGGAGGTCGCGAAGTGGCCGTCGGAGGGAGTCGGTGACTCCCCCACACCCAGTTCGACTGCAACAGCCGGCTCGTACTACCTCCGAATGAGGCCCCACCACTTGCGACGCCCCATAAAGGCATAGAGGGGACAACGTACTTTCGTTTGGCTCAGGGCTGGGGGGTTGCATGGGGGTTGCATGGGGGCTGCACGCATGCAGTGGGGTGGGTTGGGGAGGCACGCAGGTGCAGGTGGCAAGGAGCGTCCCTGGCATGCTTGGCAGAATAGAGGAACTACACGGCACAAAAGAGACATGTCCTTATTAGGTTGGTGGCATGGGTATGTAGCCGTGCCGTGGTGTGCTGCGTGTGCTCCCACCGCAACCGGTGGGAGCGCAGCAGCGGCGGCGGCGGCGAGGGGGACCGCTGCAAGGCGGCGGCGGGGAAGCCCGCCCACCCAGCATCATATGTGACGAAGTGGGGTGTTGTGTTTGGGGTTCTGGGTTTTAGAAAGGCGGTGTGGGTTGGTGTGTTGGATGCCTGCAGCGTAGGGTGGGTGTATTAGGGGCTTGCAGCGCGTGTAATGTCAATCAGAGAGCGTGCGACTCCGCGTCTCCGCGTCCCCTCCGCGCAGCCAACATCTTCGGTTTTGTATTGCTTCTCACGTCACGAACATAATTCCAATAAATATTCGGAGCGCGGTTCCGGGTTCCTTTAGGGTTGCATATAATTGTCACACTTTCCAAAAACATGTTTGATTTTTATCTAGGAAATTTCTGTAGTCCCTATGTGGCCATCCCCACCCAACCTGTGACCAAATGTGGTCACCCTGGACCCCGATCACCCAAAATTCCGAAGTCGACAAAACGGCCCCATCGCGCGTGCAGAATGACTTCTCGACACGTAATATAGACATGCGTGTCGAGATCGTGTGCTGGGATACGTCGTGGGGCCGTCACGGGCCTCGCGGAGCGCCATGCAACAGTCGCACCCAACCCCCTGCCGCGCCGCTGCGGGGAGCCAGCCCCCCGCGACGCCTCCTACCGATCGGTACCACCCGTGGCATGAACTTGACGAGGCGCTGGGTCCCGTGCCGTGCCGCGTTGCCGCGGTCGCTGTGCTGGGCGACACCAAACTTTCGGCATGTTTAGCGGCGTCGCCTCTGGACCAAATCCACTTTTGACGCGTACTTTTTAGTTGCCGCCAATCTCATTTAGACGCATGCGTCGTGGGTGACAGTGGCTTGGAGAGACGGTGAAATGCGGAACGAAACCGTTTGGCGTCAAACGCAACCGTGACGTGTAACGTTTGACGCCAAACGATTTCGTTCCGCATTTCACCGTCTCTCCAAGCCACGGTCACCCACGACGCATGCGTCTAAATGAGATTGGCGGCAACTAAAAAGCACGCATCAAAAGTGGATTTGGTCAACCAGGGAAGCCACAAGAAATTCCCAAAGTTTGGTGTCGCCCGTTTTGGCCACTTTGCCCCCTGGGGTGGGCCCAGATTGGGTGGGGATGATGATGAGAGTTTTACAATCCACTTCTGGCGGTCACACGTACGGTTCCAAAGCTCCAGTGGGACTTAGAGAAACAAGGCTCAAGGCCCACAAAAGGTCAAGCTACAAGTAGCCCACGGTAACGCCATCCACACTTGGTGGCGGGCGCCAAGCAAGCAGCACCACTGTGCAAGCTGCACACCCAGCCCCTCAAATGGCCAGAGGGCGGACCCAAGGTATAAAACCATGAAGGGACCAAAAAGCCCTCCCCCAGACCACCGGAAGCGGGGCTAGTAGCACACCCGCCGCAGCACTCTACTCAGCGACCACACCGCACCCGCCACCGCACGCGTGTGGCGCCACCTCCCCTTCAAAAACACCCCCAGAGGGAATGCCATCTAGCAAGCAGGTGCAGGCACCCGCTCGCCGTCAACGACGAGGCGCGCGCGGTGGAACTGCGCCCGCTTCCCCGCAACCTTGGCGGCGAGGAAAGCGGGCCACAGCGCCTGGTGCTGCGCCTCCTCGCGGTCACTGAGGACGTCGAAGACTGCAGTCGAGTCCACGCAGCGGCGCAGCTCGTGGCGCCAGCGCACGACAGTGTCGGCCACGGCATGGCCATATAGGGTAGCCTATATATGGCCACCCCCACCGAAGTCGGCCACACAAGTCACACAAGGACATTTCCGAAAACGCCCAAACGCCCCTCCTGCCCCGCCCCGGGTCTAGGCGCTCCCGTTGTGTTATGCAAACGACGAAGACCCTCCTGCCCCGCCCCCCCGCCACCCGCGGCACCCGAGATGTGTGTTGGGATGATGGAAGGCTTGCAGGGCCATCGCAGGGCCTGGGGAGGGGCGTGGGCCTGCGCGTTGGGGGAGGGGCGCCCCCGCTGCATGGGCGCATGGAACTTTCCGGCCGCCATGTGCGGCCTATGGTGCATGGATGGACCTAATTCCAGCGCCGCGAGCTTTCCACGTATACCATGAAGGTTGCCTTCGACTGGCGAAGCGCGCGGTCTTGTCTGCGTCACCCATGTTGTGTGAACATTCCGAACTTTCGATCGATGGCGTCGCCGCCACGACACTCCCCCGGACCTGATTCCGCTGCCCATAGCTTGAAAAGTGTACCACTTAGTTCGTGTTATAAGGGCGTCAAATGTCGTTGCGTGTGCGCGCGACCAGACGCCGTGCCGTGCTGCACGCCAGTTTGTGTGTTTTCGCGTGCAGCACGGCACGGCGTCTGGTCGCGCGCAAACGCAACTTCACGCTACGCCCGTCGAACACGAACCAAATGGTACACTTTTCAAGCTCTGGGCAGCGGAATGAGGTCCGGAGGTGTCCCCTACAGCGAGAACGACGCACCTAAAGTTTGTGTTTCCATGCAATGTCCGACTTTGTGACACTTATGCGGCCAACTTGGGTGTGGGTGGCCATATAGCCTATATAGGGCAGTCTGGCGGGCCGGGACCCTATATCGACGAGGGTTAAATGAAGTAGCTTGGTTAATATTCCCAATGGAGCATGCGTCAATGCTCATCGACGAGGACTACTACGCGCGCGTGGAGGGGCGAGAGATCATCGCTAACCTCTCGAAGGTGGGCCAACAAACGAATTAGTTAGTTTTACTAGCCTGCTCATCAGCGACCCTGAGAAAGGTTCTCTCCTATATGCTCCTTGCCAGACATGTCTCTCAGAGACCGCTGTTTGGGGTAGTCTATAGCCAGCGGGAGCGGTAGTCTCTCGGCCGGGAGCCGGCGGTACTCTAGTACACTGAAGTGCGCTGGAGTATCGGCGGGTGATCTCTAGTAGAAGAGTAGCCTGCTAAGCTGGAAACCCCGTGTTACTTGTGACTTGCTCATCGACAAGGACTGTGGAGGGTCGAATGGGCATCGCTAGTCAACCCTTGGAAGGCAACCAGCATCAACCTCCCAACCCTGCTGTATGAATCTGCACCCTCCTGCCCCATGCAGGCCGCTGGCCTCGCGTCCATGATTGCCGCGATGCTCACAGACGGCCCTTGTTTCCTTCATCACCCTACCGTAGTACCGCTTTGCCTTGCCGCCACTTATATAAAGGGGTAATTGTTTAGAATTTAGGTGCATTGCCGCGGGATTTTTTGTATTTTTTCCCGTTTTGACGTCACTTTTGGCGTATTTTCGACTTTTTCGGCAATATGTTTTAGAAATCGGCCTTGCCGCGACGTTTTCCGAATTATTTAATCGGCAAGGCAAAGCGGTACTACGGTACCCGTTGATATGCAGGTGGCCGCCAACACCCTCCTGCGCCCTCCTTTAAAAATAAATTTGTCTCGCCCCCATGCAGGCCGCCGGCCTCGCGTCGATGATCGCCGCGATGCGCCCCGACATCGACAACATCGACGAGTACGTGCGCAACACGACGGCGCGCGCGTTCTCGGTCGTCGCGTCCGCGCTCGGGATCCCCGCGCTGCTGCCGTTCCTCAAGGCTGTGTGCATGTCGAAGAAGTCGTGGCAGGCGCGACACACGGGCATCAAGATCATCCAGCAGGTGCGTGTGTGTGCGGGGGGGGGGGGGGGGGCGGGAGTGCCTGGGTGTGCCTGGGTGTGGGCGTGGTAAAGGGTGCTGCTGCCGCACCTCGAGTCTGTGGCTGCTCGCTCACACGTACGCTCACAGACACACGTGCACAGACACACACTCTCTCTCTTTCCTCCTTCACCCAGCCACCACCACCACCAAATGCAGATTGCGATCCTCATGGGTTGCGCCGTACTGCCGCCCATAAAAGTCGATGGCCGCTCGCTTGCACGCACCCCAACCCCCTTCTCACCCATCACCACCTCCCAATGCAAATTGCGATCCTCATGGGCTGCGCCGTGCTGCTGCACCTTAAGTCTTTGACATCACAAGTCTTTGGCTGCTCGCTCGCACGCACGCACGCTCACATACACACATACGCACACACACACACACTCTCTTTCCTCCTTCACCCAGCCACCACCACCTCCAAACGCAGATCGCGATCCTCATGGGCTGCGCCGTGCTGCCGCACCTTAAGTCGATGGTCGACATTGTGAAGCACGGGCTCAAGGACGAGAACCAGAAGGCGAGTGGGCGACTGTTGGACTCTGCGCTGCACTGTGTGCTGCGCGGTGCTGAGCAATGATGCGCTTTGCGCTGCGCTGTGCTGCGCTTTGCCCCCGCAGCTCGCTTGCTCTCTCTCTCTCTCTGCCTCTCCCCCCCCTCTCTCTCCCTTTCCCTAGCTCTCTCTCCCTCCCTCCCTCTCTCTCTCTCTCTCTCTCTCTCTCTCTCTCTTATCTCCCACATCGCTATATGCCACCCACATGTGAAGACCATCACGTCCCCTCCGCTCGCCGCGCTCGCTGGGGCCGCGTCTCTCACCCGCGCTTCCACTCGTATATTCACCACGCACTCACTCTTCCACCCACCCTAAACCCTAAACCCACAGGTGAAGACCATCACGTCGCTGACGCTCGCCGCGCTCGCCAGGGCCGCGTCTCACCCACTCTTCCACTCGTCCATCCACCACGCACTCACTCTGCCACCCACCCTAAACCCCGAACCTTCAACCCTAAACCCTAAACCCACAGGTCAAGACCATCACGTCGCTGACGCTCGCCGCGCTCGCCGAGGCAGCGCACCTCTCCCACTCATACACTCTATACACACACACTCAACACACACATACACACACACTCACACTTACATGCACACACACACGCAAACGCACAGGTCAAAACCATCACGTCGCTGACGCTCGCCGCGCTCGCCGAGGCAGCGTCTCCGTACGGCATCGAGTCGTTCGACGACGTGCTGGAGCCGCTGTGGCGAGGGATCCGGTCGCTGCGTGGAAAGGTGTGGAAGTGTGGAAATGTGGTGTGTGGGTGTGGGGGGAGTGGGCATCGCGTCGTTCGACGACGTGCTGGAGCTGTGGCGAGGGTTTTGGTCGCTGCGCGGAAAGGTGGGGAAGTGTAGAAGTGTGGGGTGTGGGTGTGGGAGGAGTGTGGGCATTAAGTCTTTTGACTGTGACTGTGCTGGGCCGGCCGTTGCACGGAGCGGTGTGCATCTGGGAGTTTGCAGGGTGTTGTGGGGGATGTTGGGGTCCTGGGCGGGCGAGAGAGCAACTAACAGAGCAGTCAAAACTGCCATTTTGCCTCTTTGTCTCTTCGCCTCGCCGACTTAGCGAGCCTGAGTAGAACGGCCGAAGCAGGAATGGAGCAAGGTGGGGGGCGAGAGGGAGCGCTGAGCGGAAAAAGCCGGTGTCCTCTAGCTAGCAGCAGG
>VFSX01000182.1:42500-57500 GCA_016618255.1 Chlamydomonas sp. UWO 241
TGTGTGTGTGCGTGCGCGTGCGCGTTCAAGAGAAGCAACATGACTGGAGTGACCAAGGTGTGTTGGTGGTTAAAGGTGTGCTGTGTGCGTTGGATGCGTGATGTGCGCGCTCGAGGGCATTCTGGACGTGACCGGGGTGATCCTAGCTTGGTGGGTGACGCGCAGGCACGGCGCACGTGTGGTATGCGCGTGTGGTGTATGTGGGTGCTGTGTGCGCTCGAGGGCATTGTGGACGTGACCGGGATGACCCTACCGTAGTCACGCTTTGCCTTTGCGGGGGTCCCCTAAAGGAGTGTCTTTATTTGGAGTTTTAGGCCTTTGCGGGGCGTTTTTTAACATAATTTCGACTTTACGCTGCCTTTGCGGCGGCTTTTTGCAAGCATGTCGAGTGTTGATCCGGGTTCGAATTCCGCAGGGGACCTTTTTACGCTTGCGGGGCGTTTTCATACTTAATTTCACGTTTACGGAGCCTTTGCGGGGCGTTTTAGACTTAATTAGGCGCTAAGGCAAAGTGTGACTACGGTAGCTGGGTGACACGCACGCGTGGCTCACGCTTGCGGCAGCTCCTCACCCGGATTAGGACTCGGGGCTTCAAATGAGGCTTTAGACGCGTCAAAATGGGCCCGGCACTCGCTGGGGCGAGATGTGGTGGGGGGGGGGGAGGGGGCGTGCGCCTGACACATACACCCACACCCACACAAACCCACACCAGATGACGCCCCCGATCAAGGAGCTCCTCCCGCGCCTCACGCCCGTGCTCAAGAACCGACACGAGAAGGTGCGCGGGAGCGGCGCATCGACCGCGTTTTGTGTGTGTGTGTGTACATACATACACATGTGTGTGTGTGTGTGTGATTGTGCCGGTTGCGCCGGTTGTGCCGGTTGTGAGTGCGCGTGCGCGTGTGGGCTGCGTGCTGCCGCCGGGCACAAGCTGCCACCGACGAGATGCAGGAGGATCTCTAAATCCAAACCCTTACCCCCCCCCCCCCCCCCTCTCTCCTCTCTCCTCTAGGTGCAAGAGCAGTGCATCGACCTCGTGGGGCGCATTGCCGACCGTGGCGCGAGCTTTGTGCCCGCGCGTGAGTGGATGCGCATCTGCTTTGAGCTGCTCGAGATGCTCAAGGTGGGTGCTGGTTGGCGTGTGGGGTGGGGGGGGCGGGGTCTGTTTGAGTCTGTTTGTAGGGAATTTTGAGGGGAGGGGCACCTGCTCGAGATGCTCAAGGTGGGTCCTCCTGGTTTGGCTTCCCACCCACCAACCAAAGGCTGGGGGCAGGTGGCAAGCTCTTTAGAGCTCGCTTCTTTGGGCTGTGCGGATTCTCTCTTCCTGGCTTTGGATGCTGGTGTGTGTGGGGGGGGTCTATTTGAGTCTGTTGGGTGGGGAGGGTGAGGTGATGCGCATCTGCTTTGGGCTGCGAGAGGGGCTCAATGTGGGGACTGGTTGGCAGGAGGGGGGGCTAATTCTGAGTAGGTTTGGCATGCATCAGCGCCCCACGCGCGCGGCCGGCTGACGAGCGCGCCTATGCCTGCCGCCTGGCCTTCCATGCAGTGTTTTCGTTGTAAGCGTTTGTAGCCGGGTTTGGCAGCTATAACAGTAACAGTAACACGGGGTTTCCAGCTGAGCAGGCTACTCTTCTACTAGAGACACCCGCCGATACTCCAGCACACTTAAGTACTAGAGTACTGCCGGCTCCCGGCCGATAGACTACCGCTCCCGCCGGCTAGACTACCCTAAACAGCGGTCTCTGAGAGACATGTCTGGCAAGGAGCATATAGGAGAGGACCTTCCTCAGGGTCGCAGTAGTGGCAGTGGCCTTGTGGCCAGTCAAGCCTGGCGCTGACTGGAACTATGGAGCTTTGGAGGCCGTTTTTTCGTTTTTCCTCGTTCGAGCAAGGAGGTCGTTTTTACTGTTTCTGCAGTCAAATGGCTCCAGGAATTAATCTGAAAAACCTGAACACAAAGACACTGCTTTGCGTGACACGCCGCAGGCGCACAAGAAGGCGATCCGCCGCGCGACGGTCAACACGTTTGGCTACATCGCAAAGGCGATAGGGCCGCAGGTGGGTGTGTATTGTTTGCGCGTGTGTTTATGTGGTCGATTTTACAGTCTTGTTGGACGCCTTTAATGGCGTATTAGACTTGTGCTTGCGCACTCAATCCCTGAGGCAGGCAGATACTACCACCCGCACTAGTCCACTCAGTGGACACACATTGACTGTGTCCATCCCACTAGCTCTAGTCCATCTGGTCGCGCCATGCGTCTCAGTTCGGGCAGCCAGCCTGGCCACCCTCCTCCTCCTCCGTTCATCATCTGGCGCACGCCCGACATGCCGCCAGCCTCCATGCATGGCGCTTGCGCTGCGAGGGCGCTTGCTGCCAGTGCACCTCCGTCGTGTGTGTGTGTGTATGTGTGTGGTTGTGTGTGTGGTTGCGTGAGTGCCTGCATGCTGCCACCCTCCGCGCTCACGACCCGCAGCCCTCCCCCCCACCCCTGCTCCCCACACGCACACCACCACACACCGCACACGGACCCTGCTCAGCAACCACCAACAACCTCCCACGACCACCCCCACCGCAGGACGTCCTCGTCACCCTGCTCAACAACCTCAAGGTGCAGGAGCGCCAGAACCGTGTGTGCACGACGGTCGCGATCGCGATCGTCGCCGAGACGTGCGCGCCGTTCACGGTGCTGCCGGCGCTCATGAACGAGTACCGCACGCCAGAGCTCAACGTGCAGAACGGCGTGCTCAAAGCGCTGTCCTTCATGTTTGAGTACATCGGGGAGATGGGCAAGGTGACACAGACTATAATATATATTAACCCATCATCAGTTTGTCAGCGCACACACGCACAGCACACGCACGCACGCAGGAAGCACGCATGCACAGCGCACGCACGCAGGAAGCATGCTCAGACCACAAGCCCATGCTGCGTGCTCATACCATGAGTGCAAGCTGCGACGGCGACCATTCATACCGTTCATACCATCCATACCATTCATACCATTCATACCGTCAGGGCGACCTTTCATCAGCCCCCCCCCCCCTCCCCCAACGTACCAACCCAACCACCCGTACACACACGGTGCTCACACGGTGCACTGTGGACTCGATTTCACACACACACACACACACACACACACACACACACTGCCGCGCACAGGACTACATCTACGCGGTCGCCCCCCTGCTGGAGGACGCCCTCATGGACCGCGACCTGGTGCACCGACAGACCGCGGCCGCCGTCGTGATGCACATCGCGCTGGGCGTCGCCGGCCTCGGCTGCGAGGACGCGATGGTCCACCTGCTCAACTACATCTGGCCCAACATCTTCGAGGTCTCGCCGCACCTCATCAACGGCGTCATGGGCGCGATCGACGGCTGCCGGCTTGCGCTCGGCCCGTGCATGATCCTGCACTACACGCTGCAGGGGCTGTGGCACCCGGCGCGGAAGGTGCGTGTGTGTGTGTGTGCGTGCGTGGGTGGGTGGGCGCTCGGCCCGTTCATGATCCTGCACTACACGCTGCAGGGGCTGTGGCTCCCGGCGCGAAAGGTGCGCGTGTGCGTGTGGGGGTGGGTGGGTGGGTGGGTAGGCGCTCGGCCCGTGCATGATCCTGCACTGCACGCTGCACAGGGGCTATGGCACCCGGCGCGAAAGGTGTGCGTGCGCGTGTGTGTGTGTCCGTGGGTGGGTGGGGTTTCTGAGCACACAGCACTGCCACAACACACAACACACACAACACAACCAATCCAAGTCAAATTCGAGTCTTTCCACCAACGAAGCCACGCACGCGCACACACACACACACACGCTCACACACATCACGACCACGCGTCCCCCCCGCCACACACACACCTCACGACCACGCGCACGCTCACACACCTCACGACCACACACACACACACACGCTCGCACGCACACCTCACCACCGCCACCGCCGCCACCGCAGGTTCGCGAGACGTACTGGAAGGTGTACAACAACCAGTACATTGGCGCACAGGACGCGATGGTCGCGTTCTTCCCGGCGCTGCAGGACGATGACAAGAACACGTACGTACGGCAGGAGCTGGGGCTCATGCTGTGAGAACGCGCGGGGGAGCAGGCGGCGCCTGCCTGCTCGCTGATGACGTGCGCACGTGCGAGCGGCAGGAGCTCGGGCTCATGCTGTGAGCGCTTGCGGGAGAGCAGGTGGCGTCTGCCTGGTCGCTGATGACGTGCGTGCGGCAGGAGCTCGGGCTCATGCTGTGAGCACGCGCGGGATATCAGGAGGCGCGTGCCGGTCGCTGACGTCGTGCGCACGTGCGGGCGGCAGGACCCGGCGCTGATGCTGTGGCCACGTGCGGCGGAGCAGGAGGAGGCCCGTGTTGTCTGTTGCTGGCATGGTGCGAGGTGGCAGGCGAGAGCTGCGCTGGCTGGCTACGCCACCTCCACAGACCGAGGGGCTGACTGACCACAGCTGCTCGGGCGACGGCGCACGGGCGCTGGTGGGGCCCGGCATCTCAGAGTTTTGACTCTTGTGTTTGTATGTGTGCCGTGCGTGTGTGTGTGTGGGCACTGATGAGCGCCCGCGCGCACTCCCAACACAGAGAGATAGACATAACGCCAAGATTGACAACACCAGTGTAGTACGGATGTGAGTGGTGCTCGTCCGTCTCTCGTCTAGTGGCTGCACACATGCGGTGGCTACTCGCTCTCGCAGCATGCGTCGTGGCATGCTCTGCTGTGGTCAAGGTGGAGCTGGATCTCCGCGCATCACAACGTCGTGAGCATGCAAAAGAAGGCGGCAAGCGGAAGAAGAGGGCGCGCGGCACGCTGCCTGCGTACCACAAGGCGCGTTTTGGTTTGCATGGGCCTGCATGGAGGTTGGCATGGGGCCACATCACACATCCGTCGCGCGTTCTCTCCCCGCAGGGCATGCATGAGAAGGAGTACTTGCAGTGCATCCCTCCCGATGAGCTGAAGCTTGTGAGGTTGCTGCTGCGCGTCGTGGGGCAGCGGCGCGGCATTGGGGCGCCGTTCGACACGCCCGCGCAGAGCGACGTCGTGTGGGCGCGGGTGATTGAGGCGGCGAGGTCGCCAGAGGGCGGGGGATGGACCGACGCCTTCGCTGCAGCCGATCTGACGGAGAACAGGCTGCGCAAACTGGCGGCGGTGGTGGATGGGCAGCTTCTGGGCGGGCAGCTGTCGCGTGGCGCGCTCAAGCGGGGGCTCCCCCAGCTGGGCTTCAGCGTCGATGAGGAGGCCGAGGGCAGCGGCGACTGGTCAGTAGTGAGGTGGCGCTGGGCGTGCGTACAGCAGCCCAGCAGCATGCACGACACGCACACCCGCGCGTCTTCAAGCACACACACTCGCACCGTCGCATGATCGCACCACAAGCCCCTCCTCGTGCACACCGTAGGATCTCATACTACGACGACGGTCCCAACGCCATCCACTTGCTGCGCTCCAAGTGGTCCCAGGATGTGTCCGAGTCGCGGCCGATGGTGTGTGAGAGCGTGCTGTGCACGAGCCGGCTGCAGGTGCTTGCGCACACGCTCGCGCACGAGATGGTGCACGCACTCGTGTGCGTGCGGTGGCCTGGCATCGACCGGAGTTCAAGCGCATACCTGCCGGACGATCGCCACGGCCCCATCTTCAGGCTGCTCAACCGCGCGCTGTTTGGGCACACCTGCGACAGCTACAGGCACGTGTTCGGGCCCGCCTGAGGGAGCGACATACTGCGTGGCATCAGACCAATACAGAACTCTTCTTCTTCATCACAGCATACTACGCAAGGCGCTGACTGCAGCACGCCTTACCCCTAATAAACGTCTGGTGCGCCAGGGCACGCCCAGTGCCCGAGACCGAGCCACCAAGTCACGACGTGAGCCCGTTTTTTCGGCCTTAACCCAGTGTCAGCTCAGTACCAAGACTCAATCCGATTTGACCGCCTTGAAAATGCTGTACGTGAAGAGGTAGGACGCAAGGAAGCCGACCGTGCCCATCGCAAAGTAGACGGCGAGGATGATGACCGCCATGTACGACACGTAAATGAACACGGGCATGAAACCCGCCATGGCCGAGATGCGCGAGAGCAGGAACGAGAACGCGTATAGCGTGATGTAGATCGCGACGGAGCCGCCGCGGCGGAACGACGCCCACCACCTGCATGCACGAACGCGCGCGTGTGTGTGTGCGTGTCGCGATGTGTGCACGGTGTGCGAGTGGAGGCAAAGTGCGGTGACGGGTGTGCGCAGTGCGCGGCGCGCACCAGTTGTGCGTGTGCGTGGCGCATGGTGTGTGTGAGTCGAGGCAACGTGCGTCGAAGAGCGTGCGCAGTACGGGGCGCGGCGCACGCGGCGCGCACCACTTGTGCGTGCGAGTGTCGCATGGTGTGTGAGTGGAGGCGGGGTGCGTCGACAGGCGCGCGTAGTGCGGGGCGCGGCGCGCGCGGTGCGCACCAGTTGTGCGTGTGCGTGTTGCATGGTGTGTGAGTGGAGGCGGGGTGCGTCGAAGAGCGTGCGCAGTGCGGGGCGCGGCGCGCGCGGCGCGCACCAGTTGTAGTCCTCGGCGCACAGCTGCGCGTACGTGCACAGGATGGCGATCTCCGCGTTGATGATGACCGAGAGCAGGCCGATCAGGAACACAAAGCCAAACAGGTAGTAGAAGTAGCCGAGCCAGATCGACGTCATCGCGAAGTAGAGCTCGATGAAGAGCGTGCCAAAGGGCAGCAGGCCAGACAGGAGAAACAGCGTCCAGGGAGACGAACTCATCGGGGGCGGCGGCACGTGACGTGGGATCTGCAGTTTGGGGGGTCGGGATCTGCAAGTGTGGGGCGGCTTTCGAGCGCCCTCCCGACTTGGGACCTGGACAAGACTCCTATAGTTCAGTGCGTGCGCGCATGTGGGGGTAAACCCTCACCCCTGCCAGGTGGCCAGCCGGTTTCCCACTGAAACTGAGTTCAAGGTGTCGGGTGCTAGCGCCGACACAGGTCTTATACATCATTACTGGTGTCACAAAGACAGTAATATCCATCATCATCACAATAGGATGCGGCGTATAGTAGCTAGTAGCCTCGTTAGGCAGGCAATCGAACCACGCCCCGAGTGTAAACTGTTAAGGAAGCGGCATGGATTCAGCTATGCATTGCGCCAGTTTGTGCGTGTCTCTGAAGCGGAGCAGTCCCGGGGGGGGGGGGGGAGGGGGCAGTCCCGGAGGGGGGGGGGGGCTCAGCGACCAACCTAAACCCGCCTGGATTGTCTCGACCGGGTGGGTGCTCGAGGATGCGCGTCCGCCAAATACCACACGCAGCGCTCTCAGCCCCCCCCCCCCAAGCCTACGTGAGCACCAGTGGTTTCATTAAGGAATCCGAGAATGTGCTGTGTGACCCCGCAACATTGAAGGGAGCATGCCGAATGCCCCCCGCAGGAATCGTTTTTACCGCGAAAATGGTGAAAATCATCGAATTTCACACTTTTCGGAGCAAAATTTCCGCGATTCGCCCCCGCAGTTTGCCCCCAAATTTCCCGGTTTGCCCCCGCAGCGGCGGCTGCGGGGGCGCTAATGACACCACTGCTGAGCACCCTTTCCATTCTCAAGTCCCACCTGGGTGGTAGAGGATAGGGACGCGCAGCGTGAGGCAGCCTCCTCCCACAAAACGCGCAACGCCACGAGACTCCCACCCTCAACCCGTCACGCGCAGTTACAGTTACATCGGCTTTCCAGCAAAGACTACCTCTAGTCCTAGTACCACCGCCTAGACCCAAGTCCAGTTCTGGCCCTAACAATTACTTGTGAGGGGCGGTAGCCACCAGCCGGCTGCCTGCCAACGTGTAGTCCCAGAGCAAAAAGGAGAGCTATTGTGCGACGCCTCCAAAATAGGTCCTAACTGCTTCTAGGGGATAGGGGGTCAAGTGGCGCTTGCCAATCTACTTGACCGCCGTGGTGGAGGGGCCGGCGCCTGAGGGGCAGCCGGACCGTACACCACGGCTCTCCACCCGACCCTATCCTGAGCACGCTCAAACGCCGTGTCCGTCACGCGCAGTGCTAAATATCTGGACCCGAACCTTCCAAGCTCCCCACCTGGTTCGTCTTGACCGGGTGGTCGAGGGTTGGGGCGCACATACGGGATATGCCGCGAGCAAGCACAATGCCCCAACTCTCAAGAATCCCACCCAAACCCCGACTCAACCCTGCAACGTTTTTAGTCTTCCATTTAAAAAAACTCCCACCTGGTTCGTCTCGACCGGGTGGTTGATGGGACGCGCAGCACGAGGAAGCCTCCTCCCACATAGCACGCAGTGCCCTGAGACCCCCACCAAATGGGAACGATCTAAACATAAACCAGTGTTTCCGTTAGCCAACCCGCAACCCGACAAAGTGCACTTTCGGGTTGAGATTGGCCGCCTCGGGCTGGCGCGTCGGGTTGAGATTGGCCGATTCGGGCTGGCGCGTCGAGTTGAGATTGGCGAAATGAGCGTGAGGCCCGGGTTGAGCCATCATTTTTTTTAAGATCCTTAACGGAACCACTGACATAAAACCCTCCCCACCTGGTTCGTTTTGACCGGGAAGTCGAGGATCGGGACGCGCAGACGGGATAGGCCCCGACAAAACACAATGCCCCAACTCTCAAGAATCCCATCCCAACCCCGACTTAACCCCGCCAAGTGTTCAAACTTCAACTAAAAATCTCACCTGGTTCGTCTTGACCGGGTGGTCAAGGATTGAGACGCGCAGCGCGAGGTGGGACCCCCCACAAAGGTGAGAGGGATGGAGACTCCCGCCCTAAACCGGTCATGCGCAATGCTAAAGATCTGGACCTGAACCTTCCAAGCCCCGTAAGTTCCTGGTTCGTCTTGACCGGGTGGTCGAGGATCGGGACGCGAAGACGGGATAGGCCCCGACAAAACGCAATACCCTGACTTTCAACCAATCCCATCCCAACCCTGACTTAACCCCGAAAAGGGTTCAACCTTCATCTTAAAAAAACTCACCTGGTTCGTCTTGACCGGGTGGTCGAGGATTGGGACGCGCAGTGCGAGGTAGCCCCCCACAAAGGTGAGCGGGATGGAGACGGCAAACCACACAAACACGATGGTGAAGTACATCGCGATCGGGACCGCGCCGGTCGTGCCTGCGTGTGTGTGTGTGTGTGGTGTGCGTGGTGTGCATGTGTGTGTGTGCACGTGCGCGCATGTGCGTGTGTGTGCATGCATGTGCGTGTGTGTGTGTGTGTGTGTGCACGGCGCCGGTGGTGCCTGCGGCAGCGTGCGCGTTTGTGCGTGCGTGCGTGTTTGTGTGTGAGTGTGAGAGTGTGTGTTTCGGCCTGTTGCCGGTGTGTGATATTTAGCACAGGTACGATTCGGAAGTGAAGTGAAGACCGTCTCTGCATTTAAGTATCTAGGGAGTTGGATAACCCAGAGTGGTGGTGTGGAAAAGGAGATCGGTGTGCGTGTCGGTCGCGCGCTGGGCGTGTTTGCGTCTTTTGATAAGATTTGGGCCAGCAAGAAGATGCAAGTGCAGTCTAAGATGCGGGTTTACAACACTTTCGTGCTGCCCCACTTTCTGTACGGCTGCGAAACATGGGCCCCTACTAAAACACAACTGACTCGATTGGAGGTTGCCCACTCTAACTGCCTTCGTCGCATTCTGGGTGTGCGCCTGGTCGACCGGCACAGATTAACTTATATTCGGCAGGCGTGCGACACTGAGCCAATTGAGAGCCTTGTGGCAAAGCGATCAATGCAGTGGCTAGGCCATGTGATGCGCATGCCGGCTTCTCGTCTTCCTCGTACGACTTTTGACTGCACAATGGATGTGGCTCGGCAGCAAGGCCGGCCTCCAGCCTCCTCCCGACACTATTTTCTTAAGCTACTGATTCAGCAGCTAGGCGAAACTAGTGGCACTCGTTCTGATTGGAAGACTTTTTCGGACACGGCGTTTGAGCGTGCTCAGGATAGGGTCGGGTGGACAGCCGTGGTGTACGGTCCGGCTGCCCCTCAGGCGCCGGCCCCTCCACCACGGCGGTCAAGTAGATTGGCAAGCGGCACTTGACCCCCTATCCCCTAAAAGCAGTTAGGACCTATTTTGGAGGCGTCGCACAATAGCTCTCCTTTTTGCTCTGGGACTACACGTTGGCAGGCAGCCGGCTGGTGGCTACCGCCCCTCACAAGTAATTGTTAGGGCCAGAACTGGACTTGGGTCTAGGCGGTGGTTCTAGGACTAGAGGTAGTCTTTGCTGGAAAGCCGATGTAACTGTAACTGTACGATTCGGAATCCAAGTTGCAAACCACACAAACATGATGGTGAAGTGCATCGCGATCGAGACGGCGCCGGTGGTGCCTGCGACAGCGTGCGTGTGTGCGTGTTCGTGTGTGTGAGAATGTGTGTGTGTGATTGTGTGTGGTGTGTGTGTGTGAGGGGGGTGCGTGTGCGTGTGTGCGCGCGTGTGTGTGTGTGTGAGTGCGTGTGTGCGTGTGTGCAACACATCGCGATTGGGACCGCGCCGGTGGTGCCTGCGTGTGTGTGCGTGTGCATGTTGGTGTGCGTTTGTGTGTGTGTGTGTGTTTGTGTGTGTGTTGCCTGCTCTGAGGCGCACACCGCGTGCACAGCAATCGTTATGACAGATGGCATGACAGCTGCCGGCCGCTTTCCTAGGGTCTTATACGCCATCACAGGCCTCCGAAGGATTGTAAAGTCGACCACACACACACACACACACAAAACACACACACACACGCACCCGTGTGGAAGATGACTAGATTCATGAGCGTGAAGATTGTGAGCACGATGCCGGGGAAGTAGACCGACACGGTGAAGCACACGCCCGGCCACCCGTTGTACGTTCGCTCCATCACGCCCCACAGGGCCACGGACGAGAATCCGGCAAAGACAGCGAGCCAGACGTAAAGGATCTGTGTGTGAGGTCGATTTTACGGTTCGTCGGACGCCTTTGATGGCGCATTAGACCCTAGGAAAGAGACCGGCAGCTGTCAAAATTGTACCCCTAGCATACCATCTGCATCATGATTGTGTGTGTGTGTGTGGTCGATTCTACAGTCGGTCGGACGCCTAAGATGGCGCATTAGGCCCATGGTGTGTGTGTGTGTGTGTCTGTGCGTTAGCAAGAGGGGAGAGAGTCCATCCGTTGTACGTTAGCTCCATCACGCCCCACAGAGCCGCGGACGAGCATCCGGCAAAGACTGCGAGCCACACATGAAGAACCTACGTGGTGTGTGTGTGAGAGGGGGAGAGAGCGTATACGAGGGAAGAGAGGCCATTCGTTTTACGTTCGCTCCATCACGCCCCACAGGGCCACTGACGAGAATCCGGCAAAGACTGCGAGCCAGACGTAGAGGACCTGTGCTGTGTGCGTGTGTGAGTGTGTGCAACAGGGGGGGGAGGGGCAGGGTTACAAGGCTCACAGACGCGAGCGGGGCAACGACTGCAAGCCACACATAAACAACCTGCGTGGTGTGTGTGTGTGTGTGTGTGTGTCTGAGGGGGGAGGGAGGGGGGGCACGTGTGTGTGAGTGTGTGTGTGGCCACGTGTTAGATAGTTGACGCACTCGCACACGCCCCCCCCTCGAGCCCTCACACAAACATACACATGCACGCACCATGGTTGTCGCCACGCGCGCGACGGGGGTGCACGTGTGCATGTGAGAGAGAGACAGAGAGATATACTGAGAGAGCGAGAGAAAGAGAGAAAGAGAGAGAGACAGGCAGAGAGAGAACAAGAGAGAGAGAGAGAGAAAGAGAGAGAAAGATCGAGAGAGAGAGGACGAGAGAGAGGACGAGAGAGAGTCACAGAGAGAGAGAGAGAACGAGAGAGAGATAGAGTCGACCCCAACACACGCACGCACCATGGTTGTCGTCACGAGCGCGCCGCGCGCAGCTGGCGACAGGAAGCCTAGCGCCGCAAGCAGCAGGCTGATCGTAGACGTGAGGATGATCTGGACGCCGGAGCCGACCTGAGGGTGTGTGTGTGTGTACGCGCGCGTGTGTGTGTGTGTGTGTGTGTGCGTGTGTGTGATGATATGGACGCCGGAGCCGACCTGCGTGTGTGCGTGTGTTGTGTGTGAGTGTGTGTGTGTGTGGATGTGGAATGTGAGGATGATCTGGACGCCGGAGCCGACTTGCGTGTGTGTGCATGTGCGTGAGTGTGTGTGTGATGATGCGCCGCCGCCCTCTATTCCAGACCTTCACACCTTGGTCCGACGCCCCATCGAGTTCATCAGTCCAAGGAGCTTGTCCGACGTCTTTTAACTAGGCCTGCCTGACCCAGCTCCTCCAGTACACGCACGCACGCACACACGCACGCACGCACACACACACACACACGCATGCACACATAGCAGGGTGTGACACACACACACACACACACCTGGGTCACATACACATGTACACACACACACACACATGCACACACACGCACACACACCTGGGTCTAATACGCCATCAATGTACGCCATCAACGGCGTCCGACGCACGTTACAATCGGACCACACATGCACCATGAGCCAGTTGTCGGGCATTGTCTTTTGGCAGCCATCTGGCAGTCTGCACCCACCCACCCACCACCCACACACATGCACACCACACCACGCACACACACACATGCGCACACCTGCACTGCGAGCCAGCTGTCGGACGTTGTCGTGTGGCAGCCATCTGGCAGTCTGCACACACACTCACACCGACCCACCCACCCACACATACACACACACACACATGCACACACACACATGCGCACACCTGAACTGCGAGCCAGCTGTCGGACGTTGTCGTGTGGCAGCCATCTGGCAGTCTGCACACACACTCACACCGACCCACCCACCCACACATACACACACACACACATGCACACACACACATGCGCACACCTGAACTGCGAGCCAGCTGTCGGACGTTGTCGTGTGGCAGCCATCTGGCAGTCTGCACACCCACTCACACCCACCCACCCACCCACCCACCCATATACACACACACATACATGCACACACACACACGCACACACACACATGCGCACACCTGCACTGTGAGCCAGCTGTCGGACGTTGTCGTGTGGCAGCCATCTGGCAGTCTGCACACACACACACACACACTCACACAAACAGACACACACGCACACACCTGCACCGCGAGCCAGCGGGAGCCACCAGGCGAGCACACAGACACAAAACACACAAATACACACACACACACACACCTGCACCGCGAGCCAGCGGGAGCCACCGGGCGAGCGAAATGCGTCGCCCGACACCAGCTTCCACCCAGCTGCGTTTGTGTGGACGGTGCGGACGGGTGTGGGGAGGAAGGGTGGTCAGGGGTGGGCGTGCAATGGTGGGGAGGGGGGCAGGAGTGGTTTAGGGTTTAGGATGGAGGGCAAGGGTTTAGGACCTGAAATGTGAGGGTTTAGGACCTGAAAGGTAAGGGTTTTCCACACTTGTGCCCAGCTGCACGAGTGTGGAAGGTGTGGGAAGGAGGATGGTCAGGGGTGGGGGACAGGGGTGGGGGACGAGGAATGGACAACGCGAGCGCAACGCGTCGCCCGACACCAGCTTCCAGTCAGCTGCGTTTGTGTGAACGGGTGTGGGGGGGCAGGGGTGGTTGAGGGTTCAAGGCCTGACACCCGTTGTTCATGTCCAGCCCACTGCCACGTGTGTGTGTCTGTGTCTGCCTTTGTTGCCATCACCCACCCGCGTCCTTCATGTCGAGCCCGCTGCTCGTGTCCATGACCAGCTGCTCGTACTTTGACAAGTGTGCGAGTGTGTGTGCGAGTGGTCGATTTTACAGTCCGTCGGACGCCTTTGATGGCGCATTAGACCCTAGGAAAGAGGCCGGCAGCTGTCAAAATAAGACCCCTAGCATGCCATCTGCCATCATGATTGCTGTGCACACGGTGCGTGTCTCAAAACAGGCGACAAGGAAGTCAGCCAACTCGTGCGAGTGTGTGTGTGTGCGAGTGTGTGTGTGTGCGTGTGCCCACCACCCACCCTCATCCTTGATGTCCAGCCCACTGCTGAGCGTGTCTGTGTGTGGCAGAGACCGTGTGTGTACGGATGATCAACACCCACCCTCGTCCTTCATGTCGAGCCCGCTGCTCGTGTTTGTGTGTGACAGAGAGCGTGTGTGTACAGATGATCAACACCCACCCTCGTCCTTCATGTCGAGCCCGCTGCTCGTGCTTGTGTGCGCGGGTGAGAGAGAGAGAGGGTTACAGTTACAGTTACATCGGCTTTCCAGCAAAGACTACATCTAGTCCTAGTACCACCGCCTAGACCCAAGTCCAGTTCTGGCCCTAACAATTACTTGTGAGGGGCGGTAGCCACCAGCCGGCTGCCTGCCAACGTGTAGTCCCAGAGCAAAAAGGAGAGCTATTGTGCGACGCCTCCAAAATAGGTCCTAACTGCTTCTAGGGGATAGGGGGTCAAGTGGCGCTTGCCAATCTACTTGACCGCCGTGGTGGAGGGGCCGGCGCCTGAGGGGCAGCCGGACCGTACACCACGGCTCTCCACCCGACCCTATCCTGAGCACGCTCAAACGCCGTGTCCGAAAAAGTCTTCCAATCAGAACGAGTGCCACTAGTTTCGCCTAGCTGCTGAATCAGTAGCTTAAGAAAATAGTGTCGGGAGGAGGCTGGAGGCCGGCCTTGCTGCCGAGCCACATCCATGGTGCAGTCAAAAGTCGTACGAGGAAGACGAGAAGCCGGCATGCGCATCACATGGCCTAGCCACTGCATTGATCGCTTTGCCACAAGGCTCTCAATTGGCTCAGTGTCGCACGCCTGCCGAATATAAGTTAATCTGTGCCGGTCGACCAGGCGCACACCCAGAATGCGACGAAGGCAGTTAGAGTGGGCAACCTCCAATCGAGTCAGTTGTGTTTTAGTAGGGGCCCATGTTTCGCAGCCGTACAGAAAGTGGGGCAGCACGAAAGTGTTGTAAACCCGCATCTTAGACTGCACTTGCATCTTCTTGCTGGCCCAAATCTTATCAAAAGACGCAAACACGCCCAGCGCG
>VFSX01000182.1:62500-175000 GCA_016618255.1 Chlamydomonas sp. UWO 241
GCAACCCCGTGTTACGTGTCACTTGTTGTGGTTGTGGCTGTGGTCTGTTGTGGTTTGTGATGGGTATGGTCTGTGGGTAGTGTGCGTGCCATTTCTTCACCCCAGCACGCACCTTGCTGTTTTCTATGTGTGTACCCCCCGTGCGTGACCTAGTCCCCCTCTCTGTCTCTCTGGTGTGTGCACGTGCGTGTGTTCATTTCAACGCACCTTGCTGTTTTCCATGTGAGCGGTGTACTCCCCGTGCGTGACCGAGTCCCCCTCTCTCCCTCCCTCTCTCTCTCTCTCTGGTGTGTGCACAAGCATGTTGCCACTTCTTCAACTCAGCACACACCTTGCTGTTTCCCATGTCTGTGGTGTACTCCCCGCGCATGACCGAGGACACGTGCGCACTCAGGATGTAGGCCACACGTGCGCGCTCAAAATGCAGTGCGCACACGTGCGCACTCGGGATGTAGGCCACACCTTGCTGTTTCCCGTGTTGCGGTGTGCTCCCCGCGCGTGACCGAGTCCCTCTCTCACTCACTCCCCCCCCCTCTCTCTCTCTCTCCCTCTCTGGTGTGAGCACAAGCGTTGCCATTTCTTCGACTCAGTACCGTCCATATTGCTTGCCTTCGCGGGGGGAGTTGAAACTATAGTTGTTTAATGCGATTGCGAGGGCCATTTTTCGTCGTTTTCGTCGTTTTGACGCCCCGAATCGCGATTTCCGACGATTTATATTGGTTTCTTAGTTTCGCGGGGGGGCAAAAAACGATAATTATACGCAAAGGCTAACCGCCCGGACGGTACACACCTTGCTGTTTTCCATGTTTGCGGTGTACTCCCCGTGCGTGACCGAGTACAGCACGTTGAACACGAGGTGGTTGTAGATGTAGTGCTTGCCGTCGTCGCCCTTCAGGGGGGGGGGGGAGGAACAGGGGCACGGGAGTGGGAGCCGGAGGAGGCAGCAGGCAGTAGGCCGCAGTTGCGTCAGAGCGGGGGGCAGGGGTGTGCTCGGCACGAGGTGGTTGCAGGTGTAGTGCTTGCCCTTGGAGGGGAGCAGGAATAGGCACAAGGGTGTGTGGCAGGCAGCAGGCGCGTCAGAGCGGGGGGCAGGGGTGTGCTAGGCACGAGGTGCTTGTAGGTGTAGTGCTTGCCCTTGGAGGGGGGGAGGGATAGGCACAAGGGTGTGTGGCAGGCAGCAGGCGCGTCAGAGCGGAGGGCAGGGGTGTGCTAGGCACGCGGTGGTTGTAGGTGTAGTGCTTGCCCGTGGAGGGGAGCAGGAATAGGCACAAGGGTGTGTGGCAGCCAGCAGGCGCGTCAGACCGGGGGGCAGGGGTGTGCTAGGCACGAGGTGGTTTTGTAGGTGGTTTTGTAGGTGTAGTGCTTGCCGACGTCGCCCTTCAGGGGGGGGGGGGGGAGGGGTGATGACGGGCCCGGGTGTGGGAGCCAAGGGCAGGCAGCAGGCGCGTCAGACCGGGAGGCAGGGGCGTGCTAGGCACGAGCTGGTTGCAGATGTAGTGCTTGCCGTCGTCGCCCTTGGGGGGGGGGAGCAGTAACACGGGCATGGGGGTGGGAGTCGGAGCAGACAGCAGGCAACAGGCAGCAGGCGCGTCAGAGCGGGGGGCAGGGGTGTGCTAGGCACGAGGTGGATGTACATGTAGTGCTTGCCGTCGTCGCCCTTGGGGGGGGGGGGAGCAGTAACACGGGCAGGGGGGGGGGGCAGTCAGAGTAGGCAGCGGGTTAGGACGGAGGGCAGGAGGGGGGGGGGTCGGCCCGGAAGGTGGCACGCCATGCTGCATCTTGCAGCCACAGCACTGCCCCCGTGCCCCCGTGCCCCCCCCCCCCTAAAAAAGACACAGCACAGCAGCCACAGCAGCGACGGCAGCCGCAGGCAGGCACGCCCTGCCTCGCCTTGCAGCAACAGAACAGCCCCCGTGCCCCCCCCCACCCCCACACGAACAGGCACAGCACAGCAGCCACAGTAGCGACGGCGGCCGCAGGCAGGCACGCCCTGCCTCGCCTTGCAGCCACAGAACAGCCCCCGTGCCCCCCCCCCTCACCCACCCACCCACACACGAACAGGCACAGCACAGCAGCCACAGCAGCCACGGCGGAGGCAGGCAGCCCTGCCTCGCCTTGCAGCCACAGAACAGCCCCGTGCCCCCCTTCCCCCCCCCCCCAAAACAGGCACAGCACAGCAGCCACAGCATGGCAGCCCTGCCGCACCTTGTAGCCCAGCTCGAACCCGGGGCGCACGTACTCGGTGTTTTCGTCGAGCAGGTCGTAGACCGTGACGGGGAGGTTGTCGAGCACCATGTTGACGCGATAGTGCTTGTTGATGAGGTCGGTCAGCGTCTGCGGCATGCGTGTGTGTGTGTGTGTGGTCGATTTTACAGTCCGTTGGATGCCTTTGATGGCGCATTAGACCCTGGGAAAGAGGCCGGCAGCTGTCAAAATTACACCCCTAGCATGCCATCTGCCACCATGATTGCTGTGCATGCGGTGCGTGTCTCAAAACAGGCGACAAGGAAGTCGGCCATCTCACGCCAGAACCTGGGGTTCTCCTGTGTGTGTGTGTGCCAGGCCACGCACGGCTGTCTTTCAGGGACGCACGGCTGCAAGTGCGCGCAGCTGCATGCACGCACACGCAGCCTCGTGCACGCACGCGCGGTCCACGCACGCACGCACGGCATGGGCGGCGTGCGCACATTTGCCTCCGCCGCGGTGAGCGGCTCGTGGAAGTCTTTCGGAGTGCACGCCACCTTGGAGGTCTCCTTGACCTGCAGAGGGAGGTAGCGATCGCCGCAGTGGCAGTGTGTCTGTGATCTGATCACATCATCTGCACCCTGCACCCTGCACCATGCGCGCCATGCACCTCCCCCCATGCACTTCCTCTAACTGCATCCCCAGCCCGCTTGGGCGCCCCACCACCACCTCACCCGCACGCTGAAGTTGTAGGGGGAGTTCTCAATTCGAAGGCCCTCGATCAGCGTGCCTGGGTTGGCCGTGCCTTTCGCCCGGTGGATCCCCTCGGGCGGATGGCAGAAGGGAAGGTGGTAGTAGTCGAACGGCAACTCCGTATCGAAGCTCTTCAACGAATTGACATTGACTGCGCGGAAGGGGAAGGTCGCATGGGGGCGCATGGGAGCATGCACCATGCTCCTGTGCGCCTCTCTGATCCAGGGAGATCCCTCAACTCACCCTGTATCGCACCGCCTTCCCGAAACTCCTGAGGGTAGGCTCCAGGCACGTAGAAGGCGAGCGCTGGCGCAGCAAGCAGGGTCCCGCACAGGACAAATAGCATCGCCATGACAGCTGGCTGGATCGCCTTTGCAAGGTGGATGTCGGTCTGCTTCAAAAGCACTCGAGCAAATGCATGCTGCAAGCAGGTGGACTGCGCAGACCTGCCAAATCTCATCAGGGGTTTCCCACTTCACACCATTTCATCGCGCTCTATTCCAGAGGTGCTCAGGCTTGGCCCAGTCAATCAGTGCTTACATGACACCTTAGAGAAGGCAATCGGGCTTATTGGGGTGCAAGTGAGCGCCAGCATGAGCAGCAACAGCACCATTAAGCCGCTGCTGAAAAAAGCGAAGGAGGCGATCGCGAGCAAGAACTATCGAGACGCTCTTGTGCAATGCAAGGAGGTTCTCGCGTATGACAGGGCCTGCTACGAGGCGTACGTGTGAGTAGGGCCCATGCGTGCATGGGGGGAGTGCATGAGGCATGGCCCTGCACGCGCCCACGCCTTCTGATGCCCCTTCTGATGCCCCATGCACGCCATGCGTGCGCAGGCTGGTGGGAAAGGCCGCCTTCTTCCTGACAGAGTACACCCAGGCGAGTGCTGGGCGCTTGGAGCGCATGGTCGCACATGCCTGGGACCCGGTCGTCCGGAGAGCTCGCATGACACACGTGCATGCATGCATGACGGATGGCTGCATGCATGCGTGCATCTGCGCGCAGGCGGAGGCCGCGTACAAGCGTGCGTCAGACCTGGATGGGACGAGTCCCCTTGCTTGGCAGGGCTTTGCAGAGCTCTACACCGAGACGGGTGAGCCCGCAGGGGGGGGGGGCGCCTCACACGCGCTCATCAAGCATGACGGAGATAGGACGGGTATCATATCAGCGGGGGCACGCACCACACACACACACACACACACACATGCACGCACACAAACTATGCACCCTGCCACGTGTGTCCCGGGGGTGTTGATGTGTAATGTAACTCGCACGCACGCACACACACATGCTCACATCACATCATCTCCCCCCCCCCCCCGGCATGACCTTCCCCACCACAGGCCAATGGGCCCAGGCCGCGTCCACGTTTGCGGCGCTCGTGCGCCTGGCGGGCGCGTCGGCCGGCACGCCGCTGCACGCGCGCGTGCCAGCGTTCCTGCGCAAGCAGGTGGGGGAATGGCAGTGGGGACAGAGGGGACAGTGGGGCAGTGAACAGGAGGGCAGGGGGGGCAGGGGGCAGGGGCAGTGGGGTAGGGACAGGGGCACTGGTTCCGCTACTCACCACCAGATCTGGGGGCCGAGTGCCCTGTCTAGGTCCAGCCCCGACCCACTAGCCCCCCACCACCAGTGGCCAGCCACCTGTCTGTAGCGCTCGGGCGCTATACGCCGAGCAAGGTCGAATACGCTGCCTGTTAGGTGCGTCACACACGACTGTAAAGTCCATCATCATCACCACAAGGCACCCCACCTACACGACTTCAACAAGGATCCTGGACAGGGCCTGTGTCCGTATCTATACGCAAGGCCTTTATTATAGGATCCCTGGCTAGAATAGCGCCTCGTCGGAACCGACGAGGTGGGGGCGGTGGGGAGCCGATATCTAATCTCGGGGGGGGGGGGCAGCTGTCGGCGGCGGCACCTACACCCTCACCTCGAAATCCCAAGCCCCACTGCCCCCCACCCACCCACCACCAAAATAGCTCTCTGCTTTCCTCCCTCCCTCCCTCCCATCCCCCTCCCCTCCCTCCCCTCCCCTCCCCTCCCCTCCCCTCCCCTCCCCCCCCCCAGACGCAGCTGCGCGCGCGGGTAACAGCCGCCCACTCACTCACCCGCTCACCCCCTCCCTCCCTCCCTCCCTCCTCACTCTTACTTACCCACCCACCCACTGCAGGCAGACGCAGCTGCGCGCGCGGGTGATTTCAGCCAGGCAGAGCAGTGCTACAAGGAGCTGCTCACAAACTTGCAGGTCGGTTGGGCAGTTTACAGTTTTGGTTTTGGTTCTGGTTTTGGCTTTGGTTCTGGTTCTGGTACGGGTTCTGGTTCTGGTTTCGGATTCGGTTTCGGTTTCGGTTTCGGTTTCAGTTGCATGAGTGACGTGTCGTGATCGCCGGACCGCGTAGCCACTACCAGGTGGGCGGAGTAACAGCAACATCGGCTTTCCAGCTAAGACTGCCTTCTAGTTTTTGGGGTTTTGGGTTTAGGGTTCAGGGTCGCCCAGCCCCACCGCCTGGACCCAAGTCCAGTTCTGGCCCTCTAACAACCACTTTTGCAAGGGGTGGTAGGGGTGGCCACCAACCGGCTGCCTGCCAAAACAGCCTACACTGTCAAGTACACAAAACACGGGCCCTCTCCCCGCCTTCAGGCGGCGGACGCGGGCGCAAGCGACAGCGGCGGCAGCAGCGGCGGCGGCAGCGGCGACGAGGAACGCCTGGAGCTGTGGTGCCTGCTGGCGGACTGCCAGCTGGGCAACGACCGTGCGGAGGTGGAGGCACGCGTGCAGGTGGGTAGCAGTTACAGTAACAGTAACATTCAAGGGTCGGATGATAAGTTGGCCGGCTAAACAGGCAACTTCATTAAGCTTAATTTAAGCTTAATTCAGGCTACACTTAATAAGACCTGTGCACAAACCCCAACAGAAACCCTAGCTTGTTTGTCCTCCCCATCATGGCAACGTTCCCATCACTTTCAATGGGACTACTTCTGTCTTGCAGTGCTCGACAAGAGCTTTCCAACGCACCCTCATACGCTCCATTCCGCCTTGGTATAAAGAAGATACCCCAACGCCCAGATTGTATATAGACCTGAATCCAGCTTAACGAAGCTTAACTGATTACGGACTTAATGTAGACCGCCGAAACTAAGTAACATTGGCTTCCCAGCGAAGACTACCTTCTAGTCCTTATACCACCGCCTAGACCCAAGTCCAGCTATGCCCTTAACAGTTACTTGTGAGGGGCGGTAGCCACCAGCCGGCTGCCTGCTGACGTGTAGTCCCAGAGCAAAAAGGAGAGCTATTGTGCGACGCCTCCAAAATAGGTCCTAACTGCTTCCAGGGGATAGGGGGTCAAGTGGCGCTTGCCAATCTAATCACACTGTAACCGTGTTGACAGAGGGGGGAGTGGCAGGGTGGGGAGGGCACAACGGGCAGGTGGGTGGTTAAGGAATGATTTCGGAGCGGGCGCAGTCGACGCATCCCGCAGTCTGGAGGCGTGACACGGGTTAGACCTCCTGTGCCACCGCTCCCAGGACCAGCTATTTCACAGCTCGGAGGTCGAGGCGCGCGGGCAAGTGGGTGGCGCGTGACAGGCATGCCATCAGGGCGAATCCAGTGGGAGCATCCTGCAGTTTGGAGGCATGGTGCGTGTGCCGACGCGCGGAGGTCGGGGCCGCACATGCAGGCGGGTGACAGGCAGCGTCACAGAGGACACGGGGATGCAGTGGAAGCATACAGCAGGTTCGAGGCACAGCAGTGACAACGGCAGTGAAGGCACTGCGTCAGGGAGTTGTAACAGCCCACTGCTTCCCCCCCGGTGCTTCTTCGGAGGGGCGGTGTGAACCGCCTTTGCATGGAGGGTAAATAACGACAGGCTGACGGCCGGTCTACCGCCGGGAATCGCAGAACAAAGGCAAAATTGTGCCCCGAAAAGTGTGGAAGGCAGTCTACCGCTGGTGCTCCGGCTGCAAGAAGCTAACTCACCAGAATATATCCAAGAAGCACTGCCCCCCCCCTGTCTGCAGGCACGCCTCGCGTCCGGCGAGTTCGCGTCCGAGGCCGCCGTGCGCGCAGAGGTGGAGGCAGAGTGGGCGCAGGTCGGTGTCTGTGTCTGGTGTCGTCTGATTTCAAGTCTGATCTCAGTCCGTCCTCAGCCTCTGTCTCTCTGATGCAACGCCAGTCTGGTCTCGGTCCTTGTCTCTGTTTCTCCCTGCCTCTTTGTCTCTCTATCGCCCTGTATCCCTGTCTCTCCATCTCTCTGTCTCTCCGTCTCTTCGTCTCCCTGGTCCCTGTCAGCCGCTGAGGTTGAGGCAGAGTGTGGGCGCATGAACCTGGCGCATGAACCTGGCACACGAAGCGGGCACATGAACCTGGCGTTGACACCCAAATACACAGGAGGGCCTCGAGATGGAGTCCGACCATGCATCCAGCACGCTCCGCGACATCATCGCGCGCGCGCCGCCGTCGCCGCGCTACGTGCCGTATTACGACGCGTACCTCAGGCGGCTGCGCAAGTACGCATACTCGGCGCCTGCTGGTGGGTCCTCCGTGCGTGCACACACACACACACACACACACACTCACACGCACACACACAACACACCGACGTGACCCCCGCCCTCCCTCCCTCTCTCTCTCTCTCCCTCTCTCTCTCTTGTCTCTCTCTGCCTCTCTGTCTCTCTCTCTCTCTCTCTTTCTGTCTCTCTCTCGTTTCCCCTCTCCCTCTCTCTCTCTCTCTCTTTCTCTCTCACACTCTCTCTCTGTCCCTCCCTCCTTCCCTCCCTCTCTCCTCTTTCTCTCTCTGTCTCTCTCTCACACACACACACACACACACATCGGCGTGCCCCCCCCCCAGGCTCTATGGAGAAGCATAACCGCTGCGTCGCCGCCCTACACTTCTCCAAGCTCATGATGGCCTCTCTCCCTCCCCCTCTCTCGGATATCAGCAACTCATCTATCTCCCTCCCTCCCTCTCTCTTTCTCTCTTTCTCTCTTTCTCTCACTTTCTCTCTCTTCCCCCCTCTCTGGGGCTCGATTAACGGAGGCGCGTTCTCGTCGCCGAGCCCTGGACCCAGCAATGCGGCGCTGCTGGTGACGAGGATCTCCGTGCCGCTGACGAGCGGGGTAAAATACGACTGGCCCGGCTCCTGCTAGACTGCCCCTCGGTGGAACACTTCAGGAGCGGCTTGCCCGGCGCTGCCATGGCTTGGCGAGTAGCCGCGGCGCTGCCGCGGCCCGTGCTGGGAGACGGCCCTTATCCTCCCCCCATGCAGGACGCCATGCGGCACCGATCTCGACGAGTTGATCGACGAGCGGAGGAGCTGGCGCCCGTCAATGCATGCTGGACATTGGTCAAGATGGCTGCCCGTGGAGGCGGGCTACCATCACGGCTTCAGCGGTGGCGACCGCCGAGGCAACACAGAGTAAATCCGCTTCACCAATCGCAGCGTTCGTCACCGCGCTCATCCTCGGGGTCGCTCGTCTGCCGGTGACTGGCGTTGGAAGGTCTTCAGGCAGCCTCCATGACAACTCTGTCGTCCATGCCCCCTGGAGGGTGGGACCTGGCCATGCATGAGGCATGGGGCGCCGGCTGAGCCCCATGCAAACGAGAGCTGGACAGCCATGCACTGCCAGGCGGGGACCGTTCCAGTCAGCGCCAGTCGGCTCTGCCGGCTTGACTGGCCACAAGGCCACTACTGTGACCCTGAGGAAGGTCCTCTCCTATATGCTCCTTGCCAGACATGTCTCTCAGAGACCGCTGTTTGGGGTAGTCTAGCCGGCGGGAGCGGTAGTCTATCGGCCGGGAGCCGGCGGTACTCTAGTACTTAAGTGTGCTGGAGTATCGGCGGGTGTCTCTAGTAGAAGAGTAGCCTACTTAGCTGGAAACCCCGTGTTACTGTTACTGCTACCCCTCTCTCCCCCCCCTCTCCCCTCCCTCCTCACTCTCTCTCTCTCTGACACACACACACACACATCGACGTGCCCCCCCCACACAGGCTCGATGGAGAAGCACAACCGCCGCGTCGCCGCCCTCCACTTCTCCAAGCTCATGATGGAGGGGCGGTCCGTGGGTGACCAGGGACCGACCACGGGCGCTGTCGGCGGCTGCTGCTCGCCGTAAGATGTCGCACATGCACACAGACATGCACGCACGCATGCATGCACACACATACACACACACACACACATGCACACGCCTTAAGATGGTGCACGCCGCCGACGCCGCAGCTGCACGTGCACACGCATGCACGCACGCACACGCACACGCATGCACACACACACACACGCACGCACACACCAGCGCTGTCGGCTGCTGCTGCTTGCCGTGAGATCATGCACGCGGCCGCAGCTGCACGTGCACACGCATGCACGCGCATACACGTGCACACGCACACGCACACGGCCCCCGTTTATAACTTCAACATTCCCTCTCCATTGGTCTCTCTTACTCGCTCTCTTGCTTTCTCTCTTGTGATCTCTCTTGCTCTCTCTTGCTCTCTCTTGCTCTCTCTCTTGCTCTCTCTCTTGATCCCTCTCTTGCTGTCTCTCTTGCTAACTCTCTTGCTCTCTCTCTTGCTCCGTCTCTCTTGCTCCGTCTCTCTTGCTCTCTTGCTCTGTCTCTCTTTCTCTCTTTCTCTCTCTCTTGCTCTCTCTCTCTCTTGCTCTCTCTCTCTCTTGCTCTCTCTCTCTATTGCTCTCTCCCTCTCTTGCTCTCTCTCTCTTTTGCCCTCTCTCAACACCCCCTCTCCCCCTCTCAGGTACGTATTCGTGACGGCGCTCGATCTGCTGAAGATTGAGGCGGAGGAGGGCACCTGCACACACACACGCGTGCACACACACACACACACATGCACACACATGCACGCGCACCCCCCCACCCCCACCCCCACCCCCCACACACCTTGTCGCAGGTACGCGTTTGTGACCGCGCTCGATCTGTTAGAGATAGAGGCCGAGGAGGGCAAGTGCAACGCGGGCGGCGCGACTGGCGCGGGACACCACCACCCCGAGGGAGGGGGCGAGGAGTCCTCGACTGACCACTCTGGCGTGGGGCTCGCGCTGAAGGTGTGGTGTGGCCATAGCTGGGCCCTAACCCTTACACAGAAAGGCAGGCGGGCAGGCAGCACCAATTCAGGGGAAGGGGGGAGGATCGCCCGATCGACTGACCACTCGGGCGTGGGTCTGGCGCTGAGGGTAGGGCCCTCCTAGGCCAATAAAAAACGTTGGCAGAAAGCATCACGACCCCAAGGGAGGGGGCGAGGAGTCACTGACTGACCCCTCGGGCGTGGGGCTGGCGCTGAAGGTAGGGTGTGGCCATACTGACGCCATAGCTGGGCCCTAACCATTTGCACAGAAAGGCAGGCGGGCAGGCAGCACCAATCTGCGGGGGGGGGGGGGCGACTGACCACTCTGGCGTGGTGATCGCGCTGACGGTAGGGTGTGGCCCTCCCTGACACCCCTGCTGCTGCAGCTAGTTAACCTAGCTCCCCCCCCCCCCCTCCCCTCTCTCACCCTCCTTGTCTCTCCCCCTCGCCCCACACAAACACACGCTCACGCACGCAGAAAGAGAGAGAAAAACAGAAGCAGAAACAGAAAGAGTAAGAGAAAGAGAGAGATATCTGTAACAGCTCCCACAGCACGGGTCACGGCTCTCGACGGTGCTTTAAAGCACACACACGCGCACACACACACACACACACACACGCCCCCCCCCCCCACTCACACGCGCAGGACATCCGCAAGACCTCCAAGCGCCTCGCGCTCGCCTTCCCCTGGCACCCTGCGGCCGGCGTTCACGTCGCGATGGCCATCTCTAAAGCATGCGCGCACACACACACACACACACACACACACACACGCAGGACATCCGCAAGATCTCCAAGCGCCTCGCGCACGCCTTCCCCTGGCATCCCGCGGCCGGCGTGCACGTCGCGATGGCCCTGCGCCGGCGCACCAAGCTCGGCCTCACGCCCGCGTACGCGTCGACATCGCACCAGCACGCGTGTGCGCGCACGTCGTCCAGCACCGTCGGCGCCGTGACGGTGATGCCGGCGGGCGGAATTGGCAGCGGCGGCTGCGGCGGCGGCAGGTGTGTGTGTGTGTGTGTGTGTGTGTGTGTTGCAACAGCGGCTGCGGCGGCGGCAGGTGTGTGTGTCTGTGTGTGTGTGTGTGGTGGCATCGGCAGCGGCGGCTGCGGCGGCGGCAGGTGTGGTGGTGTGTGTGTGTGTGTGTGTGTGGTGACATCAGCGGCTGCGGCGGCGGCAGGTGTGTGTGTGTGTGTGTGTGTGTGTGGTGGCATCGGCATCGGCGGCTGCGGCGGCGGCAGGTGTGTGTGTGTGTGTGTGTGTGGTGGTATCGGCAGCAGCGGCAGGTGTGTGTGTGTGTGTGTGCGTACGCGTCGACATCGCACCAGCACGCGTGTGCGCGCACGTCGTCCACCACCGCTGGCGCCGTGATGGTGATGCCGGCGGGCGGAATCGGCAGTGGCGGCTGCGGCGGCGGCAGGTGTGTGTGTGCATGTGTGGTATCGGCAGCGGCGGCAGGTGTGTGTGTGTGTGTGGCGGCATCGGCAGCGGCGGCTGCGGCGGCGGCAGGTGTGTGTGGGGGGGGGTTAGTGATGCAGAACATGTGCGGTATGATGGCGGTCTTGTGACGCGGAACACGACCCGCAAAGCCGCTTTGAGCGATTGGGGTCAATCTTGTGACGCAAAACTGTGGAAGTCACCGATTTTACACTTTTCACACAAAAACGCGGCGCGCTCCACGCTCTGGCGCGACGCGGAGGTCCCGCCAAACGACCCCCCCGTGTGACCACGTAACCGCGTCGCGGCTTTCTGCACCACTTGACGGAGAGGGCAATCAAGAGCGAGGCGGGGCGGGGCGCCTGATGTTCACAAATCTCAAGCGCGCCCTTGGGTGCATGTGGGGGCACGGGCGAGCGCTGGGCGGCGAGATCTGGCGCATGCTCTCGACACAGTCCACGCACACGCGTTCTCCGCGGCCAGACAGGCCATGCATGGCATGACATGGACCTAGCAATAGCCTCTGCTGCAAGGAGGGCGCCTTGGAAGGCTCCGGGGGCGAGGTTCCACCTTCCCGAGGGCTCCAACAACCCTGAGTGCCGTTGGAAGTGAGGGTGGCGGTCGAACCCCAAACCCTTAACCCCAAACCGCTCGGAATCCCCCTGAGTCCTGAGAACCGCCCTAAGCCCGTCTGTGGACCCTGAGCCCCGTGCCCTGATCATCCCAAAACACTGTGTGCGTTGCAGCGGCGGTGAGAGGGTGGCTGCTGACGAGCGGAGGCACGTGATCCGGGAGCTGATGGCAGGGCTCAAGGTGTGGGGGGTGCAAGGGGTGTGGGGTTGAGGAGGGAGGGGGAGGGGGGGAGGGTAAAACAATAGTCCAAAAGGGTCCTACGTACACGATCAGTGATTTCCTTTTCGGCTGTCCACAGCCATTTGGCTGTATTCCGTCTGAACTTTGACCTTGCATACAGCTCAACCCATCCAGTGGATTGTTAGTCTGACAAGCCCGCCAGACAGAGCACGTCAACAGCTTTCAAATTACCCATGTATGTGAACAAACGGTCAATGGGAGGTCCACGGTCAACGCGTTCAAAGCAAAATCCGGCTGTGGAATCATTAATTTAAAATCCTGAAGAGGAAATCCCTGTGTACGATGCAGAGCCGTTGGCCCTTACAAGGGCCCTTACACACGTCCTTACATCTTTAATAGGTAGGAAATCACGCCTCGGTCTGCAGCGCTGGCTGCGTCGCTGCGCCTCCCCCCTGCCCCTCCCCTGCCCCATGCGTCTGGATTGCCATCGTAGGGGGCGGTGCGGCCGCGCAGCGGCCATGTCCCGTCTCAGCATGGCGGTTCACACCCCGAGTGCTGACGGTGCGCAGCGGCCGTGCCCCCGCAACCACGACCACTGTTCTGGTGGTAGTCGTGCTGCGCGGTGCCAAGCTAGGCAGTATGTTTCAGGACTCACAATGTTGGAAGTGCAAGGGGTCGGGGGTGCAAGGGAGTGTGGCGGGGAGGGGGGGAGGGGCGGAGAGAGGGGGGCCGCTGTCGAGCGGGGGCACGGGAGCCATTGGTAGGGCTCATTGTGTGGGGGGTGCTAGGGTTTAGGGACGGGGGTCGAGGGTCTAGAGGAGAGTGGGACGGGGGGGGGGGGGGTGTTCAGTTTGTGGGAAGTGCTAGCGTTTAGGGACTGGGGTTTGGGGTCTGAAGGAGAGTGTGTGTGTGGGGGGGGGGGTGCTGACGAGCAAGGGCACGGGAGCCATAGGGCTCATGGTGTGGGAAGTGCTAGGGTGTAGGGACTGGGGTTTGGGGTCTAGAGGAGAGTGGGGGGGGGGGGGGGGGGGGGGGGGGGGAGGGGCTGCTGACGAGCCGAGGCACGAGAGCCATTGGTAGGGCTCAGTGTGTGGGAAGTGGTGGGGTTTAGGGACTGGGGTTTGGGGGTCATAGCTGTGAGCGTGGGACAAAGCGGTGGGGTGGAAGGGGGTGGGATGGGGAGAGGGTGGCTGCTGACGAGCGGAGGCATGCGGTATGGGAGCTGCGTGTCAGGGTGGAGGGTTCAGGGTGTCGGGAGTGCAAGGGGGTTGGGAGCTTGGGATTTGGGGACGTGGCGTGCCAAGCAACGCCACTGCCGACGTGCGTCTCCAGGCATTTCGGATGTCGATCCCTACTAACCCCAGCCCTGTTTCTGAAAGCACCCCCAACCTTGATCCCTATTTACCCCAGACACGCGTGCGTTGCAGCGCGACATGCCGATCATTGCCGGCTGGGTGTGTGCTGCCGACATGCTGCTTGAGGCACCTCCAACCTCGATGTGACTTACCCCAGACATGCATGCGTGCGTTTGCAGCGCGGCGTGCCGAGCATCGCCGGCTGGGTGTGCGCTGCCGACCTGCTGCTCGACGCGCCCTGAACGCCCTGAAACCTGAGCCCTGAAGCTCAAACCTCACCTGAACCCCGTGTGCCTTCGCAGCGCGGCGTGCCGAGCATCGCCGGGTGGGCGTGCGCTGCTGACATACTACGCAGCCTGAACCCTGAACCCTGAACCCTGAACCCTGAACCCTGAACCCTGAACCCTGAACCCTGAACCCTGAACCCTGGACCTCAAACCCTCAACATGCTCGCAGCGCGGCGTGCCAAGCATCGCCGGCTGGGTTTGCGCTGCCGACATGCTGCTGGAGGCGCACGAGGAGGCGGTGGCAGAGGTGCGAACGGACGGCCCACACTGATGATGATGATGATGGATATTACAGTCTGTGTGACACCAGTAATGGTGTATGAGACCTGTGTCGGCGCTAGCGCCCGGCACCTTGACTGAAAGTGGTAGGGGTGACGGTACACCCCCACATTCACACACGCATTGGGTCTGGACAGGGCGGGCCCCCAAATCCACCCCAAACCACCCAGGTACTGACAGCAACGCATTCCTCCAGTGAGGTAGGTGTGCACTTGTGGTGTACTTCTAGTCCCGCCGCCGCTATAACACTGCAACTGCTCTCACTGTTGAAGCTCTGGGAAGGGCGCTAGTGATTGTGGATACGAGGAGCCCCGCTCTAGGTTGCCTTTCCATCCAATGCCTGGCACATGAGAGGTCCATACGTGTGAAAGTGTGGGGGGATTCCACACTGTTCACTTACTAGCAGCGGAGGCGGTGGCAGAGGTGCAAACAAACGCCCCGGCTTGCTCTTGGTTGCCTTTCCATCCAACGCTTGGCATATGAGGGGTCCATACGTGTGCAAGTGTGTGGGGATTCCACACTGTTCACTTTCTGGGAGCAGAGGCGGTATCAAGAGGTGCGGACGACTCCCACAGCCAGCTTGCACATGGCCAGCACAGCCAGCTTGCACATGGCCAGCCAGCCAGCTTGCACAGCCAGCCAGCCAGCTTTCACAGCCAGCCAGCTTGCACAGCCAGCCAGCTTGCACAGCCAGCCAGCTTGCACATGGCCAGCACAGCCAGCTTGCACAGCCAGCCAGCTTGCACATGCTGCAGCACAGCTTGCACAGCCAGCCAGCTTTCACATGGCTAGCACAGCCAGCTTGTACAGCCAGCTTGCACAGCCAGCCAGCTTGCACATGGCCAGCACAGCCAGCTTGCACAGCCAGCCAGCTTGCACATGCTGCAGCACAGCTTGCACAGCCAGCCAGCTTTCACATGGCCAGCACAGCCAGCTTGCACAGCCAGCCAGCTTGCACATGCTGCAGCACAGCTTGCACAGCCAGCCAGCTTGCACATGGCCAGCACAGCCAGCTTGCACAGCCAGCCAGCTTGCACATGCTGCAGCACAGCTTGCACACAGCCAGCTTGCACAGCCAGCCAGATAGCACATGCTGCAGCACAGCTTGCACAGCCAGCCAGCTTTCACATGGCTAGCACAGCCAGCTTGTACAGCCAGCTTGCACAGCCAGCCAGCTTGCACAGCCAGCCAGCTTGCACAGCCAGCCAGCTTGCACATGCTGCAGCACAGCTTGCACAGCCAGCCAGCTTTCACATGGCCAGCACAGCCAGCTTGCACAGCCAGCCAGCTTGCACATGCTGCAGCACAGCTTGCACAGCCAGCCAGCTTGCACATGGCCAGCACAGCCAGCTTGCACAGCCAGCCAGCTTGCACATGCTGCAGCACAGCTTGCACAGCCAGCCAGCTTGCACATGGCCAGCACAGCCAGCTTGCACAGCCAGCCAGCTTGCACATGCTGCAGCGCAGCTTGCACACAGCCAGCTTGCACAGCCAGCCAGCCAGCTTACGCAGCCAGCTTGCGCAGCCAGCCAGCTTGCACAGCCAGCCAGCCAGCTTGCACAGCCAGCCAGCTTTCACACAGCCAGCTTGCACGGGCTGCAGAACACGGAGCGCACTCGCCCACACACTCGCGCGTGTGCTCAAAAACACAAATGAACACACACACAAAGATGAGGAGAGACAAATACAGTTACAGTTCTCACCGCTCGGGCAACCTAGATATTCAACATCCCCCATGAGTCGAGAACCCTTGGGCCTGAAGTTTATTCGCCACACATACACACACACACACACACTCATAAGCGCATGCTACCAGCCGACCACACGCACGCGACCGGCGACGCACCCACATGCAACCCTCGCAGGCGCAACGCCCGGGCGTCGTGCTGTGCTACACACACACACACACACAAACACACACACACACATGCCACCGACCGACCACACGCTGTGCCACACACCGGCCACAGCCACACACCGGCCACGTGCACGCCACACGCCTGCCAAACATGCACACGCACCCCTCGCAGGCGTGCCGCCAGGGCGTTGTGCTGCGCTATACACCCACACAAACCCACACACACATACAAACACATGCCACCGACCGACCACACGCTGTGCCACACGCCGGCCACACACCGGCCACGAACACGCACACATGCACCCCTCGCAGGCGCGCCGCCAGGACGTTGTGCTGCGCAGCGGAGTCGGGGGCGGCATGAATCGCGCCACTCCTAAGAGCTTATGAGTTCAAACTCCCTAGCTCTAGGGACATTGGTGAATGTTCGGTTTTCTGTTAAGTCGGAGAGATCGACCGACCACATGCACGCCACGTGCCTGCCACACACACGCACCCCTCACAGGCGCGCCGCCAGGGCGTTGTGTTGCGCAGCGGAGTCGGGGGCGGCGGCGGCGCGCCTCGAACCGGCAGCGCGCAGGTGGGTCGATCGGCATTCCCGATCTAGCTGTTCCACTTTGGTTCACCGAGTCGGAGCAAGGCGAGACGAAGAGACGGCGGAGTGGCAGCAGTTTGTCTCCTCTGCGCCTCGCCCGGTCGATACTCACTGGGTACTGGAAAATATCCTACAATCTTAAGACCCATGTCTCCAGCGTAGGTCTGGTGGCATGGATGCACCACTCGTGTGGCCACCAGTCGATGGAGCACCTTATCTGCCAACCACCACCAACCCACCCACGACACACGTCAGCCGCGGTCGACGCAGCGAGGGAGGAGCCTGATGTCCATTGCCTCGTGGGCAACGAGTCGACCGGAGGCCACAGCCGCTGTTGCTACTCACCAAACCATCCACGACACATGCAGGCCGCGGGCAACGCAGCAAGGGAGAGTCTGAGGGCCCTTGCGCGGTCAACGCAGCAAGGGAGAGTCTGAGGGCCCTTGCCGCATGCTTCAAGAGCTGACGCAGCGCACAGCAATGGCCGCTCTTGCTAAGTACCACAACCACCCAACCAACCAACCACGGCACACGCAGGCCGCGGTCGACGCTGCCCGCGAGGGCCTGCGCGTGCTCGCCCAGCGCGACATTTTTAGGGCACGAGTTGATCGGAGGCCCCAGCCTATGGCCGCGCTTGCTACGTACCTCATCCGCTCAACCACCCAACCACGACACACGCAGACCGCGGTCAGCGCAGCGAGCTTAGGTCTGGTGGCATGCATGTTTGGCCACGAGTTGATGGAGCAGCCGACTGCCAACCACCACCATCCCACCCACGACACACGTCAGCCGCGGTCGACGCAGCGAGGGGGGGGGGGCTGATGTCCATTGCCTTGTGGGCCACGAGTCGACCGGAGGCCACAGCCCATGGCCGCTCTGGCTACTGCTCACCACCGCGCACACGCACAAGCCCACCCATGCCCAGCCACGCACCTCGCCTTCCCGCAGGCGCGGCGCGATTCGAACCGCACACTCAAACAGTACTCGTCAGCCACTTTTTGGATGCCCGTCAGCTGCCCGTCTAGCCGGCGGGAGCGGTAGTCTATCGGCGGGGAGGGGGCGGTACTCTAGTACTTGAGAGTGCTGGAGTATCGGCTGGTGTCTCTAGTAGAAGAGTAGCCTGCTTAGCTGGAAACCTCATTTTACTTTACTGTACAGCTGCCCGTCAGCACCCACCACTCACTCACCCAACCGCCCCCCCCCCCCCCCCAACACCGGCCGCGGGCGACGCTGCCCGCGAGGGCCCTGCCTCTTAGTTCAAGTCGATGGCGCATATAGCATATGGCCGCGCTTGCTACTCACCACACCAAACCAGCTAACCAACCACGAAAACACGCAGGCCGCGGTCGAAGCAGCGAGGCCCCGAGGGCCCTTGCCTCGTGGTTTGTGTCGATGGAGCACACAGCAATGGCTGTTGGTACTAAACACCCCACCCACAACACACGCAGGCCTCGGTCGACGCTGCCCGCGAGGGCCTGCGCGTGCTCGCCCAGCGCGACCTTTCAGGGCACGAGTCGATCGGAGGCCGCAGCCTATGGCCGCGCTTGCTACTTACCACACCCACCCAACCACCACACCCACAACAAACGCAGGTCGCGGTCGACGCTGCGAGGGAGGGCCCGAGTGCCCTTGCCGCATGCGTCAAGAGCTGACGCAGCGCGCAGCAATGGCCGCTCTTGCTACCAGCGACACCCAACCAACCAACCAACCACGAACACACGCAGGCTGCGGTCGAAGCAGCGAGGCCTCAAGGGCCCTTGCCTCGTGTTTTTTGTTGATGGAGCACACAGCAATGGCTTAAACACCTCACCCACAACACACGCAGGCCGCGGTCGAAGCTGCGAGGGAGGGCCAGCGCGTGCTCGCCCAGCGCGACCTTTGGGGGCACAAGTCGATGGAGGCCACAGCCCATGGCCGCTCGTGCTACTCACCGCACCCACAACAAACGCAGGCCGCGGTCGATGCAGCGCGCGAGGGCCTGCGCGTGCTCGCCCAGCGCGACCTTGTGGGCCACGAGTCGATGGAGCAGGCGGGCCTGCTGCTGAGGCTCATGGCGGCGCGCTCGCTGCTCGCGCTCGGCGCGCACGCTGAAGCGGTGGGTGCAGCAGTGCTGGTTTGAGGGAGGCGGGACACACACACACACACACACACACACAAACACACACTTAGTCGGGGTTCACACGCGCACCGTGTGGGGGAGATGCGGGGGGTGCGGTGTGCGTGCACACACATGCACGCACGCGCACACACGCCTGCTCATGGCGGCGCTCGCTGCTCGCGCTCGGCGCGCACGCAGAGGCGGTGGGTTTGCGTTGCATTTTAGGTTCTGGGTGGTTCTGGGGAGGGTCGTCGTATGCGCCAACTTCACGGCCAACTTTTTATACAGTAGGCCCTATGAACCTGGAAAAAACGATCAACCCTAGATTGAGGCGGGGCACACGCATACGCCTGCGCATGGCGGCGCGCTCGCTGCCCGCACTCGGCGTGCGCGCAGAGGCGGTCGGTGCAGGGCTTATGCTGAAGGTGAATGTGCAGGTCTGTGCTGATGGTGAATGTGCAGGGCTAGTGCTGGTGGTGAATGTTTCAGTCAGGGGCACCTCGAAAGACGTATACGACCGTGCTCTTGGCGCGTAGAGCCCGAGCACCGAACCGGGATGCTACTAGTGGTAAGGGACCTCCGCTCTGTGTGGACGCGGCATACCGCCCCCGCGCTCCGAAATGCCAATCCCAGGGCTAGAGGGAATTAAGGGGGGGGGGGGCATTTGATCAATCTCGAATCAGGGGTGCAGGCTGGGTGCAGGCGCAGCACACGCACGCGCGCACACGTGCACACGCACATGCACGAGGGCCTGCTTGCTTCGACGGACGACAGAGTCTCCGAGGGCAGTGACCCCTGGGAGGGATTGTAGTAATTGTGTTGTTTCCGGCTCGAGCAACTTTGACCGCTCATACCAGGCGCAATACATAGCGGGTGTTCACGCAACGCATGCCGTTGTGCTGCTCTCGGCGAGAGCTTAACATCGCACCCTTCCACGCCCTCTCACCACCCAAGTGGGAGTGGTTTTTTGGGAGCGGGAAGTCTGGCGGGGTTGGGGATCGCTGTCCGAGGGGCTGGTCAAGTTTGGCGTTCTCACACTCCTCTCTCTTGTCAAAACGCACCCACACCCTCTCTCCTGTCTCAAATGTGCACCCACACCCTCTCTCTGGCACACACGCACACACACACGCCAACTCTCTCTCTCACACGCGCACACTCGCAGGAGGCCCTCTTTGCCTCGATGGCCGACAGAGTGTCCGAGGGGCTCGTCATGTTTGGTGTGCTCGCGGGCGTGCAGCCGTTCTCGGCGAGCCAGCATGCGGTGCGTGTGTGTGAGCGTGTTTGTGCATCGTGGGAAGGGGATTTAGATTTTACGGCAATCTAAATTTGACGGCCACTCTCGGCGAGCTAGCACGCGGCGCGTGCGTGCGTGTGCGTGCGTGCATTGTGGGAAGAGGTGGTTCGAATTCGGAGGCGAGGGGTTTTGAGGGCTTTCGGCGAGCCATGGTGCCAGCCATGGGGTCAGCTCGCGGGCGTGCAAACGTTCTCTGCGAGCCAGCACACGGTGTGAATACATTGCTTGTAGGGTGGGGATTCGCGTTGGTGCGGGTTGGGAGGCGTCGCAAAATAGCTCTCCTTTTTGCTTTAAGACTCCCACGCGTTTGCAGGCAGCTGGCTGGTGGCTTCTGCCCCTCACAAGTGATTGCTAGGGCCAGCACTGGACTTGGGTCTAGGCGGTGGTACACGGACTAGAAGGGAGTCTTCGCTGGAAAGACGATGTGCCTGCTGCTGTTACTGTTGCTATCGGGCACGCCTAGGACATTCGCTGCCAACACACTGCCAGCCCGCCCCCCTCACTAAGAAGTGCGATCCACAGAAATGCCCGCGCGCATGCGCACGTCCGCACGCACGCAGGTGCGCATCCTGGGCGCAGTCGCTGCCAACACACTGCCAGCCCGCTCCCCTCACTACTAAGAGCGCATTTCTTGGCCGATCCACAGAAATACCCACGCGCCTGCGCACGCCCGCATGCACGCAGATCCGCCTGCTGGCGCAATCACTGCTCGAGCGCGGCGAGCGTGCAGGCGCGCGCCGGCTGTACGAGGAGGCGGTCGGGCGCGAGGCGCTCGGGCGCAGGTGGGTGCTTCCAAGGCCCTTAATCGCCCCGTCTCCTACTCAGCCCCAACCCGAGCTCCACCCCTGCGTGCGCCGGCTGGACGAGCCCCTTTGCTCCACTAAGATTTCCTCAGCAGTGTCCCCTGGGAAGGATTTCAGTAATTCATTATTTCCCGGCTCTAGCAACTTTGACCACTCACACCAGGCGCAATACATAGCGGGTGTTCACGCAGCGCGTGCCGTCGTGCTGCTCTCGGCGATACCTTTCCAACGCATCCCTCCACGCCCGCTCCCACAAAGCGTGGTGGGTTGGGGAAGTGGGAATTCCGGCCAGGAACGGTATACGACTTGCAGGGGAATCACTGCTACTAAGCCCTAGGGGGGGGCCCCTAGCCCCTATTTTACCCCGCCCCGACTCCACTCCACCCCCGCGCACCCTCCTTCTGTACTAGAAGGTGGGGTGCGGCGGTGCCTTCTCGCCAAAGCACGTCTCGTTTCCCTGAACCTTGAAGTTCGACAGGGACCCCCCCCCCTCCGTCTGCCTCGCCCAGCTAGGGCATGCCCCGCCTAGCTAACTACGCCCGAACTGCTCATCATCAACTCTTCACGTGTTACAGTTACAGTTACATCGGCTTTCCAGCAAAGACTACCTCTAGTCCTAGTACCACCGCCTAGACCCAAGTCCAGTTCTGGCCCTAACAATTACTTGTGAGGGGCGGTAGCCACCAGCCGGCTGCCTGCCAACGTGTAGTCCCAGAGCAAAAAGGAGAGCTATTGTGCGACGCCTCCAAAATAGGTCCTAACTGCTTCTAGGGGATAGGGGGTCAAGTGGCGCTTGCCAATCTACTTGACCGCCGTGGTGGAGGGGCCGGCGCCTGAGGGGCAGCCGGACCGTACACCACGGCTCTCCACCCGACCCTATCCTGAGCACGCTCAAACGCCGTGTCCGAAAAAGTCTTCCAATCAGAACGAGTGCCACTAGTTTCGCCTAGCTGCTGAATCAGTAGCTTAAGAAAATAGTGTCGGGAGGAGGCTGGAGGCCGGCCTTGCTGCCGAGCCACATCCATTGTGCAGTCAAAAGTCGTACGAGGAAGACGAGAAGCCGGCATGCGCATCACATGGCCTAGCCACTGCATTGATCGCTTTGCCACAAGGCTCTCAATTGGCTCAGTGTCGCACGCCTGCCGAATATAAGTTAATCTGTGCCGGTCGACCAGGCGCACACCCAGAATGCGACGAAGGCAGTTAGAGTGGGCAACCTCCAATCGAGTCAGTTGTGTTTTAGTAGGGGCCCATGTTTCGCAGCCGTACAGAAAGTGGGGCAGCACGAAAGTGTTGTAAACCCGCATCTTAGACTGCACTTGCATCTTCTTGCTGGCCCAAATCTTATCAAAAGACGCAAACACGCCCAGCGCGCGACCGACACGCACACCGATCTCCTTTTCCACACCACCACTCTGGGTTATCCAACTCCCTAGATACTTAAATGCAGAGACGGTCTTCACTTCACCACCAGTCAGCGCAAACGTGGGCAGATCCGCGTCAAAATCTGCTGGCAAAATCATCACTTCTGTCTTGGCGGCGTTGATTTGCATGCCAAAGCTAGAGGACACTTTGTCAAGGATTTTCAGCATAAGCGCCAACTGAGCTGGGTCATGCGAGAACAAACATAAATCGTCGGCATACATCAGCATTACTATGCGCTCAACCGACGACGACAACACAGAGCCGCCGGCTCGGGTCACGACTGACACGCCAGCCCCCTCTGGCATCATGTCTAGCGCCTTTTTCACTATGTGGTCAATAAAAACATTGAACAACACAGGAGCAATGACGCACCCCTGTCGCACACCAGACGACACGGGGAATTCGTGCCCGATTTTCCCAGCCAGCCGCACGGCAGCTGCGGTGTTGGTGTGAAGATCCTCCAACAGATCAATAATGTGCGGATGAACACTATATATCTAAGGACTCTCCACAGTGCCGCACGGTTTATGCAATCGTAAGCTTTAGAATAGTCGACAAATGCCACAGCCATGCATTGTTTGTACTCGGCATGTGCCGCGCTCAGCGAGCGCAGAGTAAAAATTGCATCAACAGTGCCTCTGCTTTTTCTGAAACCACACTGAGCCTCATGCAACTGACCATCAACCTGCGTGGAGACGCGGTGCAGAAGTATGGCAGCGTACACTTTCCCGGCAATAGAGAGAAGGCTTATACCGCGGTAGTTACCAGGGGAGTCACGCGGACCCTTCCCCTTATATAACGGTGTGATAATAGCAGTTTTCCATTCCCTCGGGGCTCTCCCCGACCGCCATACGGCGATGATGACCCGGTGGAGCCATGCGATGGCAGGTGGGCACCGCAACAGCATGGCGTCCAGCTGGTCACCGCCCGGAGCGGCGGCCGAGCGCAACGCTCGCACACACGCCTCCGTCTCAGCCAGGTCAGGGGGGCGCCCGTGCGCCTCGTCCACCTCTGTGGCGCGTGTGAGCTCAAACGCCGCTACATCGTTCTCCAGCTGGTTCAGGGTCTCGTCGCTGAGCTTGGTCTCCCCGCCATATAGCTTGTCGAATGACTCTGTCATGGCCTTCAGCACCCCGTCTGGACCGCTGTGCAGCGCGCCCGAGACGTCCCGCATGGCAGGTGGGATCTGATGGCTGCGGCTGCGGCCCGCCAGCCTGTCGCACGCGCGCGCAAACTGGCGCAGATTCTTCTTGCGTAGCATGTCTTGCGCCTCCGCCACCTGCTGGCCGATCCACCTCTCCCTGTCTCTCTGCACAGCTGCGTCGGCCGCGCGGTTGGCGCGGTTGCGCTCTCGTTTGGCAGCAGCAGACTTGCTCCTGAGCCATGCCGTGTGCGCGCGCTGCCGGGCGTCCATGAGCCGGAGGGTGCGCTGCGACAGAGTGAACTGCCAGCCGCGCCGCCGGCGGCTGCCGCGTGGAGCGAGGTGGTTGGTGGCCACCTCGCGAATGGCAGCAGCCATCGCGTCTTTACGTGTTACTCACTTGTAACCCTGCCTCCGCTGCCTCCGCCTCTGCCCATTTCCTCGCGCAGCGCGGTCGCGGGGTTGCCACACACCACACGACGAGCCCTGTGAGGTTCAGGGTTTTGACCTCACCCTAAACCCTCAACCCTTACCCTTTCTCCGCCTCAGCCCATTTTCTCGCGCAGCGCGGTCGCGGGGTTGCCACACTCCACACGCTCGAGCCCTGCGAGGCCCAGGGTTTTGACCTCAACCCTGAACCCTTGCCCTCTCTCCACCTCAGGGTTGTGACCTTTACCCTGAACCCTGAACCCTTGCCCTCTCTCCGCCTCCGCCCATTTTCTCGCGCAGCGCTGTCGCGGCTGAGCCGTGGGCACACGCGGAGTACGGGTGGATGATGCTTCAGGAGGGGGAGACGGGCGTGGCGGCGCACCAACTTGAACTTGCGGTGAGTGTGGTGGAGAGAGTGAGAGGGGAGGGAGGGGAGAGGGGGGAGAGGGGGGAGGGAGAGAGGGGGAGGGGGGGGGGGGGGGGAGGGAGGGAGGAGGAGGGAGGGAGGGAGGCCGGGGGGGGCGGGGGGGGCGCCGTGTCTCGCCATCCTGCACGTGGGCGAGCGCGAGCGAGCTCCAGACCGCAATCGACGGTGCTCAACCATCCAACTTTGGAATTCACCACACTCGCTGCGCTAGCGCACGCGCCACGTGCCGCCATGTTTAGCACAGGTCCGCGCGCTCGAGAGCAGCGCGTGCGGTGTCGGTGGCTGCGCTCGGGAGCCGTGCAAGGCCACTCCCTCCTACAACTGAGAGCGCCCTGGGTAGCCCTGCCACAGAGTTCACACCACCACATGTGCCACCATGTTGCGCACAGGTCCGCGCGCTCGAGAGCGGCGTGTGCGGTGTCGGCGGCAGCGCTCGGGAGCCGCGCAAGGCGGACCACAAGGCCGACCATTTCAAGAGCTGCGCGGCTGACCCGAACGACGAGCCCGAGCTGGCAGACTACCGGCTGAGGCTGGCACAGGTGGGGGGGGGCTTTGTGGCTCGGAGGACATACCGAGCCACTCACTCAGGACCCTGTACAGCCTGTTGGGCGCCATCCATGGTTGGAATAATAGACCTGAGTGCCAGGGACAGTAGATTGATCTGTGTCGGGGCAAAAGACGATGGGGGTGAGAGCTTGGGGCCGCGCACACACAGCAACGAGCCTGACTGTTAACTTCAGGCTGGGGCTCGCGCGTGTAGGCCGGACTTCAATGCTCGATGGGACTGCTCCATCTGGTCTGCAGCTGATAGGGCGATAGATGGCGCACACAAACGCACTCGCGCGTGCTGACGCGCACGCACACACATGCACGCACGCACGCACCCGGGCCTCACGGCTCACACCCCAATCTCAACCCCGACGCACCAGCCCAAATCGGCCAATCTCAATCCGAAAGCGCGTTTTGTCGAGTTGCGGGTTGGCTCACGGAAACACGCACACGCACGCACACACACGTGCACAGGTGTACTGGGCGCTGGGCGGCGCGCGCCGCGACGAGCGCGGGGCGGGCGCGCATGCCGCTCTTCTGGCAGGTGGGTCGGTGCAGCGCTCGCTCGCCACTCCATCCTCACTAGAGCTAAGCGCTTGCCACTCCACCCTCTCTAGAGCTAAGCGCTCGCCACTCCACCCTCTCTAGAGCTAAGCGCTCGCCACTCCACCCTCTCTAGAGCTCGGCGCTCGCCACTCCACCCTCTCTAGAGCTAAGCGCTTACCACCGAAACCCGCCGGCGGGCTTGGCGCGCTCGCCGCGCTGCTGGCAAGTGGGCCGGTGCAGCGCTCGCTGAACCGCCACACGAGCATCGGAGTCCCCCTTGTCGCTCGCCAACGCTGCAGCGCCTGCACCCCCACGTCATCGCCACTGGCGTTAGTTTGGCTGCGGCGCATACGCCGACGCGCCGCGCGTGCCTCTTGTCCCCCAGAGCATGCATGCTCTCTCATCTCTCCCTCACTTTCTCCCCCTATCCTTGCCTTCTCGCCCGTATGCTCGTGCCTCGGCAGCCACAGTCGCGCCCCCATCGAGCCTCATCACCTCCTTGTCTCCCCACTCGTATGTGTGCTGCGCGGTTCCCGCAGCCGCCGCCGTGCGGCCCCCACCAGGCCCACACTGATCACGCCTCTCCCTCTCCCTCTCTTCCCCTTGCCTCAAACTCTTATAACGCACCGCTCCCGCAGCCGCCGCCGTGCGCGGCCCCCGCAGGGCCCACACTGATCACGCCTCTCCCTCTCCCTCTCTTTCCTCCGCCTCAAACTATTACACCGCGCCGCTCCCGCAGCCGCCGCCGTGCGCGGCCCCCAGCAGGCGGGCGCCTTCTGCTGGCTCGGCCGCTGGTATGCTGATGTCGCTCACGACACGCCGAGGGCGATCAAGTGGGTGGTGGGCACACGCACGCACGCACGCACATGCCTGCCACACACATACACACACACACACATGCGCACACGCACACGCACACGCCGAGGGCAATTAAGTGGGTGGTGGGCACACGCACGCACACACACGCATGCATGCACATGCACGCATGCACACGCACACACACACGCTGAGGGCTATTAAGTGGGTGGTGGGCACACACGCACGCACACATTCCTGTTGCACTAACGCACAGCAATATTGTTCCTTGGGCTTGCACGGGGGCGTCTGCCAATAGCGGGTTGCCACTCGTCGCTATGAGCTACGCCACACACACTCTCTCTCACACACAAACACACAGACAGAGAGGCATTCATGACAGTTTCCACCGCACGGGCAACCTGGATTACGGCTCATGCATGTGCTATAACTATAGCACTTACACCGGCAATCGATTCAGATGTCGAAAACACGGATCGTAAGGTCGTTCACAAACACACACACACACATACACACACACACGCACACACACAAACACACACACACACACCAGGTGCTACCAGCGCAGCCTCGCGCTCGACCCGACGCAGGTGGGTCCCGTCTTAGGAGGCCAGACGGCAAATAAGCACACACATAGGTTCACACCACCACATCTCCCTCAATACTCTGCTCCTGGAAAATAAGGGGACAGTCTCAGAAGGCTGGTTCTCAGGCCTTTCCAGCGGTATATTCGTTTTGGCGGTGAGTGTTCCACACCTCCTACAATTTGACTTTGAACTCAGGTGGGTCCGTCTTGAGGTGTTGTGACCCTTGGCTCTGTCTGGCTCGGGTCGTTTGGTCCACCTGAGGTCTTAAGTTAGGATCCATTTTGGAGGAGTCGCATAATAGCTCTCCTTTTTGCTCTGGGAATACGCGTTGGCAGGCAGCCGGCTGATGGCTACCGCCCCTCACAAGTTATTGTGAGGGCCAGAACTGGACGTGGGTCTAGGCGGTGGTACTAGGACTAGAAGGTAGTCTTTGCTGGAAAGCCGATGTTACTGTTACAAAAGTGTTTGGCTCTGTCTGACTTCGGGTCTTTTGGGTCTGCCTGACTCAGACCTCAGGGTCCCTCTGTGGGTCTGCCCTGTGAGGTCTTTGCGATCCGCCTGAGGTCTTTTGGATTCCCCTTGGGTCGTTGGCTTTGTTTGATGTCCTTTGGGTCCGCCTGACTCAGGTGTTTTGTGTCTGCCTGAGGTCTTTGGGTCCGCTTGAGGTCTTCGGGGTTTGCCTGACTCGGGTCTTTTGGGTCTGCCTGACTCAGACCTCAGGTCTGTGGGTCTGCCCAACTCAGTGCCGTCTTTTGGGTCCGCCTGTGGTCTGTGGGTCCGCCTGAGGTCTTCTGTTAGGATCCATTTTGGAGGCGTCGCATAATAGCTCTCCTTTTTGCTCTGGGAATATGCGTTGGCAGGCAGCGGCTGGTGGCTACCGCCCCTCACAAGTTATTGTGAGGGCCATAACTGGACACTTGGGTCTAGACTAGGCGGTGGTTCTACGACTACAAGGTAGCTTTCTCTGGAAAGCCGATGTTGCTGTTTCTGAGGTCTGTATGACTCGGGTCTTTTGGGTAGGGTCTCCTGACTCAAGACCTCAGGGAGTCTGCCCAGCGTCTGCCTGCGGTCGTTCGCTTCCGGCTGGGGTAGTCGGAGTCTGCCTGATGCCTTTAGGGTATGCCTGAGGTCTGTGGGTCTGGTTCGAGGTTTGGGGTCTTCCGACCTCCGACTGACTCAAGAATTTGCGGTCCGCCTTCGATCCTTGGGTCTTTGGTCTTGGGGGTCTTTGGGGTATGCCTGACTCGGTTCTTTGGGTCTGCCTGACTCATATTTGTGGGTCTGCCCAACTCAGTGGCTACTCTTGGGTCCGCCTGTGGTCTTCGGGATCGTCTCGTGCACGTGCAACTTCCCTCCCTCGAGTGGCCGTGCTCCCTACCCGTGCCTCCTCCTCTCCCTCTTCCACCCCATTTCCCTGAAGCCGCTGGAGTCCCAAACCCCAAACCCTGAACTCGTGCGTGCGTGCGTCTTCTCTCCCGAGCGGCCGCGCTCCCTACCCCTGTCTCCTCCTCTCCCTCCCCTATTACCTTGACATGAAGTCGTTGGGGTCCCAAACCCTGAGCTCTAAACTTGTGCGCGCGTCCTCTCTCCCGAGCGGCCGCGCTACCTTCTCGTGCCCCTCCTTGCCCTCCTCCTTCCCCTTCTCCCTCAAGGCCGTAAGTCCCGACTCGTGCGTGCGCCTGTCTCCCGAGCTGTCGCGCTACCTACTACCAGCGCGCCCTCCTCTCTCCCTTGCCCCAACGCGAGCTGCCGCACCGCGCACACCTCGCTGCCCAAACCTGCATCCACACCTGCCCACACCTGCCCACACCTGCCCACACCTGCCGACCCATACCTGCCCACACCTGCCCACACCTGCCGGCCCATACCTGCCCACCTGCTGCCCCACACGCACCCAACTGCTGACCCCACGCATGTGTCCTACCGCAGCCTGCGGCAGGGGAGGGACTCGTGGCGCTCCTGGTGGCGAGTGGGCGTGCGGACGTGGCGCTGGACCTGTGCAGGGAGACGGCCGAGGCGAGCACGCTCGCGCAGTGGCCATGGCGCTGCATGGGCGGGCTCATGCTGAGGGCGGGTAGGTGCTGTCCATGCGTGAGCACGCGTGAGCATACATGGACACGCGTGAGCACGCGCAGTGGCCGTGGCGCTGCATGGGCGTGCTCATGCTGAGGGCGGGTGGGTGCTGTCCATGCGTGAGCATGCGTGAGCATACATGCGTATGTGTGAGCACGCGCAGTGGCCGTGGCGCTGCATGGGAGGCCTGATGCTGAGGGCAGGTGGGTGAAGTGCTGAGGGCGGGTGGGTGCTGTGCATGCGTGAGCACGCGTGGACACGCATGCACACGCGTGAATGGTGGCAAAGTGGGAGCGTGTGCACGCGCTGCACGGGCTGCATGGGCTGCTGCTGGGAGGGGCGGGACGGGGCGGGTGCTGGCTGCTGCTGGGCGAGGCGGGTGGGTGCGCACGCGCGTGCGCACGTGTCTGCCGGGTTGGTGTGCACGCGTGAACGTGTGGGTGGGTGGGTGGGGGTGGGTGGTGGGTGGGGGGTAAACTCTCATCATCAAAGTGTTGAGGCTGCAGTCCACCAGCATAGGGCATGCTGACCACACGCGCAAAACGCACCGTGAGCTCACGCGCAAAACACACCGTGATCTCATGCAACGCGCGTGCCGCAGGCGACGCGGCCGGCGCGGTGGGAGCGTACCAGCGCGCGCTGCGGGCGCTGCCTGACAACGCGGCACTGTGGGAGGTGAGCTGGGAGCAGTGATTATGTTTTGGGGTACTGGTACTGGATAGCTCTCCTCTTTGCTCTGGGACTACACGTTGTCCGGCAGCAGGCTGGTGGCTCCCGCCCCTCACAAGTAATTGTTAGGGCCATAACTGGACTTGGGTCTAGGCGGTGGTACTAGGACAAGAAGGTAGCCTTTGCTGGAAAGCCGATGTTACTGTCATTGTTACTGCTACTGGTGGCCGTTCAATGGCCACCAATGATTGGCGCCATTTGATTAAGTGATTTCCCAAATTGCTTAATGGTCTTACGATCCCATTGGGTAAAGCTCGTCAAGAGCTTGAAAATTGCCTAGATTTGACGGTCGCTGGTCAACGCTGGGGCAGCAGTCGAGGCGGTCAAGGGGACGTTGGCTACCAGAATAACTGAAACCAAAGTCACTGGCTGGGAGGGAGGGACGGTGGCTGTGGCTGTGGCCGCGAGCGTCTGCCTGCTGCCGCACAGCCGCTGCGGCACGCCATCGGGCGACATCGACCCACCCACCCACCCACCCACGGCGGGACGTCGACACGCCGCCTGAATAAACTCACACTTGTATCACCAGGCAGCACCCTCGCACGCACGCACGCTGCGCGTGGCATGCTGCTGGCTGCTGGCGCCCAAGATCCGACGTCGGCGCGCCGCCTCCATAGTCTCGCACTTGTATCACCAGGCAGCACCCTCGCACGCACGCACGCACGCTGCGCGTGGCATGCTGCTGCCTGTTGGTGCCAGCCATCTCAGTAAGGTGCTCGGGCCATACGCGCCGAGCACGGTCTTACACGCCTCTTGAGGTGTCCCTGACTGCAACATCGATCATCATTCTCGCACACCTATCAGCAGGCAGCACCCACGCACGCATGCTGCCCTGAGCCACCCCTGCTTGCATGGCCTCAATAGCCCGCGTCGGGCGAGCGCCACGAGGAGCAGATAGCACACTTGACACCAATCACGCCGCCTCGTTTCACAGCTTTTTGTCAGCTTCATGTGACGATATTCATATTGTCATGATGGCGCAAATATAATGCCACCCGGCAGCATCCACGGCTCACAGCACGCACGCTGCCCGTGGCCACCCGTGCTTGCAGGGCCTTGCTGCCGCATACGAGGTGCTCGGCCGCCACACCGCTGCGATCAAGGCGTACGGCCGCGCGCTGACGCTGCAGCCGGGGCGGCTCTACTGCCTGCTGCAGGTGCGTGTGTGTGTGTGCGTGTGTGTGTGTTTGTGTACGAGGTGCTCGGCCGCCACACCGCTGCGATCAAGGCGTGCGGCCGAGCGCTGACGCTGCAGCCAGGGCGGCTCTACTGCCTGCTGCAGGTGCTCGTGTGTGTGTGTGTGTGTGCGTGTGTACGAGGTGCTCGGTTGCCACACCGCTGCGATCAAGGCGTGCGGCCACGCGCTGACGCTGCAGCCGGGGTGGTTCAACTGCATGCTGCAGGTGTGTGTGTGTGTGTGTATGTGTGCGTGTTTACAAGGTGCTCGGCCGCCACACCGCTGCGATCAAGGCATGGGCCGCGCGCTGGCGCTGCAGCCGGGACGGCTCTACTGCCTGCTGCAGGTCTGTGTGTGTGTGTGTGCGTGTGTACGAGGTGCTCGGCCGCCACACCGCTGCGATCAAGGCGTACGGCCGCGCGCTGACGCTGCAGCCAGGACGGCTCTACTGCCTGCTTCAGGTCTGTGTGTGTGTGCGTGTGTGTGTGTGTGTGTGTGTGTGTGTACGAGGTGCTCGGCCGCCCCACCGCTGCGATCAAGGCGTACGGCCGAGCGCTGACGTTGCAGCCGGGGCGGCTCTACTGCCTGCTGCAGGTGCGTGTGTGTGTGTGCGTGTGTGTGTGTTTGTGTACGAGGTGCTCGGCCGCCACTCCGCTGCGATCAAGGCGTGCGGCCGAGCGCTGACGCTGCAGCCAGGGCGGCTCTACTGCCTGCTGCAGGTGCTCGTGTGTGTGTGCGTGTGTGTGTGTTTGTGTACGAGGTGCTCGGCCGCCACACCGCTGCGATCAAGGCGTACGGCCGCGCGCTGGCGCTGCAGCCGGGGCGGCTCTACTGCCTGCTGCATGTATGCGATTGAGGCGTACACGGCGTCTGCGTGTGTGTGCGTGTGCGTGCAAGAATTGTGCACTGATGAGTCTCTTCGGGCGTCTGAATGAATGCAGTTTGCATACAGCGTCAAGGACACACGCACACACACACACACACACACACGTACATACACAAACACACTTGCACACACACACACACACACACACACACACACACATATGCACACACATATGCACACACACGCACACACACGCACACGCACACACATAGGCGTGCACACACATAAACACACGCGCACAAACACACACACACACATACACACACACCAGTGATGCAGAAATTGTTGGCGTACTGGCGGTTTTACGACGCGCGGAGGCCCCAGCCGGGCCTGCCGGCCCGGCGCTTCTACGCGGGCTGTGGCGCGATTCTACGCGGCCATTTTTCCGGGGGCTGCGCCCCGGACCCCTGCTGTCCAAAGTCTTCTTGTTGGTGGAACGGCAGTAAAAAAAAATCTGCTGCTCTCTCATTTCTCTTTCTCTCCTTGTTTCTTGCTTAGTTCTCCTACTTTGTCTTTTCCCTGTGCCTCACGTTCGTCACCGCGCTCACCCTCGGGGTCGCTCGTCTGCCGGTGACTGGCGTTGGAAGGTCTTCAGGCAGTCTCCATGACAACTCTGTCGTCCATGCCCCCCTGGAGGGTGGGACCTGGCCATGCATGAGGCATGGGGCGCCGGCTGAGCCCCATGCAAACGAGAGCTGGACAGCCATGCACTGCCAGGCGGGGACCGTTCCAGTCAGCGCCAGTCGGCTCTGCCGGCTTGACTGGCCACAAGGCCACTACTGTGACCCTGAGGAAGGTCCTCTCCTATATGCTCCTTGCCAGACATGTCTCTCAGAGACCGCTGTTTGGGGTAGTCTAGCCGGCGGGAGCAGTAGTCTATTGGCCGGGAGCCGGCGGTTCTCTAGTACACTCAAGTGGGCTGGAGTATCGGCGGGTGATCTCTAGTAGAAGAGTAGCCTGCTTAGCTGGAAACCCCGTGTTACTTGTTACTTGTGCCTCACAAACATCACAACCACAAAACCACACAAAGCGTGTCGATTCTCGGTGTAAATAAGGGGGTCCTGATGCAAATCTGCATGTACACCTCACCCCAGTGCCTGCGCCGCTCTCTGCAGATGCGTGAGTGGATCGGCGTGGATCAGCACACACAATCTGCCCCTACAGCAGCCTAGCAGCTAACTTGTCTGTTTGAGTAGAGCGCTGCAGCGGGTGTGCTACCAGCCCCGCTTCTGGTGGTTTGGGGGAAGGCCTCTGCATCAGCACACACAAGCTTTCTTTACAGCAGCCAAGTAGCTTACTTGGGCGTATCGTGAGGCGCCCCCTCCCCCCTACTGGCTCGCGTGCATGCAAGCAGCGTAAGCCAGAGCCATATCATGGAGCCATATTTTTTTTTATTTTTTTTGATGATGTTTGGTTGATGATGATGATGATGATGGATCTTACAGTCTGTGTGACACCAGTAATGATGTATAAGACCGGTGTCGGCGCTAGCGCCCGACACCTTAAACTCAGTTTCAGTGGGAAACTGGCTGGCTACCTGGTAGGGGTGAGGGTAAACCCCCACACGCGCGCACGCACTGGACCTAGACAGGACACTGGGCCCCCAGATCCACCCTATACCACCCAGGTAGTGACAGCAACGCATTGTTGGTGTGCGCCTGTGTTCTACTACTAGTCCCGCCGCCGCCATTGGCTCCAGCAATCTCCTCCATGCCCGCCAGCAATCTCCTCCACGCCCGCCAGCAATCTCCTGTATGCCCGCCAGCAATCTCCTCCATGCCCGCCAGCAATCTCCTGTATGCCCGCCAGCAATCTCGTCCATGCATGGGCGCCGCCATGCGATCTCCATGCGCCGCGCCGCGCTCCATGCGCGCCAGCACCCGTACCACCCGCCTCATTCCCGTTCTTTAGCCATTCCCCGTGACACCTATGGCTGATCCTTGTTCCGCCGTCCCCTTTGGCATCTGTAACCCGTATCCTCTCCCTGTAGCCTCATTCCCCGTTCTTAACCGCCATCTCCATTATGGTGCCCGCCCGCTGGTGGGGCCTCGCCTCGCCCCATGCCGCACGGCTAGTGTATTGATTGCTGCGCCATCTATAATCTGCGCCTTGGGGCAGGGAACCCCTGCGCCACAACCTCCTCACAAAGCCTAGCCGCATGTGCCTCGCTTCCCATGTTTCTCAATTTCTCGCCATCCGCTTCCATGCTGCCGCCTGCAATCTCCTCCACGCCCGCGAGCAATCTCCTCCATGCCCGCCAGCAATCTCCTCCATGCATGCACGCGCAGAGCGCCGCCATGCAACCCCCATGCGCCGCGCGAGCCATGCGCGCGCCGCGCCCGCCAGCTCCCGTAGCCTCATTCCCCGTTCTTTACCCATGCGCCATGACGCATTAGCCTTGTCCGCCGTCCCCTGGCATGCATAACCCGTAGCCTCATCCCCGGTAGCCGCATTCCTCGTTCTTAGCCGCCATCTCCATTATGGTGCCCGCCCGCTGGTGGGGCCTCGCCTCGCCCCATGCCGCACGGCTGGTGCATCGATCGCGTCGCCATCTAATAATCTGCTCCTTGGGGCAGGGAACCCCTGCGCCGCAACCTCCTCACAAAGCCTAGCCGCATGTGCCTCGCTTCCCATGTTTCTCAATTTCTCGCCATCCGTCTCTCTCTTCCATCCAGGCACAGTAAACCATTAGGAGCCGCAATCTGCTTGAGTTCCGATCGTTGTGAGAGGGGGTGCATGCTCGCCGCAATTCTTGCCATCGTGCATCGTGCTCTCCATCGTACCGCTGCCCCATCTGCCACATAGCCTCGCCCCATCAGGACCAGTTCATCCAGTAGCGCTGTGCGTCACAGCCGCTCAGGGTAAATTTCCAGATTTTCAGCCGCCCAGTACCAAGCGCAGTTGTCCCGGTTGTCCGCCATCGAGCGGCGCCAGGGCGGGAGCCCCTGGCGAAGAGCTTATGAACTTATGATTATAATTGCATTGGAAAGCTAATAATTGGAAAGCTAATCATGGTTACAATCCACTTCTGGCGGTCACACGTACGGTTCCAAATTCTTCCATATTGGAAGTCTGAATTCGATGGCATGCTTAACAATGTTGGTTTTCAGGCTATGGAAGCAGTCTGGAGTGGGCAAAACAACTCACACGCACGCCCAGGCGAGCTGTCGCATGTGGCGTGTTTGCATGGCGCACGCGTGTTTGCATGCATGCATGCAGTGGGCGCCGGTGCGCAGCCCCCGCAGGTGATGCAAGAACCAGTGATTCATTCTGTTGAATACTAGAGAATAGCATGATCTGCTGCAGGAGCCAGGCAGGGGGCTGTTACACTTAAATCAAGCAAAAGTGTGACCAACCACCTCGCCTCCGCCCCCCCTAGCGATCATTGCGCGAGCTGAGCGCGGATCGGATCCGGTGCTTGCCCAAGGCGCCCTACGCGCCTGGGGCCGCCGCGCTACGCGCAAGGCAAAACGCGGCTTCGCCGCGTCCTGCCGCGCTGGTCCCGCCAAACGACCCGAAATTATGCGAAAGCATGCGCGTATAGCACTTTCTGCATCACTGACACACACGCACACACACACACACACACACACCAACCAGGCCGGGTCTCTCAACCACAAGCTGGGCGACTACCCCGCAGACGCGTCGTTTTTTGCCACACACACACACACAACAGACACGCATACACGCACAAGCACACACGCATTAACACACACGCACACAGACGCACACGCACACACATAGGCGTGCACCAACACACACACACACACGCACACACACACACACCGTACAGGCCGGGTCTCTCAACCACAAGCTGGGCGACTACCCCGCTGCAGACGCGTCGTTCGCGGCAGCGCTCGTGCTCAGCCCAGGCCACCCTGTCGCGCTGCTCGGTGCGTGTGTGCGCGCGTGTGTGTGTAAGTGTGTGTGTGTGCGTGCGTGTGTGTGTGTGTGTGTGTTGTCGACTGCTCCGCAGCGGATGCGTCGTTCGCGGCAGCGCTCGTGCTCAGCCCAGGCCACCCTGTTGTGCTGCTAGGTGTGTGTGTGTGTGTGTGTGTGTGTGTTGTCGACTGCTCCGCAGCGGACGCGTCGTTCGCGGCCGCGCTGGTACTGGTGCTCAGCCCAGGCCACCCCGTCGCGCTGCTCGGTGCGTGTGTGCGTGTGTGTTTGTGTGTGTGTGCAAGGACCTGTGTGTGTGTGTGTGTGCGTGTGTGTAGTGCTGTTGCAGTCGTGTAACACAATGGAATGGAATGTGCATGTGTGTGCATGTGTGCATGTGTGTGTGTATGTGTGTGTGTGTGTGTGTGTGTATGACTGGTCATGTGGCAGCTCAGTGAGGCTGGCAGGCCACGGCGCACTCTGCTGGCCGTGGGCGCGTGCGTCATCTGCGCCCCTCCCTCCCTCCACACACACACACACACACACCCTCTCTCCCACATCTTCCACACCTCCTCACACCTCCACACACAGGTGCCGCAGAGTCCAAGCTGGCGCCCGCGTCGGCGCACGCGCGCATGGGCGCGTACAACATACGCGCGACGGAGCTTCGCGCGAGCGCAGACACACACACACACACACACCACACCTCCCCACACCTCCCACACCTCCGCTCACAGGCGCCGCCGAATCCAAGCTGGCGTCTGCGTCCGCACACGCGCGCATGGGCGCACACGGCAACTGCGCGATGGAGCTTCGCGAGAGCGCGCGCACACACACACTCACACACACGCGCGCGCGCACACACCTTGTCTCTCTGCCACGCCTCCCCACACCTCCCACACCTCTGCTCACAGGCGCCTCCGAATCCAAGCTCGCGTCCGCGTCGGCGCACGCGCGCATGGGCGCGTACGGCATATGCGCCCCTACCTCTACACACACACCTCCTCACACCTCCCCACACACCTCCCCACACGTCCCCACACCTCCCACACTCACAATCTAGCTGCTGCCGAATCCAAGCTGGCGTCCGCGTCCTCGCACGCGCGCATGGGCGCGTACGGCAACTGCGCGACGGAGCTGCGCGCAAGCGCAAACACACACACACACAGACACACAGACACACACACACACACACACACCACGCCTCCCCACACCTCCCATACCTCCGCTCACAGGCAGCGCCGAATCCAATCTGGCGCCCGCGTTGGCGCACGCACGCATCGGCACGTTCGGCAACTGCGCGACGGAGCTTCGCGCGAGCGCGGACACACACGCACACACACACACGCACACAATCTCTCTCCCACACCTCCCACACTCACACTCACAGGCGCCGCCGAATCCAAGCTGGCGTCCGCGTCCGCACACGCACGCATGGGCGCATACGGCATACGCGCGACGGAGCTGCACGCGCGCGCATACACACACACACACACACCTTCCCACACCTCCCACACCTCCGTCCACAGGCGCCGCCGAATCCAAGCTGGCGCCCGCGTCGGCGCACGCGTGCATGTGCGCGTTTGGCATGTGCGCGACAGATCTTCGCGCGAGCGCACACACATACACACACACACACTCTCTCCCACACCTCCACACGACATTACACAACTCCCATACTCACACACAGGCGCCGCCGAATCCAAGCTGGCGTCCGCGTCCGCGCACGCGCGCATGGGCGCGTACGGCATTTGCGCGACGGAGCTTTGCGCGAGCGCGGACGCCGCGCGCGAGTGCGGGCGGCGGCACGGCAACGTGGCGGCCGCGTGGAAGCTGCTGGGGGACGCGCTGCTGCAGCACGCGGGTGTGTGTTGATGTGTGTGTGTGGGGGTCTGTGTGTGTGGTGGTGGGGGGGGCATGCGTCACCACGCACGAGCGCCTCGCTGCGCTCGCGGCCGCGCCCCCGGGCAGTGGGCGCGCGCGCGGCGCAGGCGGCCACTAACCTCAGCCGCGCTTCTAAAGCAACTAAAACCTCAACCCTGGACCCTTTTAGGCTCAACTTTGCACCCTTAACCCTACATCTGCCCCCGTGCTCGCTCCCCCACCACCACCCCGCAGGAGTCACCCATCACGAGCGCCTCGCTAAGCTCGCTGCCGCGCCCCCTGGCAGCGAGCGCGCGACGCAGGCGGCCGGGGGGCTGAACCGTTTGACAAGCCGTCTGACCGCCTGGCTCTCCCCACCATCCCGCAGGCATCAGCCCACACGAGCGCATCGCTGCTTTAGCGCGCCCCCTCCCTCCCCCTGGCAGCGCGCGCGCGCACGCGTCGAGTGGTCCCCAGCTTCGGCCGCGTAAAAAAACACGTCTGCCCGTCTGCTCTCCCTAAACCATCCCGCAGGCGTCACTCCTCACGAGCGCCTCGCTGCGCTTGCGGCGGCGCCGCCTGGCAGCGAGCGCGCGGCGCAGGCGGCCGGTGGGCTCGAGGCGCGGGCAGACGCGCTGAGGGGCGCGAGGCAGGCGTATGCGCGGGCGCTGCACCTGGATCCAACGCAGGGTGAGGGGGAGAGGGAGAGAGGGGGGGGGGGCAGGGACATTCAGGGACAGGGACAGGGTCAGGGTCCTCCGCCCGGCGCGCAACCCGGATGATAAACACACACACACACACACACACACACACGTGCATGTCGCAGGTGCCCTGTGGGGCGACGCCTGCACGACCGCATGCCAGGAGGCGTCCCTTATGGACCCTCTCTCACACACACACACACGCACACACACACGACTCACACACACGTGTGCATGCTGCATGCTACAGGCGCGCTGTGGGGCGACGCCTGCACGACCGCGTGGCAAGTGGCGTCCCTGATGGACCCTCTCACACACACACACACACACACACACACACGCACACACACACGACTCTGACACACACGTGGGCATGCTGCATGCTACAGGCGTGCTGCGAGGAGACGCCTGCACGACCGCGTGCCAGGAGGCGTCCCTGATGGCGCTCGTGGCGCGCGCACACACACGCACACACACACACACACACACAGGCGCACTGTGGGGCGACGCCTGCACGACCGCGTGCCAGGTGGCGTCCCTGATGGACCCTCTCACACACACACACACACACACACACGCACACACACACACGACTCTGACACACACGTGTGCATGCTGCATGCTACAGGCGTGCTGCGGGGAGACGCCTGCACGACCGCGTGCCAGGAGGCGTCCCTGATGGCGCTCGTGGCGCGCGCACACACACGCACACACACACACACACACATAGGTGCGCTGTGGGGCGATGCCTGCACGACCGCGTGCCAGGAGGCCTCCCTGATGGCGCTCATCGCGCGCGCGCCATGCGCGCCTGGGCGCTCGCCCGTGCCCCCAGAGCTGGTAGCGGCGCTGCAGTCTCTTGCACGGAGGCTCGCAGCGGGGGGACTGCGCCTGGAGCCAGGTGTGTAGGACACACACACAACCAACCAACCAACCAACCAAGCGTTACATGAGGCCGTCCGCATGCACCGGCAATGCCTGTACTACTAACAGCAATACACACCCGGCAATTATTACGAGGTCTGACCCGTGCACTGGGATGTCTTTCGAATAGCGGGTGACCGACCAGCGCCTGAATTGAGTGGATAGTATCCTTGGACACACACACACACACACACACACACACACCATGCGTGTGTTTGTGTACCAGCTTGCCTCTTTTGGAAGGAGCAGAGCTGACTTACTGATTTTCTGTATTGACTGCTGGGATCGTATCGCGCGCGTGTGTGTGTGTGTTTGCGCGCCTCAACCGTATCAAACCCGAACGGACCTGCCACCTGCCTCTTCCCCCCCCAATCAACGCAGCCAACGATGCCCTGTGGGCGGTCGCGGGCGTCGCCGCGGCCGGGGACTCATCGCAGCGCGAGTACTGCTGGGTGCGCTGCCTGAGTCTCAACCCCAAGCGCGCGCCCACCTGGGCTGCGCTTGGGCGGCTCTACGCGTCCGCTGGCGCGGGCCACCTCGCGCGGCGCTGCTTCGAGGCCGGGCGGTCGCACGAGCCGACGGCGACCGCGCTGTGGGAGGGGATGGGGCACCTGGCTGGGAGTGGAAGGTGGGTGGGTTTGGGGGTGTTATTGATGTGACGCAGTGCTGGCCATTTGGGGGGCCCGTCGCTGCGATCGTGCGTTGAGGCCCGGCGGTCGCACGCGCCGACGGCGACCGCGCTGTGGGAGGGGATGGGGCACCTGCCTGCGAGTGGAAGGGGGGTTTGGGCTTTAGGTAGTGGGTTGGGTTGAGGCTGTATTGGGTTTGGGGTTTGGCTTTAGTGGCTTGGGTTGAGGGTTACCGAGGGCCGCGGCCGGGCGGTCGCACGCGCCGACGGCGACCGCTCTTTGGGAGGGCATAGGGTCACCTGGCGGCGAGTGGAAGGTGGGGTTGGGGCTTTAGTGGGTTGGGTTGAGGCTTTAGTGGGTTGGGTTGGGGCTGTAGTGGGTTGGGGGTTTGGCTTTAGTGGCTTGGGTTGAGGGTTACCGAGGGCCGCGGCCAGGCGGTCGCACGCGCCGACGGCGACCGCGCTGTGGGAGGGGCATGGGGCACCTGGCGGCGAGCGGAAGATGGGGTTGAGGGTCTAGTGGGTTGGGGTTTGGCTTGAGTGTGGCTTGGGTTGAGGGTTACTGAGGGCCGAGGCCGGGTGGTCGCACGCGCCGACGGCGACCTCGCTGTGGGGAGGGGCATGGGGCACCTGGCTGCGAGTGGAAGGTGGGGTTGAGGGTTAAGTCGGTTGGGGCTTGGCCTTGAGTTGGGTTGGGGTTACGGATTAGTGAGGGCCGAGGCCGGGCGCTCATACGCGCCGACGGCGACCGCGCTTTGGGAGGGCATGGGGCACCTGGGCACTGGGACTCTGTGTTGATAAGTGTGCAGACTAGAGCCTGGTTCAGCGCAGCGCTGTGGGAAGGGGGAGGGGCGTGGGGCGTGGGGCACCTGGCTGCGAGTGGGAGGTGGGTGCTTGGGCACTTGGAGCTACTGTGTTGCTACCCTCACGTTGCTGATGTTGAGACTTGGTTCAGAGCAGCGCTGTGGGATGGGGATGGGGGCACCTGGCTGCGAGTGGGTACAGCTAAAGACAGCTCAAGACAGAGCAGAGTAACAGCTTCCCAACGAGCCGCCCCACACATGCGACAGATCAGCGAAGCGCCTGTGCCACCCCTGTGTGCCACGCTTTGGGAGATCTTGGGATTTCGGAATTCGCTCGTATTTTTGTTGTGCACAGTGTACCAGCAAACACACACAAGCAACGCCCCTCCTGCCCACCCCACACACACCGCAGCCGCAGCCTAGGTGACGCCGGCCACGCTGACGCACTCGACGTGTCACTCACACACACACACGCACACACATACAATCACACAATCACACGCACACACGCCCCCCCCCCCACACACACACAGCCGCAGCCCTGGTGACGCTGGCCACGCTGACGCACTCAACGCCTACACACACACACACACACAAGCACACAAGCACACAAGCACATGCACACACGCCCCCCCCCCCCACACAGCCGCAGCCCTGGTGACGCTGGCCACGCTGACGCACTCAACGCCTACACACACACACACAAGCACACAAGCACACAAGCACACAAGCACATGCACACACGCCCCCCCCCCCCACACACACACAGCCGCAACCCTGGTGACGCCGGCCACGCTGACGCACTCAACGCAAACGCACTCACACACACACACACACTCACACACACTCACATGTACACACGCCCCCCCCCTCCCCCACACACACACCCAGCCGCAGTCCGGGTGACGCCGGCCACGCCAATGCATTCGACGCGTAAGAGCACGCACTCACATAGACGCACACACACACGCAACCACACGCACACACGCCCCCCCCCCCCACACACACACACAGCCGCAGTCCAGGTGACGCCGGCCACGTCGATGCACTCGATGCGTACGAGCACGCGGTCGGACTGGGAGGAGGGCTGGAGTCGCGGCTCGCGTACGCAGCACACGCCGTGAGCATGGGCACGGGCGGACAGGTGCGTGTGTGTGTGTGTGTCACAGGCTGACAGCATGGGCACAGGTGGCCATGTGTGTGTGTGTGGCTCCAAATTATAGAATTACTCTGATTTTTTCAATATTATATAATATTATATACCGTACGCACGGTTAGCCTTCGCGAATATGTATTGTTTTCGACGCCCCCGCGAAGCAGTGCGCGAAGTCGCAATAATTTATCCTCGCCCCCCCGCGAAGAGTAAAAATTCTCCCGAATGGGGACTCGATCCGCGGACCTCACGATTTGTCTACGAAAAGGACATGTTCGTGGGTCCGCGGACAGCTAACAAATAGACCCCATACCCCCCGCGAAACGAAACCAATGCGTATCCCCCCGCGAATGATTAAACAATCATTTTTTTTACCCCCCCGCGAAGGCTAACCGCGCGTACGGTAACAATATTTATAATATATAAAATTATATTTGTGCCACATGTTTTGGGGCTCGATTAACGGAGGCGCGTTCTCGTCGCCGAGCCGTGGACCCAGCAATGCGGCGCTGCTGGTGACGAGGATCTTCGTGCCGCTGACGAGCGGGGTAAAATACGACTGGCCCGGCTCCTGCTAGACTGCCCCTCGGTGGAACACTTCAGGAGCGGCTTGCCCGGCGCTGCCATGGCTTGGCGAGTAGCCGCGGCGCTGCCGCGGCCCGTGCTGGGAGACGGCCCTTATCCTCCCCCCATGCAGGACGCCATGCGGCACCGATCTCGACGAGTTGATCGACGAGCGGAGGAGCTGGCGCCCGTCAATGCACGCTGGACATTGGTCAAGATGGCTGCCCGCGGAGGCGGGCTACCATCACGGCTTCAGCGGTGGCGACCGCCGAGGCAACACAGAGTAAATCCGCTTCACCAATCGCAGCGTTCGTCACCGCGCTCATCCTCGGGGCCGCTCGTCTGCCGGTGACTGGCGTTGGAAGGTCTTCAGGCAGCCTCCATGACAACTCTGTCGCCCATGCACCCCTGGAGGGTGGGACCTGGCCATGCATGAGGCATGGGGCGCCGGCTGAGCCCCATGCAAACGAGAGCTGGACAGCCATGCACTGCCAGGCGGGGACCGTTCCAGTCAGCGCCAGTCGGCTCTGCCGGCTTGACTGGCCACAAGGCCACTACTGTGACCCTGAGGAAGGTCCTCTCCTATATGCTCCTTGCCAGACATGTCTCTCAGAGACCGGCGGGAGCGGTAGTCTATCGGCCGGGAGCCGGCGGTACTCTAGTACTTAAGTGTGCTGGAGTATCGGCGGGTGTCTCTAGTAGAAGAGTAGCCTGCTTAGCTGGAAACCCCGTGTTACTGTTACTGTTACTGCCATATGTTTTGACTGGCTGGGTGTACGGACCTGAAACGTGGCGCGTGTGTTCATCCAACCCTTCTAAGCAACTTTGGCCTTTGGGACGTTTCAAAACTCAGGTTTGCTTCCATTTCAGAACAGAAGAAAACAGGCACGTGTGGCACACGGTGTGGCGCGCGGTGTGGCGCACGGTGTGGCGCACGATCCCCCCCCCCCCTCCAGCCTCTGTACTCTGCTGGCGTGCAGCATGCAACACACCTTTCATGGCCAGTGGGGCGTTCCACAACTCGCTCTTGCTTAGATTTCAGATAGGCAGAGAAAAAGCAGATGGCGCGCGGTGTGGCACGCGGTGCACACGCCCTCCCCCCCCCTCCCTCCACAAATCCCCCTGAGTCCTGCTGGTGGCAGCATGCATGCAGAGTTGCTAGGTGACAAGCGCAGGGCCAGTTGTCTATATGAGATGGGGACCAATGTGAGATGGGGAAATCACCCCGCCTTGAAGGTTGTGCTGGACTCAAGGCCTGAGGGTGACCTTGGGCCGGAGTTTTGTGCTAAGTGCCACCTCAAAGGGGTGAGGCCAACCTTCATGGATTGAGATGAAACTTGGAGCATTGGAAGGCCCTTGATGAGCACAAACCAACATGTCGAGTGGCATATGGCTGATTTTGGGTGCAACTGCGATCTCCTTATCGTATTATTAGTGTGGGGGCGGTATTTTAGTGTGGACACAAAAATACACACCCCTAGTGAATCTTCTGTGCATGCGGGGTGCTGGATTAGCTATGCCAAGGCCTGCATATGTCCACCAGAGCATGCCTGCACGACAGCAGACTGCAAGGCGGCCGTTGGGGGCATTTGAGCGATTTATAATACCCTTAAAATACAAACACCGTCCATAGTGTTAGCCTTCGCGGGGGGGGTCGAAATTGCATTTGTTTTATCCAATTGCGGGCCTAAAATGATTGTTTATTCAGCCGCGGGGCCTTGGAACATTTATTTCCCTGGAATGCGCATGGTTAGATCACCCGTTCTCGTCCGTCTGATGCTCGAACGCTCCTGAAACAATTCCAGCGTGTCACAGCAGCCCTAACAGCCCCGATGGCACCCTCTCTGGGTCAAATTGTCAACAGGCACAGGTGTGGGGGGGGCAGGGAGGCTGCACAGCGGGCGGCGCGCGGGCGCTGTGAGACTAGTGGCAGTCAGCAGGCCACGCAGTGGCAGTGCTCCAGAGCACTACTCGGTGTCAAAGGCAGAGCTGTGCTCAGGAGTTTGGGCTCTCATGTGTGTGTGTGTGTGTGGGGGAGATGTTGCAGATGTTGCATGGGCAATGGCACATTCTGCATGGGGAGCGAGAGCGTGCATGCCACAGGCTGCACAAGTAGCAGGGCTCGTGATCGTGGCAAGGACGAAGTGTTGTGGCGGGAATGGACGCTTTACGTAGGTTTCGAAGCCGATTGGAACCGATCGAGCCGATCCGAGCCGTTTGGAGCCGATCGGCTCCATTGCCGGATAATCAAGACCCCTATTGCGGGGGGTTCCGACAAGTTATTTTCGGCTATTGCGCACATCTTTGCGGGGGGAGGTCAAAACGACAATTATACGCAAAGGCTAAACGCCCGGACGGTATTATAATAATGTTGTATAATAATATATAATATACCGTTAACTCCATTAGCCTGTACCGATAATTAAGTCCCGGAGACCTTCGCGGTACTCTGAGCCGTTACTTGTATAATTAATGAGTTTCGTGGCCCGATACAGTGGGTAATGAGTATATTTCTCCAGTGGACCGGAGTTCGACTCCAGGCCATCCCCACCCAACCTGGGCTCACCCCAGGGGGGAAAGTGGCCAAAATGGGCAACACCAAACTTTGGGAATTTCTTGTGGCTTCCCTGGTTGACCAAATCCATTTTCGACGAGTGCTTTTTAGTTGCCGCCAATCTCATTTAGACGCAGAGACGCAACCGTGACGTGTAACATTTGACGCCAAACGATTTCGTTCCGCATTTCACCGTCTCTCCAAGCCACGGCCACCCACGACGCATGTATCTAAATGAGATTGGCGGCAACTAAAAAAACACTCGTCAAAAGTGGATTTGGTCCTGAGTCGCCGCCGCAAAACATGCCGAAAGTTTGGTGTCGCCCAGCACAGTTAACCCCGCAACGCGGCGCGGCACGGGACCCAGCGCCTCGTCAAGTGCATGCCACGGGTGGTACCGATCGGTAGGAGGCGTCGCGGGGGGCTGGCTCCCCGCAGCGGCGCGGCAGGGGGTTGGTTGTGACTGTTGCATGGCGCTCCGCGAGGCCCGTGACGGCTCCACGACGTATCCCAGCACATGCTCTCGACACGCATGTCTATATTACGTGTCGAGAAAGAATTCTGCACGCGATGGGGCCGTTTTGTCGACTTTGGAATTTTGGGTGTGGCCACATTTTGGTCACAGGTTGGGTGGGGATGGCCTCCAGTAGACGACATTTTTTAACTTTTGCTGCACAAATGGTTGCACAACTGGCTGCGCCCAGCAACGGGGGAGTGGGAGATGGATGGGGGATGGCCTTGAACGCATGCACGCAGTGTCGGTACTTTGACAACATTCATTTTAAAACCATCGGTACAATCGAAATACTCAAAAAAATTCCTCGCTGCGCTCGGTACTCTGTCTCCAGAATGATTTAATGAGTATTTTTGGAAGACATCGGTACAGGCTAATGGAGTTTACGGTAATGTATTATATAATAGACTGGAGCCATATGTGTGTGTGTGTGTGTGCGTGTGTGTGTGAGTGTGTGTGTGCGTGTGTGTGTCACGCTGTCAGCATGTGCACGGGCGGACAAGTGCGTACACGTGTGCGTGTGTGTGTGTGTGTGTATGTGTGTGTGTGTGTGACACCACAACCACCGCCCGGACACACGCAGGGCGAGGTGCTCGCGTCCGCGACCAAGGCGCTGCACCAGCTCCCGACGCTGCCCGCCGCCCACAACGTGCTGGGACTTGCTGCCGAGGCGCGAGGGCACACGCGCGACGCGGCGGGCGCGTATGAAACCGGGCTCGCGCTGCTGGAGGAGTGTGGTGGGTGTGGCAGTGGCAGTGGCAGTGGGGGGGGGGCATTCGCGTGATGCTGTGGGCATGTACAAAACCGGGCTCGCGCTGCTGGCAGAGTGTAGTGGGTAGGGGGTATGGCAGGGGCAGGGGCAGTCGCAGTGGCAGTGGCAGTGGGGGGGAGGGGGCACACGCGTGATGCTGCGGGCGCGTACGAAACCGGGCTTGCGCTGCTGGCAGAGTGCGGTGGGTGGTGGATTCGACCAGCCTGGCCTGGGGGTGGGGAGTGGGGGGGGGGGCTGAAGTGTGTGTGCGTATGGCGCGGGGGAGGGGCCCACGCACGGTGGGCATGTACAACACTGGGATGACGCTGCTGGTAGAGAGTAGAGTCGACTCTTCCCGACACACACACCGCCGCCCTCCCCCCTCCTTCAACGCACACACACACACGCACGCGCACACACACACCTCCCCCTCCTCCCCCTCTCCCTCCCCCTAGGCGGCACCGCCGCTGTGTCATCCGGCGACATGGCGGCGGTGATGGTCGTTCGCGACGGACCCATACAACTCACACACACACACACACACACGCACACACGCACACACACGCAAGCACACACCTCCCCCTCCTCCCCCTCTCCCACGCCTAGGCGGCGCCGCCACTGAGTCATCCGGCGACATGGCGGCAGACATGGTCTACCTGGGTGTGGGGCCCGTGGGCAGCGGCGGTGGCGGCATGGGCGGCGACCCCCGCTCACACGCATCGCTCAGGTGTGTGTGTGTGGGGGGGGGTATTTCTGACCCCTGAATTGACCACACACCGCCACACACACACACACACACACACACACACGCAGACACACACACCACCGCCCACCGCCACAAACTAACACGCCGCCACACCCTCCGCCCCCACGCCACACCCTCCCCGCGTGTCATGCCTTGCTATTGTGTGTGCCTGCCCAGCCAGCGCTGCGGCTCAGCCTGGCATGCACCCACACGCATGCACGCACGGCCTGACCAGCCACCCTACTGTCCCCGCCCTCAACCTCTGCCCCCCCCCCTTCCTCTGCCTGATACGTGTGCCATTTTTAAGCTTCGCGCAGCAACTCAACCTGGCGCGCTCACACGCACACACGCACGCGCATGCACGCACGGCCTGACCAGCCACCTTCCGCCCCTCCGCCCCTCAACACACACCCCACCTCCGGCCTGATACATGTGTCCCTTCTCAGCCTCGCGCAGCCACTCAACCTGGCGCGCGCACACGCACACACGCACGCTGCGGCCGAACCCCTGCTTCACCAGCCTCCGCTCTTCCCGCCCCTCAACCTCTGCCCCTTAACCACACGCGTGGCACGCCCTGCCCTTCTTCGCGTGCGCGACCCCCTCTGCCCTGGCCCTGCCGCCCACACACGCGCGCATACACAGTGCTGCCGACCCCTCACCACCCATCGCCCCCTCACCCTTCCCGCCCCCGATCCTCCGCCCCTCACCACGCCCCCTCACCCCGCTGCCGTACCTGCTTGGTATGCCCTTTCTCAGTCTTGCACTGCGGCTCAACCTGGCGCGCGCGCTGGCCAAGCTGGGATACGAGAGCTCCGACGCAGCGAAGCGGTACGGTACTGTCGGAGCTACTTGATTGGATTTAAATCATGAACCCTCCTGCGGGTTAAATCATGAACCCTCAGTTCAGAGTTTGTAAACCCGCTTAACCCCGACCACCCGAAACCCTAAAACCTTAAACCCTAAACCCTGACCTTTGGGGGGCGTGGTGCCCGGTCCCCCCTGGGGCGTTTGTGGGGCGAGGGGGGGGGGTCACCCCACCAAGCCTTAGGCCTGAACCCCTCCTAAACTTGACCTGGCCAAGCTGGGCTGCGAGGGCGCCGACGCCGTGGAACGGTTAGTAGGAGGACAGAGGGGGCAAATGATATCAGGGAGGGGGGGAGGGGGGCGGGGTAGCTCATTTGGCTATCTTCCAGCTTACCCCTGCTGACTGGCTGTGTGCCTGCCCCCCCCCCCTTCTGGACTTACGCTCTGAGATGCGAGGGCGCCGACGCCGCGAAACGGTCAGTAGGAGGATCAAGGGGGCAAAATATATCGGGGAGGGGGGGGGGGGTGTAGCTTCCAGCTGACCCCCTGCTGACTGGCTGTGACAGTGTGTCCCTGCACCACCACCACCACCCGCCCCTTCTGGACTTCCGCTCTGCAACTGTGGGGACCCCTAGCGCGACCCCCCTGACGATGATGGATTTTACAGTCGCGTGTGACGCACCTACAGGCAGCGTATTCGACCTTGCTCGGCGTATAGAGCGCCCAAGCGCTGCAGACGGGTGGCTGGCTACTGGTGGGGGGGGGGGGCTAGTGTGTCAGGGCTGGAACCAAGACAGCTGTCTAGACAGGGCTCTCGGCCCCCTTACTCAAACCCTGGCCGCATGGATATACTGCGAGCAGTGCTGTTGTTGCCGTATACGAGGCACTCGAAGCGGAGGGCGCGCTTGCAGGGCGACGCCTTGGCCGCCCTTCTACTCACACACACACACACACACGCACGCACACACACACACACGCACACACACACACACACCGAACCCACCAACCCACCATGCATCTCAAACACAACCCTAACCCCTCCCTAACCATCCCCGATTGTGTGCATGCAGCGCCATTGCCATGTACGAGGCGCTCGAGGCTGAGGGCGCGCTGCAGGGAGACGCGATGGCCTCCCTTCTACACACACACACACAACCCCCCATTCACCTCAAACGCAGCCCTAACCCCTCACTTACCCTCCCTGATTGTGTGCGTGCAGCGCCGTTGCCATGTATGAGGCACTCAAGGCGCAGTGCGCGCTTGCAGGGTGGCCCCTTGGCCACCCTTCTACTCACACACACACACACACACACACGCACGCACACACCGGACCCACAAACCCCACACGCACACCAAACGCGACCCCAACCCCTCCCTAACCCCTCCCTGATTGTGTGCGTGCAGCGCTGTCGTCATGTATGAGGCACTCGAGGTGGAGGGCGCGCTGCAGGGAGACGCGATGGCGTGGCTCGCTTACGCGGGCGCGCTGCAGCACAGCAACAGCAGCAGCAGCAGCGGCAGCAGCGGCAGCAACAGCGGCGACAGGGTCACGGCTGCGTTGCAGGTGTGCGGCGCACGGTGCATGCACCTGCGTTTTAGGGTTTGGGGGTGAGTTGTTAAAGGTTCGGCTTGCGCACGCGGGCGCGATGCAGCACAGCAGCAGCAGCAGCAGCAGCAGCGGTGGCAGCAGCAACGGCGACAGGGTCACGGCTGCGTTACAGATGTGCGGCACGCGGTGCGTGGACCCGTGCTTATTAATACAGGTCTCGGCGAGGCCAAGGGTCGAGGGTTTAGGGCTTGCCTCGGGCTCGTCGGCTGCAGTACAGCAGCAACAGCAGCAACAGCAGCAACAGCAGCAACAGCAGCAGCAACAGCAGCAACAGCAGCAGCAACAGCAGCAACAGCAGCAACAGCAGCAACAGCAGCAGCAACAGCAGCAACAGCAGCAGCAACACCGTCGGTACAGCAGCAGCAGGGGGCAGCCGCAGCAGCAACAGCAGCGGCGACAGGGTCCGGCTGCGTTACAGGTGTGCGGCGCTCGGTGCATGGCCCCGTGCTTATTACGAAGGGCTTCGGTGAGGCGGGTAGGCAGGTAGGCGGGTAGGCGGGTAAGCGGGTAGGCGGCTAGGCGGTTAGGCGGTTGAGTGGTTAGGCAAATCGCGAAATCTGCAGGCAGCGCTCGCAGTCGCCACAATCGGCACCGTCACAATCGCCAGGCGACGATCGGCACCGTCACAATCCCACGGCGCTGGCGGCGACGGCGCTGGCGCGCTGCCGGCGACACGCACCGCACCCCAGTGCTTTCCTTTTCGGCTCTACACAGCCACTTGGCTGTATTCCGGCTGTACTTTAACCTTGAACACAGCTCGACTCATTCAGTGGATTGGTAACCTGACAGACCCCGCCAAATACAGCTCGTCAAGAGCTTTCAAATGACCAATGTATGAGGTCGGACGGTCAACGGGAGGGCAACGGTCAACGAAGTCAAACCAGAATCCGGCTGTGGAAGAATTAATTGAAAATCCCGAAAAGTAAATCACTGCTGCATCCACACACCTCGAACCCACACCTCGGACCCACAAACACAGCCCTCACCCAAGCCCCGGCTGGCACGCGAGGCCACAAGACCGCGAAACCTGCAGGCAGCGCTCGCAGTCGCCACGTCGTCACCATCGCCATCAGCTGCACCTGCGCCGCACCCCATCCCACCTCGAGTGCCCTCGCTTCTAAGCAAGCACCGCCTGCACCACTTTGTTTACCACAACAACAGCCCTAACCTAAGCCCCGGCTGGCACGCGTGCCGCAAAACCGCGAAACCTGCAGGCAGCACGCACCAGCGGTTCCGTTAAGAACCTTGAGGAAATGATGACTCAACCCTGGCCTCACAGCTCACTCCCCAATCTCAACCCGACCCGAGGCGAGTTCTTGCGAAAAGGGTGTGCAATTTTTTGGTCGAACTTCGCGCAATCTCAACCCAACGCGCCAGCCCAAATTGGCCAATCTCAACCCGAAAGTGCACTTTGTCGGGTTGTGGGTTGGCTAACGGAAACACTGGCGCTCATGGTCGCCGCGCTTGGCACTGCCAGGCACACCCAGTGATTTTCTTGTCGGCTCTTCACAGGTGTTTCGCTGTATTCTGGCTGTACTTTGACCTTGAACACAGTTTATCAGATTCAGTGGATTGGTAGTCTGACAAGCCCGCCAGATAGAGCTCGTCAAGAGGTTTCAAAATTCCTAAATTGATGACAAACGCCGAGCCCTGGACCCAGCAATGCGGCGCTGCTGGTGACGAGGATCTCCGTGCCGCTGACGAGCGGGGTCAAATACGACTGGCCCGGCTCCTGCTAGACTGCCCCTCGGTGGAACACTTCAGGAGCGGCTTGCCCGGCGCTGCCATGGCTTGGCGAGTAGCCGCGGCGCTGCCGCGGCCCGTGCTGGGAGACGGCCCTTATCCTCCCCCCATGCAGGACGCCATGCAGCACCGATCTCGACGAGTTGATCGACGAGCGGAGGAGCTGGCGCCCGTCAATGCATGCTGGACATTGGTCAAGATGGCTGCCCGTGGAGGCGGGCTACCATCACGGCTTCAGCGGTGGCGACCGCCGAGGCAACACAGAGTAAATCCGCTTCACCAATCGCAGCGTTCGTCACCGCGCTCATCCTCGGGGTCGCTCGTCTGCCGGTGACTGGCGTTGGAAGGTCTTCAGGCAGCCTCCATGACAACTCTGTCGTCCATGCACCCCTGGAGGGTGGGACCTGGCCATGCATGAGGCATGGGGCGCCGGCTGAGCCCCATGCAAACGAGAGCTGGACAGCCATGCACTGCCAGGCGGGGACCGTTACAGTCAGCGCCAGTCGCCTCTGCCGGCTTGACTGGCCACAAGGCCACTACTGTGACCCTGAGGAAGGTCCTCTCCTATATGCTCCTTGCCAGACATGTCTCTCAGAGACCGCTGTTTGGGGTAGTCTAGCCGGCGGGAGCGGTAGTCTATCGGCCGGGAGCCGGCGGTACTCTAGTACTTAAGTGTGCTGGAGTATCGGCGGGTGTCTCTAGCAGAAGAGTAGCCTGCTTAGCTGGAAACCCCGTGTTACTGTTACTGATGACAAACGGTCAACGGGAGGTCAGCGGTCGACACGGTCAAAGCAAAATCCGGCTGTGGAATAATACGTTTACAACCTTGAAAAGAAAATCACTGGGCGCCCTGTGCCACACCATTCCACGGCGATGCTGCTGGCGACGCGCACCACACCCCACCCCACCTCCAACCCTGGTCAACGCCCTCACGTATACGCAAGCACCACATCGTTTACCACAACCACAGCTTTGAAACTGAACTCCGGCTGGCACGCGTGCCATAAAATCTGCAGGCAGCGCTCGCGGTTGCCACGTCGTCACCGTCGCAAGGCAGCAGCGGTGGCGCTGGCACGGGTGAGATACGTGCCACACGTGTGTGTGGGTGTGTGGGTGTTGCGTCCTGTGTGCGTGTGCGTGCGTGTGTGCGTGTGGGTGTGTATGTGCGCGCCGGCACTGGCACTCGCGCGTGTGTGCATGCGTGTTACGCGCTGCGCGTGTCTGTACGTGCGCGTGTGTTGCGTCCATGTCTGTTTGGGAGTGTGTGTGCGCGTTCGTGTTTATACGTGCGTGCATGTCCCGGCCCTCGCCCCAGCCTTTCCACCCTCCGAACTCCCCTCCCCCCCCCCTCACACACACACACACACACATTCCACTCAACTCCAGACCGTTACATAGACAACGGCGATCTCATTCCAGATATCTGCATAAACGCGTCTGTCAGAAGCGGGTGACCACTCGTCGCTATGACACACACACACAAACACACACACACACACACACACACACACACGCGTGCGCGCAGCCAACAGCGCACACCACGCAGTCGCCCTCAAGTGCGCACCACACAAACACACACACACACACACACACACACACACACGCACACACACACACACACACACGCGCGTGCGCACGCACAAACGCAGTCGCCCTCACGTGCACATTGCAAGTACACACACACACATACACACACACACACACACACGCGCGCAGCCAACAGCGCGCACCACGCAGTCGCCCTCAAGTGCGCACCACACAAACACACACACACACACACACACAAACACACACACGCACGCACACACACACACGCACACACACACACGCAGTCGCCCTCACGTGCGCGCTCACGCTGACCAAGCGCCTCGTCGCCACGCGGCAATGGGCTCTCGCTGAGGTGGGTGTAGGTTGTTTTGGGGGGTTGGCCGTAGGAGAGCCCTAAACTGGGCCTAAACCTGCCCCAAAAAACACTCAACCCGGCATCCCAAACCCTTCCACCCCCGAACCCTTCCTGGGTGGGTCAACTGTCGCTCCCGCCATCAATCCAGAAATCCCTGCTAAATGCCTCAATCCCACACCCTGCTGCACACCTAGGCGGCTGTGCGCCAGCACAGCGGCGCCCCGCAGCGCGCGCGCGCGACGGCGAGCTGTCGGCGCAGCTGTGGCTCGCGCTGCTCGCATGGCTCACTAAAACCTAAGCCCGCCCACCCTCAACCCCGAAACCCTGACCCCTTAACCTTCAATCACCCCCAAACACAGGCGGTTGTGCGCCAGCACGGCGGCGCCCCGCGGCGCGCGCGCGCGACGGCGAGCTGTCGGCGCAGCTGTGGCTCGCGCTGCTCGCATGGCTCACTAAAACCTAAGCCCGCCCACCCTCACCCCGAACCCCTTACCCCTCAACCGTCAAACACCCACACACACAGGCGGTTGTGCGCCAGCACGGCGGCGCCCCCGCGGCGTGCGCGTGCGACGGCGAGCTGGCGGGCCAGCTGTGGCTCACGCTGCTCGCGGCGCTCACCGCCGCCGCCGCCGCTACGTCGCCCAAGTCGCCGCCGCCGCCCGGCATGGCGGTCCCCGCGCCGGTGATGATGGGTGAGTTTCCTGTCCACCTGGGGTTGTGCAATAGAAAACTCCCATTTCTGTCTCAGCTGTCCTCATGCAGTAATGTCCAGCTTGTCTTACTAACACGCGTGACCGAACTCTAATAATTTTTAAAATTTTATGGAATGATGCATGCTCAAGTATGGCCAGTAGCAAGCCATCTCTAGTAGTGTGGCCGGGCTCTGCGTGCCGAACACGGTCGTATACGCCTGTATCATCAGCATCAATACACGAAAAGGGCCGCCCCCCACCCACCCACCTTGCCCATCTCCCCGATGGACGCAAGATATGTGGGACACCGCGTTGGGTACGCCGTTCTGCACGTGCGCTTCCTTTCGAGTCACGTTTCGGGCTTAAAGTAATTCCCCCCCCCCCCCCGGCCACCCACACCTACCCACACTGTTAACATCCATCATCATCAGGTGCCGGGGGGCGCGTCGGAGCGGCGGCGGCGGGGTCTTTGTGGTTTTGTAAACCCATAGCGACCCTTAACCCAAAATTGACCCCAAGCTCTAAGCCCTAACCCCTTAACCCTAAACCCTAAACAAAAACAAAACTAACTTAACCCCATCATCAGGTGGCGGGGCGCGCGTCGGAGCGGCGGCAGCGGCGGCAGCGGCGGCGGCGCCGCCCGGACTGCTCGAGGTGCTGCCCGGCGAGCTCGCGCAGTGGGCTGCGGCCAACGCGGCGCACGTGGACGGCGCACAGGTAGGTTTCTGCAACAGCTGTTCTTTACTAGGCTGCCACTGAGTTGTGCTGAGTTGCCACTGAGCTGAGCTGTGCTGAGTTGGAGGAGACGACAATGAGACGGCGAATTGGCAGCAGTTGTATTGTCTGTTACTTGTGTCGCTCGCCCGATGCAGGACCAGACGAGGAAGCTAGGCGGGACGGTCAGTGACCTCCCCCTACCAAACTACTGGACTGAGACAGTCCTTCCATCTCCACGCGTGTGCGTGAAGACCTTCTCCCCCCCCTCCCCCGCCACTAGTCTTCCTCGGCCGCCTTGGGCATAGCCCCGCGACGTGCCTTGGACGCCGGAGTCTCTTGACGCCTGCGGTGTGGTAGTGTCTTGGCGCTGAAGGTGAGGGTAGGTTGGTGGGAAACTAAGACGCCGTGACTGTCGTCACAGTCGTAATGAATGCTTAAGGCTAAGCTTCCTTAGTACAAATCAACAGGATGAGGTACCAAGGAAGGAGGCCAGGTTATACCTGGCCCTCAGTTCCACCTTGGTGTGAAATAACTGTTATGCAGAAAATATAGTTTTCTGCTCATCTCCGATCTCCGTAAACTACGATCTACGATTAAACAGAAAACTGTACAGGTGGTCACTCTGATGGGGTGGTCACTCTGATGGCCACTCTTTACTCTTCTGCTCATTTAACTTAGTCCTAGCCAATGGGCGGCGGCCAACGCGGGGGGGGGGGCACGTCAACGGCGCGCAGGTCGGTGGCCACTCTGATGGGGTGGTCACTCTGATGACCACTCTCATGTCACGCTTCCCACTCAGTAGAACTTACCCCGAGCCAAGCCATTGTTCGCGCAGTGGGCGGCGACGCACGTGGACGGCGCACAGGTGGGATGGTGGTCACTCTGATGGGGTGGTCACTCTGATGGCCACTCTTTACTCTTCCGCTTCCCGCACATTGAGCCAAAAAGTTTAGGGCTTTAGGTTTTTAACTAGAACTTAAACAAACCTTTGAAGTCCTAGCCAAGCCGGGCAAGCTTGCGCAATGGGCGGCGGCCAGCGGGGGGGGGGGGGCAACGTCGACGGCGCGCAGGTCAGTGGTCACACTGATGGGGTGGTCACTCTGATGGCCACTCTTTACTCTTCCGATTCCCGCTCATTGAACTAAATCCTAGCCGATCCGGGCGAGCTTGCGCAATGGGCGGCGGCCAACGTGTGTGTGTTAGGGGGGGGGGGGGTCGCACGTCGACGGCGCGAAGATCGGTGGTCACTCTGATGGGGTGGTCACTCTGATGGTCACTTTTCCACGTCCCACGCATTGAACTAAACTCTAGCTAGCCAAGCCAAGCGAGCTCGCGCAGTGGGCTGTGGCCAACGCGGCGCACGTGGACAGTGCACAGGTGGGATGGTGGTCACTCTGATGGCAACTCTTTACTCTTCCGCTTCACGCGCATTGAACTAAATCCGTGCCAAGCCGGGCGAGCTTGCGCAATGGGCGGCGGCCAACGTGTGTGTGTGTGTGTGGGGGGGGGGGGGCAACGTTGACGGCGCGCAGGTTGGTGGTCACTCAATGATGGGGTGGTCACTCTGATGGTCACTCTAATAGTCACTTTTCCCCGTCCCACGCATTGAACTAAACTCTAGCTGGCCAAGCCAGGCGAGCTCGCGCAGTGGGCGACGGCCAACGCGGCGCACGTCGGTGGTTATTCTGATGGGGCCGTCACTCTGATGGACACTCTGATGGTCCCTCTCATGATCACTCTTTCCCCCGCCCCCCCCCCCACTGATTGGAATAAACCTTAGCCAGGCCTGGCGAGCTTGCGCCAATGCTCCGCACGTGCACTACTACGTTGCTAAGTCCCCCTCCCCCCCTCCACACATCCAACACGCGCACAGCTCGCAGCTGCGTGCGCGTCAATCGCCGCCGCCGGCGCGGCCGCGCGCGGCCCCGCCCCGTGTACGCGCTCCGCAAGGCGGCGTCTGCTGTGCTCCACCACCCTGCCCCCCCCCCGTCCCCCCCACACACACCCCACCACGCACAAACACACACACACTCTCCCAACCCAACACGCGCGCAGCTCGCAGCTGCGTGTTTGTCGATCGCCGCCGTCGAAGCGGCCGAGCGCGGCCGCCCCGTCGACGCACGCCGCAAAGCGGCGTCTGCTGTGCTCCACCACCCTGCCCCACACACACACACACACCACACACAAACACACACAAACACCCAACCCAACATGCGCGCAGCTCGCAGCAGTGTGCGCGTCGATCGCCGCCGCCGGCGCGGCCGCGCGCGGCCGCCCCGTCGACGCGCTCCGCAATGCGGCGTCTGCTGTGCATGCTGCGCCGTGGGACGCGCGCTGGCGGCTGGGCCTGTCGTCGGCCGCCGCGTGCGCGTCGCCGTCGTACGCGCTCGCGTCGTCGCGGTCCGCGCCGAGGTGCGCGTGTGTGTGTGTGTGTGGTGGGTGGGGGGGTTGCAATCCGGTGTGTGGAGGGTGAGTGGGTGGGTGGGCGGACTGTAAAATCGACCACACATGCACGCACACACGCGCACAAGCACACACACGCACACGCAGGGAGACTATCTGTGCAGCGTCTGCGCCTGGCTCTGGTGTCATCACGATCGGGCGGCTCGCGCCGCTCGCGCCGCTCGCGCCGCCCCCGCCGCTCGTGCCGCCGCCCCTGCCCATGGCAATGATGGTGGTAGGTGGCCAGAAGGTGGCCGGTAGGTGACCCTTGTGGGTGACGCGCAAACACGGATTTCGCCAGAAGGTGACCGCCGCCCCCGCCGCTCGTTCCGCCGCCCCTGTCCGTGGCGATGATGATGGTAGGTGGCCGGTAGGTGGCTAGTCGGTGGCCGGTAGGTGGCCGGTGTGGATGACACCCATGGTACGTGGCCAGCATAAGGCACACCCATGGCTCGCGCCGCTGCCCCATGGCAACCACGGTAGTTGACCAGAAGGTGACCGGAACGTAACCGGAACGTCGCCAGTAGGTGGCCAGAAGGTGGCCTGACGAACACACACGCAAACACACGCGTGCACTCACGCGCACACAAAAATGTACTTCCCCACCCCACCCCACCCCACAGCAATTTCATGTGGGGGGGAAAGTGTCGGGTCTGAGGGCGACTTCTGAAAGTGCCTCCAAGAGGCTGGCGCTGAGCATACTGCCTAATGAGCCGATTTTAAAAGGGTCATTTGCCTCCGTTTGCGCTTGGAGGCCGCCCCCCACCCAACCACCCCCGCACACACATTCCCCCTACACAGGCCGGAGGCGGCATCAACGGCATCGGCATCGTGCCGAGCAGCCCGCAACCCGCCCCCGGATCGGCGCTGTCCCGCTCTCTGCTCTCTGCCGCGCGCGCGCCAGCGCTGAGCCCGTCCCACCCGGGCGACGCGCACATGCTGCGCGCGTCGGGGCTGCTCGCGACGCTGCCAGCGCCGCAGCTGCGCGCGCACTTTGCCGGCGAGGTGTGTGTTTGCGTGTGTGTGTGTGTGTGTGCGTGTGTGTGTGTGGCGACCCGCTCGAAACGCTGCCGGCGCCGCAGCTGCGCGCGCACTTTGCGGGAGAGGTGCGTGTGTGTGTGTGTGTGTGCGTGTGTGTGCGTGTGTGTGTGCGTGTGCGTGTGTCTGGACGCTGCCGGCGCCGCAGCTGCGCGCGCACTTTGCCAGAAATATGTTTGTGTGCGTGTGCGCGCACGCGTCGGGGCTGCTTGCGACGCTGCCGGCGCCGCAGCTGCACACGCACTTTGCCGGAGAGGTGCGTGTGTGTGTAAGGGGGGGGGGGCCGTGTGTTTGTGCGTGCGTGCGTGAGCGTGTGTGTGCGAGCGTGTGTGTATGCGTCGAGGCTGCTCGCGACACTGCCGGCGCCGCAGCTGCGCGCGCACTTTGCGGGAGGTGTGTGTGTGTGTGTGTGTGTGTGTGCGTGCGTGTACATGTGTGTGTGTGTGTGTGTGCGTGTGTGTGTGTGTGCGGGCGTCGGGCCTGCTGGCGACGCTGCCGGCGCCGCAGCTGCGCGCACACGTTGCTTGCAAGGTGTGTGTGTGTGTGTGTGTGTGTATGTGTGTCTGGATCACTTCGCCGAGGCCCCCAAAGCCCCTCCCCTAGACCCTAAGCCCCCCCCCCCTCCCAACACAGGTCAAGCGCCTCACGCACCTTGTGCACACGCAGCCGAGCGCCAACGGCGTGGCGTGGTACTTGATGGCGCTCGTGTCGCTGCAGGTGTGGAGTGTGGGAGAGTGTGGAGGGTGTGGGGACCACCGACCTCCCAAAAAACTACCAAAAAACTACCAACAATCTCCCAAAAAACTACCACCGACCTCCCAGCAACCTCCAAAACCTCTCACCAACCTCTCAAAACCCTACAAAACAACCTCCCAGCAACCTTGAAACAACCTACCAACAACCTACCAACACCCTTCCAACAACCGCTCAAAAACCTCCAAAACAACCTCCAAACAACCTCCAAACCACCACCACCACCACTCACACCTCGCACCACCCACCTCCCTCCCACCCTTCCTCCCACCCACCACCCTCCCACCCTCCCTCCCACCCACCTCCTTCCACCCCCCACCCTCCTCCCTCCTCCCTCCCTCCCTGATTCCCTCCCACCACCCACCTCTCACCACCTCTCTCACACCCCACCAACCACCACCTCCCACCAACCACCACCCCTCACTCACCCACATCCCTTGCTCTCCCCGACACACAGGAGGCCGCGTCCACGCCCGGGGTGCAGTGTCGGCTGTTCCGACAGACGCTCGTGCGCTGCAAGGTGGGTGGGGGTGGGGTGTAGGGCTTAGTGTGGCACACACACACACACACACACACACACACACACACATGCACATGCACATGCACATGCACATGCAGGCACTCACACTGGCGCGTAGGTCGCGCTCGCGCGCGTGCAGGCGCTGCACGCCGCCCTCTCTCAAGAGGCGGCCAAAGCAGCGGCAGCATCTCAACCGCTGCCACTGCCTCCCCCTCACCACCACCAACACACACACACACACACACACACACTGTCTTGCAGGTCGCGCTCGCGCGCGTTCAGGCGCTGCACGCCGCGCTCTCTCAAGAGGCGACCGAAGCAGCAGCAGCCGCAGCAGCCCAGCCGACGTCGCCGTCGCCGCCGCTCGCCGCCGCCACGCCCCTCGCGGCGATGATGGCCGCGGCGGCGGCAGCAAAGACGAAAAGCGCGCGGGGGGCAAGCGCCGAAAAGGTGCGCGCCGAAAGCAATGCAGTACTCACAGTACTTGAGGCGTGCGATGCCCATGCGCGTGCACACACACACACACACACACACGTGCGCACATGCACCCATGCACGCTCACACATACATGCACACGCACGTGCACGCACACACACACACACACGTGCACGCGCACACACCACATGCGCACAGGGCCTCGCCTGTCTCGCCGCCTCCATGCTGCTGCGCCTGCTCGCGGCCACGTCCAAGGCCTCACAGTACTTGAGGCGTGCGATGCCCATGCGCGTGCACACACACACACTCACACACACACACACACACACACACACGTGCGCACATGCACCCATGCACGCTCACACATACATGCACACGCACGTGCACGCACACACACACACACGTGCACGCGCACACACCACATGCGCACAGGGCCTCGCCTGTCTCGCCGCCTCCATGCTGCTGCGCCTGCTCGCGGCCACGTCCAAGGCCCACCTCCACTCTCGGCTACCTATCACACACACACGCACAACCAACCAACCAACCAAGCGTTACATGAGGCCGTCCGCATGCACCGGCAATGCCTGTACTACTAACAGCAGTACACCCCGGCAATTGTTACGAGGTCTGACCCGTGCACTGGGATGTCTTTCGAATAGCGGGTGACCGACCAGCGCCTGAATCGAGTGGATAGTATCCTTGGTTTGGGGGGGTCGGGGGGTTGCCTCTGAGGCACTGGCATCTAACTAAAGGCTTGCTGACTAAAGGCTTTCTGACTGTGACCACCATCATCATCATTATCTATTTTGTTGGCTGGCTGCTCCCTCATTGGCTGCCATCTCTCTGCAAATACCATTCCACAGGCGTGGGAATCTCGCGAGGGTGAGCCACCCGGGAGGCCGCCTGCGCGCTAGTATCACAGCAAGCTCGTACACGCACACACACGCACACACGCACACACACACACACGCATACACACACACACACAAACACACACACACGCGCGCGCGTGCGCAGGGCCTCACCTCGCTCGCCGCCGCCATGCTGCTGCGCCTGCTCGCGGCCACGTCCCAGGCTCACCTCCACTCCTGGCTGCCTCACACGCACACACGCACACACACACGCGCGCGCACATGCTACACACGCACATGCAACGCACACAACCACACACACACACACACAGGGCCTCGCCTCGCTCGCCGCCTCCATGCACACACACACACACAAACACACTCACACGCGCACATGCAACGCATGCACACACACACACACACACACGCAGGGCCTCGTGTCTCTCGCCGCCTCCATGCTCCTGCGCCTGCTCGCGGCCACGTCCGAGGCCTACCTCCACTCTCGGCTGCCTGTCACACACACACACACACACATACACACGCAGGGTCTCGCGTCTCTCGCCGCCTCCATGCTGCCGCGCCTGCTCGCGGCCACCTCCGAGGCCTAGCTCCACTGTCGGCTGCCTGACACACACACACACACACACATGCGCACAGGGCCTCGCCTGTCTCGCCGCCTCCATGCTGCCGCGCCTGCTCGCGGCCACGTCCGAGGCCTACCTCCACTCTCGGCTACCTGTCACACACGCACACACACACACACACACGCAGGGCCTCGCGTCTCTCGCCGCCTCCATGCTCCTGCGCCTGCTCGCGGCCACGTCCGAGGCCTACCTCCATTCTCGGCTGCCTGACGCGGGCAAGCGCGCCAAGGATATGGCGACCGAGGCGCTGCGCTGGGCGCTCAACCACGAGCTGAACCCCGCGCTCGCACACAGGCAGCTCGGGCGCGTGCACTGGTAAGCTTGATTCAGAGAGAGAGAGAGAGAGAGAGAGAGGGAGACAGAGAGAGAGAGTGTTACAGTCCGGTTGGGCAATTGGGCATCGTTGAGTCGGTTGGGTAGGAGGACCCACACACACAGCGGCGACCTTGGCGACGCAGACGTGCCTCTGTCGCAGGCATGCAAGTCGGACGCGCAAACACACACACACGCGCGCACACACACACACACACACACACACGCACATACACATACACACACACACCTGGCAGGCAGCTCGGCGACCTCGGCAACGCAGACGTTTCACTGTCGCAGGCGTGCAAGTCAGGCGACGCGTGCGCGCTCTCGGACTATGCGACGCTGCTGGCGGCGACGGGGCGCGAGGCGGGGGCGCTCGAGCTGGTGCGTAGTAACTGCTAGCAACACTCTGTTACACTTCCGCACTCTGCATTCCGCTTAAGATGCTGTCGATGCTTCCAATGTGTGTGCGCACTCTCGGACTATGCGACGCTGCTGACGGGGCAGGGGCGCGAGGCGGGGGCGCTCGAGCTGGTGCGTAGTAACTGCTAACAAAACTCTGTTACACTTCTGCACTCTGCATTCCGCTTAAGATGCTGTCGATGCTTCCAATGTGTGTGCGCACTCTTGGACTATGCGACGCTGCTGACGGGGCAGGGGCGCGAGGCGGGGGCGCTCGAGCTGGTGCGTAGTAACTGCTAATAGAACTCTGTTACACTTCCGCACTCTGCATTCCGCTTAAGATGCTGTCGATGCTTCCAATGTGTGTGCGCACTCTCGGACTATGCCACGCTGCTGACGGGGCAGAGGCGCGAGGCGGGGGCGCTCGAGCTGGTGCGTAGTAACTGCTAATAAAACTCTGTTTCACTTCCGCACTCTGCATTCCGCTTAAGATGCTGTCGATGCTTCCAATGTGTGTGCACACTCTCGGACTATGCCACGCTGCTGGCGGCGACGGGGCGCGAGGCAGGGGCGCTGGAGCTGGTGCGCAGGAGATTGTAGAATCTGCTCCTTCTAGAATTTACCCCACCTCCTCCAAGTAACTTCTAGCTAGTGGCAGGCAGCAGGGCTGCAGGGGAAACTGCAGGGACGAACATCGGGGGAAAAAACTTTCCCGCAAAAAAACATCGCCTCGTGCGGGCGCAATTCGGCATTTTCCCTCTATTATTGTGGGAGCAAAATTGAAATTGTCGGTTTCCTTTAGGACACCACAGACATGGCCCCTCGTACGATTTTCCGCCTGGAGGTGCGTGCGGCCACGGGCGGCGGCGGTACGATGCGAGCAGTCATTTGACAAACCAGCACAACACTATACAGCGCAAGCTGGTACACAAACCACCACCGCCCCCTCTCGCTTGATTGCCCCTGTGGCCGCCCTGCAGGTGCGCACCGCCACTGGCGGCGGCAGCGGCGGGCAGCCGGGCAAGGCGCATCTGCTGTCGGCCGCTGCGCTCGCACCCGCCAAGATCCTGCTGCAGCTGGGGGACCTGCAGGTGTGTGTGTGTGTGTGTGTGTGTGTTGTGCCTGTGGCGTGCAGCCGGGCAAGGCGCAGCTGCTGTCGGCCGCTGCGCTCGCACCCGCCAAGATGCTGCTGCAGCTGGGGGACCTGCAGGTGTGTGTGTGTGTGTGTGTGTGTGTGTGTGTGTGTGTGTGTGTTCAAAATCCGTCTGGCTGACACGCTGCTCGGGGGCGGAACACATACACGCACACACCGTCGTCGACGTCGACAGCGTAACACAACGGGAGCGCCTAGACCCTGAGTGGTAAAAACACAAGACCCAAAAAGGCTAAAGCCAGCGAGGCACACACACGCACACACTCACACACACACGCACACATGCACACACACACACGCACACGTGCACCTAGGCCGCCCGCACCCTGCTCGTCGACACGCTGCTCGAGGGTGGCCTGACACACACGCGCACAGGCGCATGCACATGCACATACACGCACAGGCGCATGCACATGCAGATACAGACAGACACTCTCACTCACACTTTCTCGCACCCACGCACACCCAGGCCGCCCGCACCCTGCTGGTGCTGCTGGAGGGTGGCCACGCACGCACACACACAGACACACACACACACACACACACACATTCACACACACGCGCGCGCACACACACACACGCGCACATGCATAGAGCCAGACAGACAGACAGACAGACAGACAGACAGACAGACAAACAAACAGACAGGCAGGCAGACAGAAAGACAGACAGACAGAGACAGACATTCAGAAAGGCTCTCTATCTCACTCTCACACACACACACTCACACACGCACACCTAGGCCGCGCGCACCCTGCTTGTCGACACGCTGCTCGAGGGTGGCCCACCGCCCGACACGACCGGAGGAGCCGTCGGGAAGCTGCCAGCTGGCAGCGTCGCGGCCGCACTTGCGCTGCAGGTGTGTGTGTGTGTGTGTGCGTGTGTGTGTGTGTGTGAGGGGGCTGTGTGCGCGTGCATGTGTGTGTGTGTGTGTGTGTGCGCGTGTGTGTGTCAGAGGGTGCCGCCAGCAGGCAGCGTCGTGGCCGCGCTCGCGCTGCAGGTGTGGGGGACGTGTGTGTGTGTGTGTGTGCGTGCGTGCGTGGCGGGCGGGCGTGCATGCGTGTGCGTGTGTGGGGGGGCGGATGGGTGTGAGTGCTCCAGGAGGCCACTCGCGCTCCCAGGGGGGCTAGCTCGCTGGGGCGCGAGGCCGTGCGAGGCGCACGGTGCTCCCCCCACGCACACACACACACCTCTTGACTCCCTCACGCCTGCCCTTCGCCCGTCTCCTGCACAAATGCCTGCTCGTCCCCCCCCCTCTTTTCGCCCCCGTCACCTTGCAACAAATTGAACTGGCCCTCGCCTAAACCTGCTGAACCTGCACTAATACACCCTACACCCTGCACAGGCGCGCGTCGCGCTCGCGCTCGCGCACGCGGCAAACGACAGCGACGCGGGGGCGCAGGACCCGGACCCCGCGGCCGCCAAGCGCCTGGTGCTGGAGGCGCGCTGGGCGGCAGGCGGCGCGCTGCGCGAGCTGCAGGCGCACCCGGGGTCGACCAGCAGCTGCAGCGTCGGCGCGCACGGTGCGTTTATTTTTGTGTGCTTGACAGTACGCACCCAGCACACACCGAGAAGACACCGTGATTAAAGTAACCAAGGGGCAGAGAATAGGTTTGGTGTTGGGGGGCGCGCTGCGCAAGCCACAGGCGCACGCGGCCAGCAGCTGCAGCGGTGCGCCCGCCGGCAGCAGTGGCGCACACGGTGCGTTGTTTTGCTCTTGATAGTGAACACCGTGACTAGCAGGGTGGGTTGGGGTGGGCAGGAACGTCGATTTCAGGCCCGCCGGCAGCTGCGGCGCGCACGGTGCGCGCGCGTGGCGTTGGCGACAGCGTTGCTCTTGATAGTGAGCACCGTGATCTGACCGTGGCTTCACCGTGGCTTGTTGTTTGTTGTAGACACCATCCACATGCATGCCGCCCCTCCCCGCTGAACACGCACACTGCTCCCCCCGCCCTCCTCCTCGACCTAAACAAAGACTGGAGCCGGAAATGTGGACGGCGCAAACGGCGGCACCAAGGCCGCGCTTGCGACACTCAACGCGCTGCCCCCCCCCCCTCCCTCCTCCCTCCTCGGGATGGATGTTAGTCTGTGTGACACCAGTAATGATGGATCAGACCTGTGTCGGCGCTAGTGCCCGGCATCCTTCTCACTCGCTGACAGCAAAGCATCCCCCCTCCTGAAGTGGCTGGAGCCGGAATCGCAGACGGCGCACACAGCGGCGACAGCAGCGAGGCAGCGCTCGCGACGCTGCCACTCCCCCGCTGAACACGCTGCCCCGCCCCCTCCCCCAGTGGCTACTGGAGCCGGAAATGTGGACAGCACGCACAGGGCGGCAGCGAGGCGGCGCTCGCGACACTCAACACGATGCCCCGCCTCCCCCCCCCCCCTCCTCCCTCCTGGTGATGGATATTACAGTCTATGTGACACCAGTAATAATGTGTAAGACCTGTGTCGGCGCTAGCGCCCGACATCTTTCTCACTCACTGACAGCAAAGCATTCCCCCTCCTAAAGTGGCTGGAGCCGGAATTTCAGACGGCGCACACTGCGGCGGCAGCAGCGAGGCAGCGCTTGTGACGCTGCCCCTCTCACTGAACACGCTGCCCCGCCCCCTCCCCCAGTGGCTACTGGAGCCGGAAGCGCAGACGGCGCACACTGCGGCGGCAGCAGCGAGGGCGGCGGACTGCCACTGACCTTCAACGCACACTGCCCCTCCCCACTGAATACGCACGCCGCCCCTCCTCCCTCTCCTCCTACTCCTCCCCCTGCAGTGGCTGCCGAAGCCGAAAGCGCAGACGGCGCACACTGTGGTGCCAGCAGCGAGGCAGCGCTGGTGACGCTGCCCGTCCCCACTGAACATGCTGCCCAGCCCCCTCCCCCGGAAATGTGGACGGCGCGCACTGCGGCGGCAGCAGCGAGGCATCGCTCGTGACACTCAACGCGCTGCTCCCCCCCCCCCCTTCCTCCTCCCCTCCTTCCTCCCTCGTGTAGTGGCCGAAGCCGGAAGCACGGACGGCGCGCACTGCGGCGGCAGCAGCGAGGCAGCGCTCGCGACGCTGCTGCTCGCCCAGGCGGAGCTCGCGCGCGGGCAGGCGGACAAGGGGGCAGAGGGGCTGGGCAAGGTGGGTGGGTGGGTGGATGGATGGGCAAGGTGGGCTGGCAAGGTGGTGGGTGAGTGGGTGGGGTGGTGGGGGGGGTGGGTGGGTGAAGCGCCGACGGGCTCGGCGCGGTGGTGGTCGATGTTGCAGTCCATCAGATGCCTTTGATGGCTCATCAGACTTGGGTGAGTGGGTGGAATGCGGGCGGAGCTCGCGCGCGGGCGGGCGGACAAGGGGGCAGGGGGGCTGGGCAAGGTGGGTGGATGGGATATAGGATGGGATTACAGGGAGGGCAGACCAAGAGCAGGCCGCCAACCGCTCAGAGCTGCTGCTGCCGCGCCCACCACGCGTGCCCCTCCCTGCTGCCGCCGCACCCACCACACATGCGCCCCCCCTTCCTGCTGCTGCCGCAACCACCACACGCCCCTCTCCCTACTCCCGACCCTGCCCGATCCACGCAGGCTGTGCCCCTCCCTGCTGCCGCCGCACCCACTACACGACCACACACGCCCCCGTCTGCTGCTGCCGCCACCACCAGACGCCCCTCTCCCTACTCACTACCCTGCCCGGTCCACGCAGGCCGTGTCCATGTGGGAGCACCCTGCGCCGCCCGACCTCGTCGCGCAGCTCGTCGACGTGCGCATGGCGCTGGGCGGCCCGTCCGGGATCACGCCCGAGTGCGGACAGGCATTGCTCGCGGGCGCGGTGCTGGCAGAGCCGTGGATTGCTGACTACTGGACCCGGCTGCATGCGGCTGTCGGAGGCGGCGACGCGGGCGGCACGGGCGCCGCGAGCTAGGGCGGCCCCCTCCCTCCGACAGGCCCCTCGCGGTTGTTCCGCCGGGGCTGCGCACCAACGGGTGTCGTGGCCGGCGCGTGCCCGAGTGCGCACGCATCGCTGTCTCTGCTCGGCAGCGCGACAAACGAGTACGGACGAGCAATTACAAGCACAAGGGCGCGAGATGACTAGCTAGGCTGGTGCGCGGGTAGCAGACCCAGGTTGTTGTTAAGCAAGCAGTGGCAGTGCATCGAGCAAAGTGCAGTAACAGCTCAGTGGACGCAACAGCTCGGCTAGCAGCGGCTGTTGCCACGCGACCGCCATGCCCATGCTCACGGTGGCCTTGTTGATGAGCTGCGGCACGCGTGCCAGCGCACATGCCTCGCTGGTGATTCTTGACATGAATGGGCGTTTGTGGTCAAAGCCAAGTGGAGAGTGGTCCACGCTCCAGCAGCAGGCGGACACTACCGTTAACATCGCGGGCGCCGGTTGGCCGTTGAGAAAACAGCGCGTGGCATCGTGGAACTCTCGCACAGCCTCGCACGACCTCGCTCAGGTCACCCTCGCCCATGCACAACAACCGACGTCTGCCATGCTGCCAGCCGTGGGGTGTCGCGCATGCATGCACCGCGCGCCACCCCGCCCATGCTCACATCGCGCCACAACTCACGCCCGGCATGCTGCCTGCCTGCTGCAGGTACAACCTGTGGGCTGCCACAGCTGGCGCTGTCCAGCGACCCCAGTCACCAAGTACCTCACCGTCTTCCCAACTGGCACCTGCGTGTTGGGCTCTTTGGCGTGTTGGGTCCACCAGCTCCATCGTATGTTAGCTTTACTAGATGATGACCAGGTTACCTCGGTCAATTTACCTTAGCTTGTTTGCCTTCATTGTACAGGACAGTGGATCATTGCACTGTCCCAGGACTCCCCAGCTGGTGCCTGGACCGGGTCCAGCGGGTCCAGGCCAGTCCAGACTGAGCTACTTATGGACCAGCTCTGGACCAGGGGCTGCTGGACCAGCCTGGACCAGCTCTGGACCGGCTCTGGACCAGGGCTCGTGCTCGGAGTGCTCGGTCATGTAGACCCGGTGCACATCGCAAGGCTGCGGCATGTCGCAGCAGGAGAAGCAGGGGCATACAGTGATAGAATCCAGAGCTTGAGGCTCTGAGTCAAGTCGGCACGAAGCCACTGACTGGAGCAGTAACTCATTCGGCACGCCAGCCGTGCATGGCCCTAGTTGGTTGGCGGGTCGGTTGAGCGCCCACCCGGGCTCACCCACCCTGGTTGTTGCGTTGTAGCAAGTGTGGACTTTCGTATAGGCCCCGGAAGGCAGTGGGGAGAGTACTTCGTGTCTCTGCCCCTCCCGTGCCTCCCCCCAGGTTGGAGAGAGGTTGCCCTTGCGGTCTGGTGCCTGTGTGCCCCAGCCTTGCATAAGCCCGAGGGGCTCGCTCTGCACCCCACCCGCAACACCAAGATATCGCACCAGACGATCCATTGTAACACTCCGTGTCTCTGCCCCTCCCGTGCCTCCCCCCAGCGCCCGCTGATTCCTATCATACAGGAGCGAGGGGAAGTAGGATACATAACGTAGACTGGCCAGCAGCAAATTTTGAAGCCCGCACCACTGCGATGGGTTGCAGGTTTGTAGACCACCATCACGGCTGCTGGGGTCGGACGGGTGGTGAAGCAGCAGGCGCATGGCGTCGCCATGACCTTTCTAAGCACCCACAGCGTGCTGGCAATCCGGCTACCAATCGAGAATCCACGAACATCAGCATGGCTGGGCTGGCTGGTTGAACGGGTGGTCGAGTAACAGGCATGAGTTGTCCACGTGGTCCGAGGTATCGCTGTAAGGGCGGTCCCGCCAGCTTGGCTCATCACAGGCTGCTCATGATAGGCACGGCAGCGTCACCCAGCCGCCGCTCCAGCAGCAGTGCCCCCCCCCCCCCCTGCAGCCATCACCTCAAAGTCTTTACCCGCCACAACGACCGACGGGGGGTGCCCTGCTCGCCCGACACGCAAAACCCAACGAAACTGCTACAGACCATCTCCATTACGTTGTCATAAGGGAGGGTCCCATCACTCGCTGGTGCAGCATCAATGGCAGCGCGTTGCCGTCACCACGGGCCACTTGCTGTCAGCTTCTGCACGCTCGTCAGCCGTAGATCAAGGTTGCACAAACTGCACCAGGGGAGGGATGGCGCCGACAGCTGCGATGGTGGATGGGTCCGCGGCAAGGTTCATGCCTTTGCGTACGCGCGGGGCGGACCGTGCATTGGGCCCGTCGACAACCCCAGGATCACCAGCGGACTCAGGGACGCCATCCACTGCGGGAGCTTCCCGACAGCCGACGCAGCGAAGGAGTGGATCATGGACATCCTCAACGGATACACTGTCCAGACCCCCGTCGTGAGCAAGCGGGGCGGGCATCACGATTGGCCGATGGACCATGTCAGAAACATCCTCAATGCGGCGGGCTGCCCCGTGATGCCGGCGCTGCCGGACGACTGGCGCCTGGGTAACCCCCTGCCAGATGGCCACCCGTTCATCGTGCACGGATGACGCCACCTGCTGGACAGCCTGCGCGCGGAGGCCGCTTTGCCCCCGGCCTCCGGGTGGGCACGCACAACGTGCGCGGCCTGCGAGAGGGGCCCAAGCTGGTGGATCTCATGCGAGTCTGGGCGCACGACCGCCGCCTCGATGTGGTGTGCCTCCAGGAGGTGCATATTGCAGCTGATGACGTCGCGAGGATGGATGGCGTCGACCGGTACGCGTCCGGCTGTGCCTACCACCTGGGGACTGAGTCCTACACCTTCTTCTGGGGGGGCGGCGCGGGGACCTTGGCTGGTGTCGCCATCCTCGTGCGGTCGGACCTCGTGGCAGTGCTCCAACCGTTCGTCCAGGCGGATGGCGACGGCCGGCTGATGGTGATGGATATCACGTGGGGTGGTGGGGGCGCGGGTGGTGGGGGTGGGGGAGCTGGAGGTGGGGGAGCTGGGCGGCTGCGCCTCGTCAACGCGTACCTTCCGGCCTCGCAGCCGAACCGGCTAGCAGTGCAGGCGGCGTTCATCGAGGAGCGCATCCGACCGCTTGCTGCTGGCCAGACGCACCTCGTGCTCGCAGGCGATTTCAACTTTGTCGAGAGCCCGCGTGACCGCGCCCGCTCTGAGGGGGCCCCTCGAGTGGCGCGACCGCACCCCGGCGGCGGCGATGGCAGCGCTGGTGGAGGACTCCCCGCTCCGTGACGCGTACCGCCTCATCCACCCCATGCAGAGGGGGTACACCTTCAGTGCGTATAATGCACAGGCGCGGCTCGACCGCCTCTACGTGTCGATGGCCCTCGTGCCACGCGTCCTCGGGTGCGACGCGGGCGAGTCGGGCGGGTCGGATCACCGCGTTGTGGCAATGCACCTCTCCCCCCTGGTGCCAGAGTCGCGCGGGCCGGGGCGGCCGCGTGTGCGTGCCCATTTCTGGGCTGATCGTGACTTGGCCGATGGGTTCAGGGCATGGTTTGGTCGGGAGGCAGCGGGGGCGCCCACCCATGGCCACACGGAGCTCATGCGGTGGTGGCAGGCTTTCAAGCCGCGTCTGGCTCGCGAGGCCCGCCGTCTCGACTGCGACCTGGGTCGGCGGCGAGATGCTGTGTCGGTGGAGGTGACCCGGCTGCGTGCAGACCTGCAGCGAGCGCGCGCGGCCATTGAGGCGGGGCGCGATGGGCTTGCGGAGCTCGCCGGGCTCTATGCGCTGCAGCGGCGCCTGGACGCGGCGGTGCGGCGGTACGCTCCAGCCCCGCCCGCCTGTGTGCGGCCGGGAGAGCGCGTTTCCGGGGGCATGGCGGCAGCCTTCCGCAAGCCAGCGGCGGCACGGCGCGTCGCCGCCCTGAGAGATGCGCGTGGCATCCTCATCACTGATGGCAGGGGAATGGCTGACATCATGGCTGATGCCGTGGCGGCGGTCTCACGGCCGCCACCGCCATCCCCCGCTGATCGGGAGGCTGTGCTGGGGGCGGTGCGTGCGCACTCGCCGCGCGTGCCGCAGGCGGTGGCGGATGCAGCCGGCGCGCTTGTTGTCACACCCGCCCAGGTGCGGGCGGCGGCCACCCAATCCAAGCCTGGCACCGCCCCGGGCCCGGATGGCATCCCAGTGGATGTGTGGCGGAAGCTGGGCAAGCCAGCCTTTGAGCTTCTGGCGGCGGTCTTCATCGCGGTGGGAGCTACGGGTGGGACGCCGCCTGGTTTTCTCGACGGCGTCGTTGCCTCAATTTACAAGGCCAAGAACGCTGCAAACTACCGCCCACTCACCATGCTGGGCTCCGACTACCGCATCCTCGCCAAGGTGCTGGCGACGCGGTGGACGCCCCTGCTCTCTGCGGTGGTGGGGCCGGAACAGACCGCTTTCCTCGCTGGCCGCCGCATCTCGGACAATATCTGCCTCACGCAGATGCTGCCTGGCCTGCTGGCTGCCAACGCGGCGGAGGGCGTGGGGCCGACGGGTGCAGCGCTGGCGCTCCTGGACTTCCGCAAGGCATACGACACCATCGACCGTGGCTTCCTCATTGCGGTCATGGAGGCGGTGGGCGTCGGCGACGGCGTGCTGACGTGGACCCGCACCATCCTCACGCACACGTACGCGTCGGCCGAGGTCAACGGGTTCATCTCTGCGCCGCGCAAATATGCGGCGGGCGTGCGCCAGGGCTGCCCCGCCGCGCCAGCCCTCTTCCTGTTCCTGGGGCATGCGCTCGCATGCTTCCTGCGCACATGCCCGGCAGTGGGGGTCGAGGTCGTGCCTGGCTGCCGAGTGACCTGCCCCCAGTACGCTGACGACTGCATGCCCCTCCTCCGGTCGTGTGCGCCGGCTGACGTCGCTGCACTGGTGGAGACGATGGCGGTGTTTGGCCGAGCGACGGGCCTTGTCCTCAACCTCGGCAAGTGCGGCATCCTGCCCCTGGGGTCGGCGGGGGAGGGCCTGCTGGCGGGTGCAGAGGTGGCTGGGCTGCGCGTGCTGGACGCGGGCGTGTCGCTGGGCGTGCCCGTTTCTGCCGGCCTGCCGCCCCCGGAGGCCGTCACCGGGGTGTGCCGTGAGAGGCTTGCGGCCGCGTACACCAAGCTCGCGCGCTTCCCAATGTCTGTCTTTGGCAGGGGGCACGCGGCGGCGACGTACGGGGTCTCCCGCATCCTGTTCCGGGCGGTGCACTGTGGCATGACTCCGGAGGCAGAGAGGCTGCTCTCCCGGTGGACGGCTACTCTGGTGGACAGGAGCGTGGGGCCGGACCCACCGGCAGCGCTGCCGCGGTGGGCCTCTTCGGTGCCAGGCGCGCCCGCTGCGATGCTTCTGGGGCGGCCGGCGCACGGTGGTTTTGGGGCGCCGGCGTGGCGGGAGATTGTGCACGCGCAGTGGGCCGTCCACCTCGCGTGCCTGTTTGGGGCGTGGGCGGCTGGTGCCCCCCATCTCCTGCTGTCGGCCCCACGGGCCGGCGATGGTGGCGAGGCTGGTGGCGGCGACGGCGGCGGAGGTGGCGGCAGCGGGGGCGACGGAGGTGGCAGGGGGGCACAGCCGGAACAGCAGCCCGCGCCCCCGGCTCAGCCGGCATGGGAGCCGCTCATGGTGGAGGCGGTGCACCGCCTCTGCCCGGGGGCCCACCCGAGCCTTTTGTGCTTATGGCGGGCCTCGCGCCTGGGCCAGGCACTCTGCCAAGCGGCCTCGTTGGTGAGTGCGTAGAACCGGCTGTGAGCGCGGCGCTGCTGGCTGGGCCGATGCGGCGCATGCTCAATGGGGTGCAGGCCCTGGGGCCAGTGGCGCGCATCCTGGGACGCGTGCAAACAGCTGAGCTGTGGGGGGCGGAGGCGCCGCTCTGGGCAAATCCCCTCCTCCAGCTGGAGCTGCCGGCTGCGCAGCGGACGGTACAGTGGCGGGAGCCCACTGGGGATGCGGCAGGGCATGCGCTCTTCAGCTCGACCGGTGCGACCTGCTGGCGGGTGGACGGCCTCGCCCGCGTGCGCGACGCCCTCCCCGGCATGCGGACGGTCACAGACCTGTGTGCGCTGTGGGCGTGGCTCGCTGCTGTCGACATGGTGCGCAGCACACGCACGGTCGACCACGCATGCCTGGCGGTGTACGCTGCCGCGGATCCGGAATGCGCGCCGCTCGTGCTGGGGCAGTTTTGCGCAGCTCTGGCGTGCGGCGCCTACGACGGGGGCAGTGTCTGGAGGGCAGTCCTGTGCCGCACCCTTTTCCCAGGGGTGCCGCCGCCAGTGCTGGGGGATGGGCCAGATCTGCTGTGCGTGCAGTACACGCTCGACCCCCTGTTCACGGCAGTGGCGGTCGCGCTCGCGGCAGTGCCCTCAGCCTGGGTCGAGGCGGCAGCTGGTGGAGCTGCCCTCACTCTGCTCCGGCCGCTCCGTCGCTTTCAGCCCCTCCCTCGCGCGGGCGAGCGCGCTGCTGTGGTGGAGATCCTGCGGCTGGTCGGGTGGCAGCTGCCGAGTGTCATCACGCCGGCTGGATGGCAGCGTGGGCGGCCTGGCCTCCGATCCGCAACTGCCAAACATGCTCCCCTGCCTGCGGGGGGCGGGGCCGCGGACGAGCCCCGGTGGGTTGGGTTTGCGCACGGCCCGGGCGTGGTCGGGCAGCTGACGTGCAAGCTAGCGGTGGCGCTTCAACTGCGGGCGGTTGTGGACGAGCGGCGAGTGCGGCGGGCAGCCACGGTGGAGGCGGCTCTGGCGCTTGACTGCGGGATGCGCGGAGGCCCCCGTGCAACCGACGCTCAGGTCTGCGCGGGGCTGCGCACCCTGGAGGCGGCGGTGCCAGGGCTGTGGCGGCTGCCGCTCCTCAGCGCCTGCAAGGAGCCCATCTGGCGGCTGTGGGTGAGTGGCTTTCACAAGCAGGCTGCGCTTGGAGTGCCCGAGTGCCCGTGCGGGTGGCGGTGCCGTGAGGAGGACGGGCCGCCGGCGACGGCGTGGCGTGCGCACTGCTTCTGGGGATGCGCGGTGGCGGAGGCGGTGGTGGTGGCGGTTGCTGCTGCCCTCCCTGCTCCTACGCCGGTCATCACGTGCTGCCAGGTGTGGCTGCTGCAGCCTCCCGCTGGGGTGCGTGCTGGTGTGTGGGCTGTGGTGGCAGCGCTCGTGGTGGACGCTATGGAGCGCGGATGCCGCCACCTGTGGCGCATCACGCGTCCGCGTGATGGTGTGCTGCCCCCTGATCGCACGGTGTCGGTTGAGCGGGCGGGGGCGCTGGCGACGATGGACCTTTGGAACGCGCTGGCGTCCTTTGCTGAGGGCGGCGTGATGCCGCGAGGTTGGGCGGGTGTGGTGGGCCCGACCCACCCCTATGTTGGAGTGGTGGACGGCAAGCTCATTCTGAACAAGGCGTCCTAGATCCCTGAGGGGACGAGTTATGTGAGGGGAGGTAGCGCCGCACGCGTGCGCTGGCGGGATGAGTTGTGGCTGCTGGGTAGAGTGCTGTGGTGGGTGTGCGCACCTGCTCCGCTTCCAGTGTTTTTAGGGTGGGCTTTTTTTTTGTCCCTTTATGGTTTTATACCTTGGGCCCGCCCTTCATCCACTGGAGGGGTTGAGTGTGGAGCCTGCACTGTGGTGCTGCTTGCTTGGCGCCCGCCGCCGTGTGTGGATGGCGTTGCCGTGGGGCACCCCCCCTTTTTCTGTTGGCAGGTCTTCAGGACTGCTTCATCTAAGTCCCACTGGAGCTTTGGAACCGCACGTGTGACCGCCAGAAGTGGATTGTAACGAACTCATCATCACCGCATTCTCAGGATTCTTCGCACGCATCCACAGCGCTGCTGCAATGCTCAGCAGATCGAACAGAGAGCCCAACCCAAGCATCTGCACCAGGGGATGGATGGCACCAGCAGCGATGGCGGCCAGGCAGTCTGTGCGGGAGCGCCTTGACCCTCACTAGACCCTGCATTTGAAGGGGTGGAAAGTGTGGGCATCCGGGTGGGCTGTGTGGGTGGGGACAGGCCATGATGTTGCCAGCTCGGGGCCACGCCGCGCCGAGGGGCCATCTCCGCGTCCCGCGCGGCGTCAAATGTCGCGATTGCTACTTACATACGCGTATGTGGGGCGCGCGTGCCCGGGGGGCCGTGATCGGGGTCCAGGGGTGGCTGTGTTGCGCCTCATGCAACCCGCCATGCAACCTCGCTCGGGGGCTCCAAACCCCGGGTTACAAGGCACAAACACGTATCATTGACGATTCCCGGGCGTGGCATGCCCGGGCGCCGCGCTGGGGCCGAGATTGAAATGGTAATTTCCGACAGGTGGCGTTTGTGACGGTCGTGTGGCGCCCACGGCGCATACCGCGACGCACCACCGGCGTCTACAGTGGTTGAATACATAGCAGAAGTCGCACACGAGGGGATGGGCGCAGAGATGACGCACAATTAAGTCACGGGGCAAAATGGCACTCTCGCACACAAAGTGGAGGGGTGTGTGTCCCCAAGCGGTTTATTCTTTCTCAGCGCCTGTGCACCATCCCCCGCCCTCCCCCGCCGCGCATAGCTGCTCCTGCATGCGCGTAAACTTTCTTGCTCAGGGAGTAAGTGCTTCGGTGCACCGTGGGCGACACACGTCCCATTCTAAGAACATGTTTTTGGGTGGTTCGAGTTGGAAACCTCGCGTTTTGGGGGGGTGTCCCCACGCGGTATCGCCATGCACAGCGCCTGTACGCCCTCTCCCGCCCTCCCCCGCGACGTGCAGCTGCTCCTGCATGCGCATAAACTTTCTTGCTCAGGCAGTATGTGCTTCGGTGCACCGTGGGCGCCACACGACCCGTTTCAAAACTGGGTTTTGGGGTCCTGGCGCCAAACCATGCACTTTTGGTACGAGCTAGCCTGGAAATGGCAAGGCCTATAATAGGCCCTTCCCAATATTGCCCTCCACTAGAGATTTGCATCGCGTTTATCGCAAAGCGGGTCCTGTAAAAAGGCAAAACCAGAGACCCTCACTGAGTCAGGCCAAAAACATCCCAGGGCACACGGAAATCCCAGGAGGCACATATATTTAGGCTCAAAAACACTGGAACACAGGCATCTTTCTCCCAACTCAGGGAAGTGTGAACCGTTGCTGAAAGTGCAAATCGGCCTCCAGACACCCACAGTGCCTACCGATGATCACAGCGCGCCCGCATCAGGCCAATGTGGCCTCTGGAAGGGCCAGGGAGTGTCTAGGGAGGGGTTCTTTTTTTCAGACCCCACACAGTCTACGGTCGACCAGCGTAAGTGGTACGTGCAGACGCCCGTGTTATGAAAGTTCGGGGGTTACTAGGGGAGGGGGGGGGGAGCAAACAGGGCAGCAAAAAGTTCGGAGATTCCCACTTCCCACTCAGATTTTCAAAAATTGCGCTAAAAAACAAGCATTACGGAGCACCTCCATGGACCCCATCGCCGCGCGCATCGGCCAGCGGTGGCCGGGTCGTGAGGCGGAGGCGTCTCGCATCGCGGCGCTGTCGTCTGGGCACTCGGTGCCAGACTTCTTCGTCTACGGCGTCCCCTCCACCGGCAAGACCAGCGTCGTGAGGTGGGGGCGTGGGCCGCATGACTGGGGTGGTTGTGGGCTGTGGAGGTGCTGGTGGCAGGTAGCCTGAACACGCGCACGTCCTCATGCATGCACCCCATGCATGCACCACCATGCAGGGCGGTGCTGGCGGCCACGCCGGGCGGCCGCAGGGTGGCGTACGTGCAGGTGACGGAGACGCTCAAGCCCAAGCAGCTGCTGTCCAACATCTACACGCAGCTGCACGGCTACAAGCGCAAGCACTCGGAGGGCTACGCGGGGCTGAGCATCGACAGCGTGGCTGACTTCTTCAAGGCGCTGCCGGGTGCGTGCGTGTGTGTGCATGTGTGTGCGTGTGCGTATACGTGTGCGTGTGCGGTGCATGTGCGTGTGCATGTGTGTGCGCGCGTGTGTGCGCGCGTGTGTGTGCGTGTGCACGCCGCGCATGCCCGACGCGCTCATGCATGGCACAGCACAGCGACCATTCAAGCCACGCGTGCACACATACGCACACATGCGTGCACGCACGCAGCTGCCGATCGAGATCTCCCCCCCCCCCCCCCCCCAAACACAAACACAAGCAGCCGTGTGAAAGCTGGGCGACCGCACGTCACTTGTCGTGCTCGACACCGCACACTGGCTGTCGCGCCCTCCGAACACACACACACACACACGCGCGCACACACACGCAGCCGTGTGCAAGCCGGGCGACCGCACGTCACTCGTCGTGCTCGACGACGCACACTGGCTGTCGCGCGGCCCGCTGCTGCGTGCGCTGCTGCAGGCACGGCAGGTAACGGGGGGGGGGGGAGTTGCGTGAAGCGTGGGCAGATTGGGGTGTGCAACCAATTACGCACGGATGGCTGTAGCGCTGCTGCAGGCGCAGCAGGTGGGAGGCACACATGGGGGGCGGTTGAGTGAGGCGGAGGCAGGAGCGAGGGAGGGGGAGGGGGGCACGCGCTGTCACGCGGGCCGCTGCTGCGCGCGTTGTTGCAGGCACGGCAGGTGCGAGGGGGTGGTGCGGGGGCGTGGGAAGAGGGGGGGGGGATACGCGCTGTCGCGTGGCCCGCTGCTGTGCGCGCTGTTGCGGGCGCGGCAGGTGCGAGGGGGGGGGGGGGGGTTGCGGGGGGCGTGGGGAGAGAGGGGGGGGGGGACTCGCTGTCGCGTGGCCCGCTGCTGTGCGTGCTGTTGCGGGCGCGGCAGGTAGGAGGAAGCGGTGCTCATGCTGCATGTGGCGAGCACACATGCACGCACACGCGTGCGCGCGTGCACGCACAAGCAAAACAAATCACGTGCACACATGCGCACAAGCAGCACACACGCACAAACGCACATGATGATGGATTTTACAGTCTGTGTGACACCGGTTACGGTGCACACACAAGCACAAGCACAAGCACGCACACCAACAAGCTCACGCACACATAGCTCACACACGCACACGCACACAAACCCACACACACGCTCCGCAGCTGTCGGGCGGCGCGTCAGTCGCGTTTGTGCTCGTGTCCCAGCAGGCATGGGGCTGCGGCGAATTCGAGGACCTGCCGCACGTGCCGGCGATCCACTTTGGCGCGTACGGCCAAACGGTGCGCGGCCCCTGAAAGCCCCCAAATCGTACCACCCCAAGGCCCATGACCAGTGATTTCCTTTTCGGCGTGTGGAGCCGGACTTTGGAGCCATGGAGCCGGATTTCCAGTTCAATGGCTCCAGAAAATGAATTTAAAATCAGGAAAAGAACATCACTGCCCACGGCCCCCTGAACCCTAGCCAGGCCCCCTGAACCCTAGCCAGGCAAGTTTGAGGGCCTGCCCGCACGTGCCGTCGATCCACTTTGGTGCGTATGGTCAAACGGTGCGTGTCGGGCGGTTATGGGTTGGTTTTAACCCACAGCTTAACCCTCACACCTTTGCATACGGCCAAACGGTGCGCGGCCCCAGTTGCGGGCTGAACCCCCCACTAAACCCCGGCACCCAAAGACCCCCCACCCACCCCTCAAAACCTTGGCCAGTCGTGTTCGAGGACCTGACACGTGTCGGCGATCCACTTCCACTTTGACGCGTGCATCCACACAACCACAACACACGCAACGCACAGGTCATTGACCGGTCATGGTCGAAGCGCTTGTGTGCAGGCGGAGCAGGCCCCTGGGGGCAGAGGCACACACACACACACACACACACAACACACCCACGACACACGCACATGACCACAACAGACGCACAAACGCAACATGTAAAATATGCCACTTTAGGCTTCCGACACACTTCAATTTGACACCAAACACACGCGCTACACAGGCCATGGTTGAAACGCTTGTGCGCATGCGCGCGGAGCAGGCCCCGGGGGCGGAAGCTGCTGACGAGGCGATGGGGCTGGGGCCGAGCGTGTGCCGCGCGTTCTGCGAACACGTGGTGACCACGTTCCAGGTGTGTGTGTGGGGTGGGGGCGGGGGTGAAGGGGGGGTGGATGCCGTCGTCGTCGAAAGCGTAACACAACGGGAGCGCCTGGGGATGTGTGTGTGTGTGTGTGTGTGTGTGTGTAGAGAGAGTGGCGGAGTGTGGGCAAGCGCATGCATGTGTGTGTGTGTGTTTGTGTGTGTGTGTGTGTGTGGCTGGCTGGGCAGGCAAGAGCGGCGTACGGGATTCTGCTGTCGACTCAGCCACACCTCAGCTGCACTGCTGACTAAGCACTGCTGACTCAGCAACACACCTCTGCTGCACGCACCAACGCCAAGAGCCCTGCCCCCCCCCCCCCCCCCCCCAGCACACACGTGCACGCAACCAGCCAACCAAACAAGCGATGCATGAGCGCCAGCCGCATGCACCGGCGAGGCCTGTACTAGCACTGTATCAGCACTGTACTAGCGCTGTACTATCACTGTACTACCAGCACTGTATTAGCACTATACTAGCAATGTACTAGCAGTAACAGTAACAGTAAAAGTAACACGGGGTTTCCAGCTAAGCAGGCTACTCTTCTACTAGAGACACCCGCCGATACTCCAGCACACTTTAGTACTAGAGTACCGCCGGCTCCCGGCCGATAGACTACCGCTCCCGCCGGCTAGACTACCCCAAACAGCGGTCTCTGAGAGACATGTCTGGCAAGGAGCATATAGGAGAGGACCTTCCTCAGGGTCACAGTAGTGGCCTTGTGGCCAGTCAAGCCGGCAGAGCCGACTGGCGCTGACTGGAACGGTCCCCGCCTGGCAGTGCATGGCTGTCCAGCTCTCGTTTGCATGGGGCTCAGCCGGCGCCCCATGCCTCATGCATGGCCAGGTCCCACCCTCCAGGGGTGCATGGACGACAGAGTTGTCATGGAGGCTGCCTGAAGACCTTCCAACGCCAGTCACCGGCAGACGAGCGACCCCGAGGATGAGCGCGGTGACGAACGCTGCGATTGGTGAAGCGGATTTACTCTGTGTTGCCTCGGCGGTCGCCACCGCTGAAGCCGTGATGGTAGCCCGCCTCCACGGGCAGCCATCTTGACCAATGTCCAGCATGCATTGACGGGCGCCAGCTCCTCCGCTCGTCGATCAACTCGTCGAGATCGGTGCCGCATGGCGTCCTGCATGGGGGGAGGATAAGGGCCGTCTCCCAGCACGGGCCGCGGCAGCGCCGCGGCTACTCGCCAAGCCATGGCAGCGCCAGGCAAGCCGCTCCTGAAGTGTTCCACCGAGGGGCAGTCTAGCAGGAGCCGGGCCAGTCGTATTTGACCCCGCTCGTCAGCGGCACGGAGATCCTTGTCACCAGCAGCGCCGCATTGCTGGGTCCAGGGCTCGGCGACGAGAACGCGCCTCCGTTAATCGAGCCCTTAACCCTAAACCCTAATGTACTAGCACTAAAGGCTAATGCACCCCGGCAATCGTTACAAGGTCTCTCTTTCGAATAGCAAGCGACACACGCACGCACACACACACACACACACACACACAGGACATGACGCGCGACCTACTTGACTTTGTGACGCTCGCGTCCGCGGTGTGGCCGGCGTACGTTGAGCCGGTGACCTCGGGGAAGGTGCGAAGCAGCTGCCAGGCAGGAGCTGCTGCTGCTGTGTGTGTGTGTGTGTGTGTGTGGCCGGCGTACGTTGAGCCGGTGGCATCGTGCAAGGTGCGAAGAAGCTGCCAGGCAGCTGCTGCTGCTGTGTGTGTGTGTGTGTGTGTGTAAAACGTAAGTTGAGCCGGTGACCTCGGGGAAGGTGTGAAGCAGCTGCCAGGCAGCTGCTGCTGCTGCTGCTGTGGGTGGGTGGGTGGGTGGGTGGCCGGCATTCGTTGAGCCGGTGGCCTCGGGGAAGGTGCGAAGCAGCTGCCGTTGGGGTGTGTGTGTGCGTGTGTGTGTGTGTGTGTGGTCGATTTTACAGTCTTGTTGGACGCCTTTAATGGCGTATTAGACTTGTGCTTGCGCACTCAATCCCTGAGGCAGGCAGATACTATCACCTGCACTAGTCCACTCAGTGGATACACATTGACTGTGTCCATCCCACTAGCTCTAGTACATCTGGTCGCGCGTGTGTGTGTGTGTTTTGTGTGTGCGTGTGTGTGTGTGTGTTTGTGTGTGTGTGTGCGTGCGTCTGATGTGAAGCCACTGACGTCAGGGAACGTGCACGGTGTGTGTGCTGTGCTGCTGCGCTGCTGCACTGCTGCTGCAGCTGGTTGTGCAGCTGCTGTGTGTGCTGCTGTGCTGCTGTGCTGCTGTGCTGCTGAGCTGCTGTGCTGCTGCTGCCGCTGCTGCTGTGTTGATGCTGTGTTGATGCTGTGTTGCTGCTGCTGCTGCTGCTGCTGGCTGTGCAGCTGCTGCATGTGTGTGTATGTGTGCGCGCCACACCCACTCATCGCATTGCATCATCGCCACACCCACCGCAGGTCGCACCGTGCGACCACTCTGATGAGCAGCTGCTGCGCAAGCTGTACACCAAGGCGTTTGTGGGGACGCTGCAGGTATTGGGTTTTCGGGTTGCGAGTTTGGGGGTTTAGGGGTTGGGTTTTTTTGGGGGGGGGGGGGATCGAGGCAGGTTTTAGGGTTTAAGGAGTTTAGGATTGGGTTTTAGGGTTGAGTGTTTATGGTAGGGGCTTTAGGGGGGGGGTACCACATGCGCGTGCTGCCCCACACCCACACCCACTTCCACACACCTCACAATTCTCACACTTCTCACCTCACACTTCGCACACCTCTCACTTGTCATTCAGGCAGTGTGTTGCGCATACGAGCCAGGCACGCGCGTGCTGCCCCCCCCCTCCCCCATACACCTCTCCCTCCCCCCAAACCCGTATACCTACCCCTCCCCCCCCTTTCAGGCGGTCCATCGCGCGTACGAGCCAGGCATGCGCGTGCTGCCGCCGGGCACGCTCGGAGGCGGAGGGGGAGGCAGCGGCAGTGGGCGCAGGCAGGGGGAGCAGCTGCTGGAGCTGCCAGAGGTGTGTGTGTGTGTGTGTGTGTGTGTGTGTGAGTCTGTGTGTCTGTGCGTGCGTGCATGCGTGTGTGTGTGGGGGGGAGTTGGGGGGGGGGGGGGGGCACGCTCGGAGGCGGAGGGGGAGGCGGCGGCAGCAGGCGCAGGCAGGGGGAGCAGCTGCTGGAGCTGCCAGAGGTGTGTGTTTGTGTGTGTGTGTGTCTGCGTGCGTTCGTGCGTGTGTGTGTGTGTGTGGGGGGGGCACGCTCAGAGGCGGAGGAGGAGGCAGCGGGCGCAGGCAGGGGGAGCAGCTGCTGGAGCTGTCAGAGGTGTGTGTGTGTGTGTGGGCAGGGGGGGGGGGCACGCTCGGAGGCGGAGGGGGAGGCGGCGGCAGCGGGCGCAGGCAGGGGAAGCAGCTGCTGGAGCTGCCCGAGGTGTGTTTGTGTGTGTGTGTGTGTGTCCGATGGCACCCATCGTACTCCAACTCTGCCAGGCTTTAAAGTCGGCCACCATTGTGCCATGCATGCCATGCATGGCACGTGCACAGGTGGCGCGCTTGCTCGTCGTTGCCGCCCACATTGCGTCATGTGTGTGTGTGTGTGTGTGTGTGTGTGTCCGATGGTGCCCATCTCACTCCAGCTCTGCCAGGCTTGGCAGTCGGCCACCATCACGCCAATGCTGCTGCTGCTTCTGCTGACGAGTTTACAATCCACCTCTGGTGGGCACACCACACGGTTCCACAGCTCCACAGCAGGACAACCAGTTGTTCCTTTTCGGCTCTCCACAGCCATTTGGCTGTATTCCGGCTGTACTTTGACCTTGCACACAGTTCAATCCATGCAGTGGATTGTAAGTCTGACAAGCCCGCCAGACATGGCAAGCCAACAGGTCTCAAATGATCCATGTATGGGGACAAACGGTCAACGGGAGGTCAACGGTCAACGCGGTCAAAGCAAGAACCAACTGTGGAACAATTAATTAAAAATAATGTTAAGGAAATCACAGCAGTACAACATCGACAGCAGTCCTCAAGACCTGCCAATAATAGGGGGGGAGGGGGAGGCAGACCCCACGGAAACGCCAGAAACACCCTCAACCCTTTACCCCAAACCCCGCTCGTCTGCGCGTCGTTGCCGCCTAAATCGCGTCGTGCGTGCGCGTGTGCGATGGCACCCTAGTGGCACTCAAAACTGCCTCCTAAGAGTTGCCTTGGTTGTGACGCGCTCGATCTGCACCATGCCATGCACAGGTGACGCGCCTGCTCGTCGTCGCCGCCCACATCGCGTCGTGCATGTGTCCGATGGCGCCCGTCCAGCTCCACCTGGGAGTTGCCTGGCTGTGTGTCCCCGCCCTCCCCTCCTTCTGGACCTCAAGACCTGTGCCCTCCTGTGCTGGACTGTAAAATCGACCATCATCATCATGCAGGTGACGCGCCTGCTCGTCGTTGCCGCGTACATCGCGTCGTACAACAAGCCGACGCTCGACCGCCAGATCTTCGACGTCAAGACCAAGGTGCGCGTTTGCTTGTTGCTGGGTGGTTTAGTAGTTTGTGGTAGTTAGTAGTTGGTAGTAGAGACGCGCCCGGGTCCCTCTGGCGTGCGTTGCGTGGCCCCGGGCCTCTCTGGCGTGCGTTACGTCGAGCGTCGCTGCAGCTGCCGACACTCGACCGCCAGATCTTCGACGTCAAGACCGAAGGTGCGGGGCTGGTTGGTAGCTGCATGATAGCTGCGTGGTAGCTGCTCGGTTGCCGGCATGAGCTGCGGGCGCGCTCCAAGATGCGCCCCGCATGCGAGAGGAAGGCCGAGGTACGGTCACTCTGATGAGAGTGAGACGAGGGGGGAGGTCACTCTGATGAGAGTGAGGCCAGAGGGGGGGGTCACTCTGATGAGAGTGAGGCTAGAGGGGGGAGGTCACTCTGATGGGAGTGAGGCTAGAGGGGGTGGGCTCGAGGGCATGGTCGGTGCGTGGTGGCTCTCTCGTCGCTCGCGTCGACGTTTCATGCAGAAGCTTGACCTTGCGATGCAGGCGCGTCAAATGGGCTCGATTTGAAGTTATTTTAAAACGGCTAGGAGTAATTTTAGCTGTTGAACCAGCACTCGGATGCGCCCCTTGTGACATTCGACGTCAACACCAAGGTGTGTGGGTGCGTGCATAGTAGGAGGGCTTTGTCGCATCGCGGCGGAGGGACGTCGTAATGACGCACATACACACACACACACACACACACACATGCATACATACACACACTCGTCTGCCCTTGCGGCTGCCCCCCTAAACCCTAAACTCCCATCCCTGAACCCTAAACCCCCGAACCTTGCAGTCTGGCTGCATGCGTGGCTCGTGCGCGGCAATGGTCAGACCGACAGGCCGAGGCCGCACCCCCTCCCACACACACACAGTGCAATATGCCATCAGAGGCGTCCGACGGACTGTTAAACTGACCACACACACACGCACACACACACACACACACACGTCCCCCCCCTGCAGTCTGGCCGCCTGCGCGGATATCGCGCGGCTGTGGCGTCAGAGCGCCAGGTCGAGGCCGCGCGCGGGGCGCAGCTCAAGCACACACACACACACACACACACGCACACACACACTCCTGTAGTCTGGCTGCCTGCGCGGATCTCGCGCGGCCATGGCGGCAGACCGGCAGGTCGAGGCCGCGCGCGCATACACACACACACACACACACACACACCCCCCCCACACACACACATGCACGCACACACACACGCCCCCCCCCCCCACGCCCTCCCCTCCTGCAGTCTGGCCGCCTGCACGGCTCGCGCGCTGCGATGGCGTCAGACCGCCAGGTCGAGGCCGCGCGCGAGGCGCGGCTCAAGGGCCCGCACGCGTTCCCTCTTCAGCGCCTGCTCGCGTGCCTGGGGTACCTGCAGGCGGGGAGGGACGCGGTGGGGATCGATGAGGAGGTGAGAAAAAAGAAAGAGGGAGGGAGGGAAGGAGGGAACAAGAGGGGGAGAAAGAGAGCAGGAAGAGAGGGCATGGGAGAAGGAAGTGAGCGAGAGGGAGAGGGAAAGGGAGGGAGAGACGGAGGCAGAGGGACAAACAGGGCAAGGGAGAGAGGGAGGGAGGGAGAGATGCTGTGAAGGAAGGAGGCAGGGAGGGTGGGAGGCGCGGCTCAATGGCCCGCACGTGTTCCCTCTTCAGAGCCTGCTCGCGCGCCTGGGGTAGCTGCAGGCGGGGCGGGACGCGGTGAGGATCGACAAAGAGGTGAGAAAAAAAGAAAGAGGGAAGGAGGGAGGGAGGGAGGGAGGGAGGGAATAAGAGAGGGAGAAAGAGAGGGGGAGAAAGAGAGAGCAGGAAGAGAGGGCGTGGGAGAAGGAAGTGAGCGAGAGGGAGAGGGAAAGGGAGGGAGAGACGGAGGCAGAGGGACAAACAGGGCGAGGGAGAGAGGGAGGGAGGGAGGGATGCTGTGAGGGAGGGAGGCAGGGAGGGAGGGAGGCGCGGCTCAAGGGCCTGCACGAGTTCCCGCTTCAGCGCCTGCTCGCGTGCCTGGGGTACTTGCAGGCGGGGAGGGACGCGGTTGGGATCGACGAGGAGGTGAGAAAGAAGGAGGGAGGGAGGGAATAAGAGAGAGGGAGAAAGAGAAAGAGAGAAAGAGAGGGGGAGCAAGAGAGAGGGAGACGAGAGGGAGTGGGATGAGGGAGCGAGAGAGAGAGGGAGGGGGGGAGAGACGGGGGCAGAGGGGCAAACAGGGCGAGGGAGAGAGGGAGCGAGGGAGGGAGGGAGGGGGGGATGCTGTGAGGGAGGGAGGCAGGGAGGGAGGGAGGCACGGCTCAACGGCCCGCACGCGTTCCCTCTTCAGCGCCTGCTTGCGTGCCTGGGGTAGCTGCAGGCGGGGAGGGACGGTGTGGGGATCGACGAGGAGGTGTGTTTGTGTGTGGGTGGGGTGGGCCGTGTGTGTGTGTGTGAGTGCGTGTGTGAGCGTGTGTGTGTGCTGCAGCACCCGCTCGCTTGCCTGGGGTACTTACAGGCGGGGCAGGACGCGGTGGGGATCGTTGAGGAGGTGGGGATCGATGAGGAGGTGCGTGTGCGGGTGTGTGGGTGTGTGAGAGGGGTGCAAACAGCGGGAGAGAGGGTGGGGGGGACAGAGAGAGATAGGGAAGAGGTACAGAGAGGGAGGGAGGGGGGGAGGGAGAGAGGGGTACAGAGCAAGAGAGGGAGAGGGAGAGGGTGAGAGGGGTACAGAGAAAGAGAGGGAGGGAGAGGGAGGGAGGGGGTAAGAGGGACACCAAGAGACTCCTAGAGACAGAGAGGGAGGGAGGGGGAGAGGGAGGGAGGGAGGCACGCGTTCCCTCTGCAGCGTCTGCTCGCTTGCCTGGGGCTCCTGAAGGCGCGCTGGGACGCGCTGAAATTCGACGAGGAGGTGTGTGTGATCCGTGAGGTCGATTTTACAGTCCGTCCGACACCTGTGATGGCGTGTTGTATGCGCGGGCATGCGAGGTGAAGATACGGAGAGAGGGAGAGGGATACAGAGGGGGGGCATGGGAAGGGGGAGGGAGAGAGTGAGAGAGGGAGAGAGGGAGAGAACGAGAGGGGGGGAGAAAGCGCGAGGCAGAAAGAGAGGGAGGGACAGAGAGAGCGAGGGGAGAGGATCAGAGATGGGGAGGGAAAGAGGCCGGGACTGAGCACACGTGCTCCTGTTCTCTGCGTGTGTGTGTATGGTAGGGAAGGAGGCAGGTGCCAGGGCGGGAAGGCGGTGGGCAAGGGATTGAGTGTGGGTGGGGCTTAAGTGCGCATGCGCAGGATGCCCCAGCCCCCAGCCTCCCCCCCAGGTCGAGGGCCTCACGCGCCCCCGCGTGCACACACGCACACACACACGCACGCACACACACACACACACACACACACAAACGCACACACACACCTCAGGTGGACCACTGCACGCCCGCGCACACACCTCCCCCCCCTAAGCATGCACACACACACACACACACACACGCACACACACACACACCTCAGGTGAACCACTGCGCGCCCACGCACAGACACACCTCCCCCCCAAGCATGCACACGCGCGCACACACACGCACACGCACACACGCACACACACATCAACACCCTCAGGTCGACCTCGGGGGCCCCACGCGCCACGACGCAGCCGCCGCCCCCTCAAACATGCACACGCGCGCACGCACACACGCGCACACACACACACACACACACCCTCCACACACACACACACACACGCACACCCTCAGGTCGACCTCGAGGGCCCCACGCGCCCCGACGCAGCCGCCGCCCCCTCCCCTCTAAACATGCACACACACACACACACACACATACGCCCCCCCACACACAAACACCCTCAGGTCGACCTCGAGGGCCCCACGCGCCCCGACGCAGCTGCCGCCCCCCCCTCCCCCCTAAACATGCACGCACACGCACACACACACACACACATACACACACACGCGCACCCTCAGGTCGACCTCGGAGCCCCACGCGCCCCGACGCAGGCGCCGCCCCCCCCTAAACATGCACACGCGCGCGCGCACGCACACACACACACACACACATAGGGTGCGGCACGGTTACCGTATACGGTATATATCGTATGTATACCGTGATGGTATACATACCGTTTACGGCGGGATGTGTACCGTATACAGCAATTTTCACACGCCAAATAAAAGGGGTAAAGGCTCCAACTCCCTGAAGCTGCATGGATTTTGACGATTCGACTTGCACTGGACAGCTAATGACAAGGGCTATCCAGAACAACGCTTGGATGCAGCATGGGGTGGAGGGAAGAATATGGTGGTTGCATGGAGCGCAGGGACGCTCCAGCTGCCATGCAGTGAGAAAAACCTAGGTGTGTCTTTCCTCTCAACCAAACATAGCAAAGTCAGCTTGGAAGAGTGGATTTGGGATGCCCATCATGTCAGGCATCCGAATCCACCGTTCCTGTCTCAATCGGATCAAGGAATCAAGTGTATACACGCATACCCTTGTATACGGTATACGGTATTATACGGTACACGGGCCCACGTATACGGTATACTGCCGCGCCCTACACACACACACACACGTCCCCCACACACAAACACCCCCAGGTCGACCTCGAGGGCCCCGCGCGCCCCGACGCAGCCGCCGCCCTCCCCTAAACATGCACACGCGCGCACGCACACACACGCACACACACACACACACATACACACACACTCAGGTCGACATCGAGGGCCCCACGTGCCCCGACGCAGGCGCCGCCCCCCCCTCCCCTCTAAACATGCTCACATACACACACACACAAACACACGCGCACACACACGCACACCCTCCCCAACACACACACGCACACCCTCAGGTCGACCTCGAGGGCCCCACGCGCCCCGACGCAGCCGCCGCCCCCCCCCCAAACATGCACACGTGCACACACACACACACACACACGCACACACGCACACCCTCAGGTCGACCTCGAGGGCCCCACGCGCCCCGACGCCGCCGCAGCCAGCGACGACGACGACGGCCCCCCGGCGATCAACCTCTTCGAGGGCGGCGGGGGTGGTGCGGGGGGCCCGCTCGTGCGCGCGGCGCTGCCGTGGTGGCGGCGCGGCGGCGGCGCCAAGGCGCGCGGGCTGGGCGGCTCGCTCGTGGAGAGCGCCGACGTGCAGGTGGGGGGGATGTCAGGGGTTTCAGGGTTTCAAGGTTTATTTTGAGGATTTGGGTCTTAGGGTTTAGGGTTGAGAGCCGAGGTTTAGGGTTGAGAGCCGAGGTTTAGGGTTGAGAGCCGAGTCTAAGGGTTAAGAGCTGACTTGCAGGTGGGGCCCAGCCAGGGTGTGTTTGTGGTTCAGTGGTTTGATGGCAATGGATGCTACAGCCAGGGACACTTTGCTTGATGCAAACACGCGCGCGCACACACACACCCACACGCAGGTCCACCTCACGACCCTCAGCACCATGCAGCTCCTGTCGCGCGCCGAGTCTGAGGCCGTTGACCCTCTCGACGGAGCAAAGTACACGTGCCACGTCGACGAGGGCTACGCGGGCGCGCTCGCTGAGAGCCTTGGGCTGCGTCTGACGGACTACATTAAGTATGCGTGATGATTATGGTGATGGATTTTAGAGTCGTGTGCGACGTACCTAAGACGCGTAGACTGGCCTCGTGGGCTCTCCAATTAGAGCCCGTCCAGGCTATTGTTTCAGGCCTTGGCTCACGCCCCAGCGCGTGTGTAAACACTGTAAAAACAACGTGAGGCGCAGCGACAATGAGATTCTCGTGTGTGGCGCATCTGACTCGGCGGGTGTTCCAGGGTGTCCACGTATTTGCTCGCAAGGTGGCACAAGACGGCCGTATTTCGGTTTTTTCTCCGTATTCCGTATCAAGAATACGGAATACGGAAAGCGGCACGGAATACGTAGTACACAAAAAGTACGAAACCAATCCCCCACTCTCCAACTTCGGTAGATTCGTCCGTTTTGCATAATTTCGAGCGGAATCGACATCAGCTTGACGAGAGGAGTTCGGAACTGCTCTCACATGTACAATCCGGCTTGGTTCACGTATATAAATCCGAGTGTACATTTTTGAACTGGGGGGGAGGGGGGTAGCTCTACGGCCTGCAGGCATTCCTGTGATGATGATGATGGATGTTACAGTCAGGGACACCTCTAAAGGCGTATAAGACCGTGCTCGGCGCGTATGGCCCGAGCACCTTACTGAGATGGCTGGCTGTTGGTGGTAGGGAACCCCAACTCTGTAAAGAGCGTGGGCGCACCCCTAGGTCCCCTACCGCAGCGGCAGCAAACGCTTGTTGAAGTCGGTGAGCGCATGTTGGGAAACGGAAAACGCAAGGCAGGTTCGTCGCCAATTGCCAGAAGAGACATCCCCCCGTGGGGAGAAAGGCCAAGACGTGGCCGAAAAGGATATCCAGCCGGGCCGCAACCTCTAACGTGTTAAGGGGTTTTCTAACTGGGATTTCAACCAGCATTCACAGGATTCTCAACCTATTACCCTTAACCCGGCTCTGAGCAGAAGCTGACCCCTTGGTTGTTGCACCGAGCACGACATTGGACGTGTCGCAGGCCCCCCCCCTGCTGAAGGGGGGAGGCACAGAAGGACTCGGTGAGGGGCACATCCCTAAGCCTAACTACCTAGAAAGGGCTGGAAAAGGCGGTCAGTAGTGACCAACAGTGTGGGATTTGGTAATAGGTTAGAAAGCAAGCTTGCCCCCCGATTATAGCGGATAAATATGTTCATTCTGCATACTCCGTTTTGAGGTCGTCATCTTTGAGGCAGCTTTCACGTGTGAGACCCAGCGTGGGCATTTCTCAGGTGCGCCAGCTGCGGTGCACTGCAAACGGCACAGTCCACCGCAGCTCCTCGGGAACCCACGCTTGGGTCCCCGCCACTATCGTGGCTGCCTCATTGACTCCTAATTCAAAACATCGTTCGCTTCAGGTCAATTATTCCTCCCGATCCTCTACCATCTCCAGGCTTGTGTTACGTATATCAAGGCACGAGATCAGAAAGTTAGCCATGTCACGCCAAAAGCAAGGGTAAAGTAGCCCCGGGCTGGGGTTCATAAACGCCCGCATCTTCGCATCCAAGCCTTTTTCGTCCCCAGGGACGCTCAGGAAAAGGGTGTGGAACTGTACGCGTGTCTCCGTATACGCTGGACACTCAAAAATCACGTGTGCCTCATCCTCCCGCATGCCACAAAGGCGACAGAGCCTCTGGCTGCGTGGCTCTGCCTGCGCCGTGTGGCGCCCCTTCTCTATCTGCAGTTCATGCAGCCCCATTCTAAAGCGTGCGAGTGTCGTGATCTGGGCGGCGCTGTTCAGCCCCGTCCAGAGCATTGGTGCGCCGCCACAGTCGTCTGCCATCCACCGCAAGTAAGTAAGCATCTTGAAGCGGTGTGACCATGAGTCAGGCACTGAGCGGACGACGCTGAGCTGGTTGGCGTCCTCTGGCAGCTCTGGTGTGCTGGTCTCTGATGCCAGCCAACCCGCCGCTGCTGTCTCTAGCAGGCGGGCGATGCCCCCCGCCTCCTGGCCCCACACCAGCGTGTGCCCCACTGTGCTGAGGCACTCGCTCAGCTGTGCCACCCAGCTCTCTCACACGCCACCCGCCGCTAGCTCCCAGCTCTCCCGCATTGCCGCCTTCAGCAGATCGCCATCCGGCCGCCGTGATGATGATGATGATGGATCTTACAGTCTGTGTGACACCAGTAATGATGTATAAGACCGGTGTCGGCGCTAGCGCCCGACACCTTAAACTCAGTTTCAGTGGGAAACTGGCTGGCTACCTGGTAGGGGTGAGGGTAAACCCCCACACGCGCGCACGCACTGGACCTAGACAGGACACTGGGCCCCCAGATCCACCCTATACCACCCAGGTAGTGACAGCAACGCATTGTTGGTGTGCGCCTGTGTTCTACTACTAGTCCCGCCGCCGCCATTGGCTCCAGCAATCTCCTCCATGCCCGCCAGCAATCTCCTCCACGCCCGCCAGCAATCTCCTGTATGCCCGCCAGCAATCTCCTCCATGCCCGCCAGCAATCTCCTGTATGCCCGCCAGCAATCTCGTCCATGCATGGGCGCCGCCATGCGATCTCCATGCGCCGCGCCGCGCTCCATGCGCGCCAGCACCCGTACCACCCGCCTCATTCCCGTTCTTTAGCCATTCCCCGTGACACCTATGGCTGATCCTTGTTCCGCCGTCCCCTTTGGCATCTGTAACCCGTATCCTCTCCCTGTAGCCTCATTCCCCGTTCTTAACCGCCATCTCCATTATGGTGCCCGCCCGCTGGTGGGGCCTCGCCTCGCCCCATGCCGCACGGCTAGTGTATTGATTGCTGCGCCATCTATAATCTGCGCCTTGGGGCAGGGAACCCCTGCGCCACAACCTCCTCACAAAGCCTAGCCGCATGTGCCTCGCTTCCCATGTTTCTCAAATTCTCGCCATCCGCTTCCATGCTGCCGCCTGCAATCTCCTCCACGCCCGCGAGCAATCTCCTCCATGCCCGCCAGCAATCTCCTCCATGCATGCACGCGCAGAGCGCCGCCATGCAACCCCCATGCGCCGCGCGCGCCATGCGTGCGCCGCGCCCGCCAGCTCCCGTAGCCTCATTCCCCGTTCTTTACCCATGCGCCGTGACGCATTAGCCTTGTCCGCCGTCCCCTGGCATGCATAACCCGTAGCCTCATCCCCGGTAGCCGCATTCCCCGTTCTTAGCCGCCATCTCCATTATGGTGCCCGCCCGCTGGTGGGGCCTCGCCTCGCCCCATGCCGCACGGCTGGTGCATCGATCGCGTCGCCATCTAATAATCTGCGCCTTGGGGCAGGGAACCCCTGCGCCGCAACCTCCTCACAAAGCCTAGCCGCATGTGCCTCGCTTCCCATGTTTCTCAATTTCTCGCCATCCGTCTCTCTCTTCCATCCAGGCACAGTAAACCATTAGGAGCCGCAATCTGCTTGAGTTCCGATCGTTGTGAGAGGGGGTGCATGCTCGCCGCAATTCTCGCCATCGTGCATCGTGCTCTCCATCGTACCGCTGCCCCATCTGCCACATAGCCTCGCCCCATCAGGACCAGTTCATCAGTAGCGCTGTGCGTCACAGCCGCTCAGGGTAAATTTCCAGATTTTCAGCCGCCCAGTACCAAGCGCAGTTGTCCCGGTTGTCCGCCATCGAGCGGCGCCAGGGCGGGAGCCCCTGGCGAAGAGCTTATGAACTTAACATGGTGATCCGCCGCCGTAGCGCTTTCGCCCAGAAGCGCGCCGCCTGCCGCAGCCAGTCGGTCGACAGCCCACCTCCGTCGCCAGCAGCGATAGCTGTTGCCCACACCTGCGAATACGGAGGGCCTCGCGCACAGATTGCAAGTGCAGGGCTTCCATGGCGCGCCACTTGCGGCGCGCCGCCTTGGAGGGGCCTCCGTCCCCTCCAGCCAACCCCCACTTGTCGGCTGCCCCCGAGAAGATCCCCTGTACCCCCATGCTCGCCCCCGCCATCAACCCTGGGCCCCAGATCTCGCACCCGTAGTTAATTACGGGTCGCACCAGTGCGTTGAACAGGTGCGCCTTTACTCCCACGTTGTGGAGGCCCATGGCATCGTATCTGCGCGCTAGGGCGAAGCGTGCACGCTGGCCCCCCCCCTGCCTCTGCTCCAGCCCCGCGCCTATTGCCCGACGGCTCCCAAAAAGCATGCCCAGATATTTAAACTCGTGATTGATGGGCAGGTCCATACCAGCGTACTTCAGGGTCACCCTTCCCCTGGCGCTCGTGACCGGGCAGTACTGGTCGTTAAACACCACCCCCTCAGATTTGCGGACATTGACAGTGAGAGCGTGCGTCCTGCAAAAAAACGTGAAGTGCATCTAGCAAGCGCTGGAGCGCCTCCGGCGTCTCTGCCATGAGCACGAGGTCATCTGCATACAAGAGTAACCGTAGGAGCCGCCTGTTTGCTCCTGTCCCTAGGGGGACCCCGACCTCTGGCATCTGTGCGTCAAGCTCCCCTTCTAGTGAGTCGATAAACAGCCCAAACAAAAGCGGCGACATTGGGTCGCCCTGCATGACCCCCTGGCGTGTGGTGAAGCCTGGTCCCACCGTGCCGTCTATGCGCACGCACATGCCAGCCCCATCGTACAGTGATGTCAGGGCTGCTAAAAACGCCCCCCCCCCACCCCCAGGCTCTTAAGGCACTCCCACATGAGCTGCCGATGCACGCAGTCGTATGCCTTTCTAAAGTCGATGAAGGCAGTATACAGCGGTTTTCGCTCATGGCTGCGCCTCTCAATCATGTGCTGTATGTGAATTCGTTGGGGTTTAGGGTGGGGATGATGGAAAAAAATGCGCGTTTTGTAAGGTTTCGTAGGGCCACACCTCACGGGACTAGAAGACGACGGGCAAGGAATAGGATGATGTGGCCGTTCCTCTTTGCTCTGGGACTACACGTTGGCATGCAGCCGGCTGGTGGCTGCCGCCCCTCACAAGTAATTGTTAGGGCCAGAACTGGACTTGGGTCTAGGCGGTGGTACTAGGACTAGAGGTAGTCTTTGCTGGAAAGCCGATGTAACTGTAACTGTAATTGGCCGTTCGACTCCGACAGCGCGCATGGTGACCTAGACCTCGACCCTTGGCCAGTTCTCAGGTATAGTGCAGTACTAGTGGTTGTAGTGTGGTGCACGTGTGTTGCCACCACGGTGATGATACGCGTGCTCACGCACGTATGCGGCGCCTCAACTGCAACACCGTTTTCTCCACCGTATTCTCCCACCGTATTCCCCCATTTGAAACCCGTATCTCGTATCGTATCGTACTCCGTATTCGTTTTCGTATTCTGTATCGTGCCACCCTGCTTGCCCGGAGGGCCCTGGGGCGTGCGTTAAGGCCTAGACTGCACGTCTAGGCTTGTGTACTGGCTAGGAGAGCCCACAAGGCCACGCAGCGCGCCAGCCTACCAGCTCTGACTCGACATTCGTGCGACCATGCCGACGTGCTGCCCCGGGCAGGGGGGGCTCCAATTCAAATGGCTGGCAGTGGCAGCAGCTGTGGCGAGGCCACAGCGGTGCACGTGACCCAATCCTGTTGATGATGTTGTTTTACAATCCACTGCCGGCGGTCACACAATCGATTCCAAAGCTCCTGCGGGACTTAGAGAGCAGGCACGAGGCCCACCAAAAAGGTAAAGCTACAAAAGTAGTAGCCCACGGCAGCGCCAACCACTTAGTGGCGGGCGCCAAGCAAGCAGCACCACATTGCAGGCTGCACACCCAACCCCTCTCCTGCTGATTTGGACGAGCTTCTCTTTGCTTGCTGTGATACCACCACAGCAAGGACCACCACAGCAAGTGCCACCACAGCAAGTGCAAGTACAGGTAATGAACGTGCCACCACGGGCCACTTCGACGAGCAAGTTCCACTAAACTAAAAGGGTTGAGGGTTGAGGGTTGAGGGTTGAGGTAATGAACGTGTCACCACGGACACCACTTCGACGAGCGCTGCACCGGCGTGTGGGCAGAGAGCGTTGAGCAAGAGGCTGGAGACAGGTGATTAGGGGACGGCGTTGCACACCCACACCCTGCTGTAAACTGTCGCAACTCGATCCAACCGATTGAAACAGTGGACTGGTGCCCCCTCACCACCCCCACCACCCACCACTACCCGCACACACACACACACACACACACACACACACACCTTCCCTAGGAGTCCGCAGCAACACACACCTTCCCTAGGAGTCCGCAGCAACACACACCTTCCCTAGGAGTCCGCAGCAACACACACCTTCCCTAGGAGTCCGCAGCAACACACACCTTCCCTAGGAGTCCGCAGCAACGGGCAGCAACTGGGGATTTTGGCGCGGGAGGCAGGGTGGCGGCCGCTGGCGGCAGATTGGCTGCGCCAGGCGACGCGCTTTTGGGATAAGGCGCGGGGGCGGCCTGACGGTGACCTGCTTAAAGATGCAATGCGGGAGAGCTGGGGGCTGGCCGAAGCGGGGGGGACGTGCTGGGCGGCACGCTTGCAGGTGTGCCTCGGAACTGTGGGGCACACCCTGGCGTGGGACCAGGTGGGACCGGTACGCATCACCAACCTGCTGGACGTGGCGACCGCGGCGTGGCTGGCCGCCGCGACAAGCACACCGGCGCTGCCGAGCGGCACTACCGTGCGTGATGTACCTGAGGAGTGGTCGCGCGGCTTTAAGATGCTGACCTACATGCGGTGGATGGCGGGTAGCGACAGCGAGCCACCGGCCCTGTTGAGCTCAGGGCTGAACAGTGCTGCCCGGATCACGGCTCTAGCTAGGTTCAGGATGGGGCTCCATGAGCTGCAGATAGAGCGGGGGCGCTACGCCGTGGCGGGACAGAGGCAGCGACGCAGCCAGCGGGCGTGCTGCCTATGCGGTGGGCTAGAGGATGAGGCACACATGGTATTTGAGTGCCCTGCCTATGAAGAGGCACGGGTGCAGGCCCACAGCCTGTTTCGGTCCATCCCTCGCCCCGAGGAGGCCGATTTAGATGAGCGGATGCGGGAGTTTATGAATCCTCGGCCAGGCCAGGAGAACCCCAGGTTTTGGCACGAGCTGGCTGACTTCCTTGTCGCCTGTTTTGAGACACGCACCGCGTGCACAGCAATCATGATGGCAGATGGCATGCTAGGGGTCTAATTTTGACAGCTGCCGGCCTCTTTCCTAGGGTCTAATGCGCCATCAAAGGCGTCCGACGGACTGTAAAATCGACCACCTTCACCACCCAGCACCCGCACCACTACCCACCACACACACACACACACGCACACACACACACACATAGGGTGTGAAACACACACACACACACATGCACACACACACACACACACGTACACACACTCCCCCGCCAGCTCCTCCCTCTAGGCCCTTCGCCGTCCCCCCTCCACGCACACACACACACACATAGGGTGTGAAACACACACACACACACATGCACACACACACACGTACACACACTCCCCCGCCAGCTCCTCCCTCCAGGCCTCCCCCCCCATCTGCCACCAGATTTCCCCCCCACCACCACATGGGAATCGAGCCACCGCATGGGACCGCTGAAGTCCTAGTCCTAGGACTCTAGCTCTGTCGTGGTTGAGTGTCCCCCAAACCTTTGCCACTGTCCTTCCCCAGCTTCTGATGTTAGTGATGACAGCATAGGGATGCTAACGAGTAGAGCATTTCCTTTTTAATTTCTTGCCAGCCTTGCATGCGGCATGACCATGACACCACAACACCGCAACACGATTGCAACAACACGCAACATGAACACCACCCGAACGCCTGGACGCAACGCGTGCTGTCCCAGAACTGGACAGCAGGTGAGTTGGTGCGCCACTTTTTCCGGCCAGCCTGGCGCCAGCCTTGCACTCTGTATACCTCCAATCACACACCACCACAAATTGTTTTCATAACCCCACACACCTGGATCCACCTCGGCATACCACCTTGCCATCCACGACTGCAACTCTGTCACGCTCACGATCTCTCTAGGTCTCTTCAGGTCCAAGCCACCGCCAACCCCAAGCGTCGCAGCCCCAAGCCCGCGATTGTGCGGAGCACCCACTTGGTGACCATGCTCGAAAGGGTAGATGCCCAGACATGCAGGCCGCCTGGCGCAACGGTGAAGGTGCGAAAGGGCGATGCGAGAGACGGGGTGGGGAGCGGGAAAAACACTTAAACTTCTGGAGGCCAACCAGCCGCCTCACGCCCGCGGGTTCCCGCGGGTAAAATTCTTGCGTGCGTGCCTCAGGAGGCATGCGGCGGCGCACCGTTCGTAGGGTCGCATCACATGTAACGCGCTGGGCCGCTGGGCCGCTGGGCCGCTGGGCCGCTGGGACGCACGCGCTCACCACACAACCAGACAAGCACCTCCTCACATACCCGCTTGCATGCATGCGTGCCTACATGTGTCTCTGCAGGCGAGGCTGTCAAATATGTGGGGAGCCCTGCGCACGCCGAGCGCCCGCAGCAGCAGCAGCAGCTCACTATCTGACCCCGATGCTGCGCGCGTTGGTCGGAGCGCGCCATCCCCCAGCATGCGCGAGCGCGGCGCCTCCGTGAGTGGAACGGCGTCATCCATCGGAAGCTGGACTGCCAGGCTGTTCCGGTTCTCCATTCCCAACGCGCCGCGGTCGGCGCCGCTGACTGAGCACTGGCACTGCGACAGGCCCGCAGGCTATGACGGGGACGACATCGCGTGCAAGGTTGCAAGCCTCGGCGCCATCGCCGCATCTGCCCCCGCCACCCTGTCCGCACCCACGTCGACGTCGGACACCCACCTCAGCTGCGATGACGCAGGGGCGGTGCTGAGCGACGGGCGCGTGCAGCGGGTATCCTCTGCCGAGCTACAGGCGTGTGGCGATGAGGAGCCCTGCAGGGCCACCGCGGCGCCCGCGGCGCCTGCGGTGCCTGCCCCGGTGCCGCTTGCTGTGTCGACCGCAGGTGGAGACCCTCACTTCAGGCGTGGGGCGACCGACCCGCTCACGTACCGAAGGCCGCCCCAGCGCCACGCCTCTGCCTTCCACCTCAGCGCGTCCCTCAGTGCCCAAGTGCTCGCCGGCGCGCCCCTCAGCGCGCATGTGTGCTCCGGCGCGCCGAAAGCCACGTCGCGCACAAACAGCCTCGCCAAGACCACGCCGCGCTCGCCAGGCGCACACAACGCGCTCACACCGCCGCGCAGCCCGCCGCCGAAGACGCCCTCCACGCCCTCCTTCCTGAGCGCCGCGACGCGTTCGCCGCGCGCGCCGCCGCCGCGCACGCCCTCGGTGCCCTCCTTTGGCATGCAATTCAAGCAGCTGCTCGATCCGACGCTCGCGGCTATGCTCAACCAGCACAGCGTGCTGCAGGCCGAAGTCGACAACTCGCGCGACCGGCCCACGCTCCCGTCGAGCCGGCTGAGCATGCCCCCTGGGGACAGGTTCAAGTGCAGCGTGGTGGCCGGCCTGGACACAACGACAACGACGCCGGGACCACCACTGGCACACCACCAGGGCGCGTTTTGACTGTCGTGATATGTGTTCTGCCCGAGTAAACAGCCCGCACATTTTATCCCGTGTCTTAACACTGCGAGCACTTGCTTGAATTGATGTACGCGACACACATTTTGTTTTCGGCGACAGTTCCCCAACGTCAACATACATACATTGACCAGGATGTATGCCAGGTTTGGGACTATTTAGTGAGACGGCGTCTGAAACTTTGCGATGAGTGGCAGGCTTTGTGCCCGCAGCGGTCGCGGTCCGTGTGCGCAAGAGGCTGGGGTGCGGCGAACTCGTGCATAGCATGGGATGAAGACACTGTACGGTAATCCCCCTAAACTGATACAGCTATATAGATGCTACCGGCAGCGCCGCCAGCGAATGGTATACGCTAAATTACATTCATTTGCCAGAACTCCTCCTCCTGTTCCTTCCCGCCCCCATTCATTATGTATGAACTGCACGCCATGAGCTGCATGTCATGAACTACGCTGTCATCAGTATGTGTGACACCTTTCATCTGAGGTGTTCTAGTACAAAACTGGAAACTGAACTCAAACCTCGAAACTCAATGCCACGCGTGGTGATGATGATAACGATGGATATTCCAGTCGTGTGTCAGTCTCTCTGCCAACTGTGTGACTGGTGGTAGTAGTAGTAGTATGAGTGTAACAGAGCGTTGGCCTGTCTGTTGTGTAATGCACAGAACGAGTGCGTTGGCGTGCCACGCAGCGTATTCGACTTTGCTCAGCAGCGTACGAGCACTCTGGCGGCAGCTGGCTACTGGGGTACATGCTCCCCTGCTGCAGTTTTGAAGTGCGCCAGCCGTCTCCCCGTGGGGGCAGCCTGAAGTTCGCATGCCCGGAGTGTGTCCACTTGGCAGCCCTCCACCGCAGCGTGAAAGCGCGTATTCTTAATATTGCTGGTGTGATCTGACATGGATCTTTGACATGGGGTGAGGTGCAGCAATCCTAGGTGGGTGAGTAGGGTGAGTGAGGTGAGTAGGGGCAGGTGGTGGCTCTAACAAAGCACGGTGGCAGAAGACCCAGGGACTCACGGGGATCGATCATTCACGCGTGCTCTGTTTGCCCAGCCACGGCCTCACCAACACGTACATCAAGCTGCCGTGGTTGATTTACGGCGCTCGTGCAAGTGCTGCGAAGGGCAAGATCAAGGGGGTGGGTCTGAGCCCTGTGGTAAAAGGAGGTCGCGAGGCAAACGCAACCACGCCATTTCAACTCCTCTGGCACGGTGGTCTCCCAAGATTGGTCTCCCTATGTGTGTTGACACGAAAGATATGGAGACAGCATGGTCCTAGCCTATGTCGTGTTGTCAAGCCTGCGGTGGCTCAATCTGAAGTAAGGGCTCCTGCGTCGCGTCCCGATCGGTTTGTTTGGCTTCTGCCTGCTGCCTGGTCTGGTAGCTGCCAGTAAGCTGCATGGCGCACGCACGAACGCACACACACCGCCTAGCTGCCGCCCCCCAACTGCAGCACACGCTGATTGCTAACAGCTAAAGCAATCAAGCTTCCTAGCTGCAACACGCTGCATAGCTGCAGCATGCTAGCCGCACACGAGCACACACACACACACGCTGCCTACCTGCAGCACGCTGCCTGTCGCATGCACGCGCAGGCTGCCTAGCTGCAGCGCCTTCCTGCTAACTGTCTGCCTGATGCCCGGTAGCTGTAGGCTGCTGCTCGCAGGCAGCGTGGTTCTTGCATGCTTGCACGTTTAGTCGCAAAAATGAGCAAAGCGGGGTGGGAACCGAACTCGCAACCCGCGAAATAGTGATTAGAAGTCGCTATTGGTAGAGGGAGGCGGCTGCATGCAAGAGGAGCCTACTACGATAGCCATGCATGGCTGTCCGACAACACGTCGCATGTCGCGCACACTGCACAGCAGCTTGTGCGCCGAGGAGCCTAGGCAGCGAAGACTCGTTGCTATGGCCAAGCGTCGGAGATCGGGGCGACGATGGCGAACTGAGGGGCCGCAACTGCTGAACGGCTATGCATATGCATGGCTGTCCTACAACACGTCGCTTGTCGCGCACACTGCACGGCAGCTTGTGCGCCGAGGGCTAATGCTAGCGAAGACTCGTGGCTATGGCTGTGCGCCGGAGATCGGGGCGACGATGGCGAACGGAGGGACCGGCCATGTGAAAGGCCACTTCGCGCACACTGCCCCGCTGCACGTGCAGCAAAAGGCGCTGCGTAGCGACGATTTGTTGAAGCATGTCTGTACTCGCGACGACGAAGATGATGGCGACATGAGAAAAGGGACTCCTGCTTCTAGCTAGCTCCTGCCTGTGGCACCAAGATCATCCCTATACGGTATTTTATTATTTTATTGCATAAAACCGATCGGGGAAAGAAACTTTGCAAGCTGGGGACTGCCCAGCCGCGTCTTCGATCTTGATACATGCGTTCAACATGCTGCCGCTGCGGTAGGGGACCTAGGGGTTTGCAGCTGATGACGTCGCGAGCATGGACGGCGTCGACCGCTATGCGTCCAGCTGTGCCTACCACCTGGGGACTGAGTCCTACACCTTCTTCTGGGGGGGCGGCGCAGGGACCTCGGCCGGGGTCGCCATCCTCGTGCGGTCAGACCTCTTGGCGTCGCTCCAGCCGGTTGTCCAGGCGGATGGCGACGGCCGGCTGATGGTGATGGATATCACGTGGGGTGGTGGGGGCGCGGGCGGTGGGGGTGGGGTGGGGGAGCTGGAGGTGGGGGAGCTGGGCGGCTGCGCCTCGTCAATGCGTACCTGCCGGCCTCGCAGCCGAACCGGCCAGCGGTGCAGGCGGCGTTCATCGAGGAGCGCATCCGACCGCTTGCTGCTGGCCAGACGCACCTCGTGCTCGCAGGCGATTTCAACTTTGTCGAGAGCCCGCGTGACCGCGCCCGCTCTGAGGGGCCCCTCGAGTGGCGCGACCGCACCCCGGCGGCGGCGATGGCAGCGCTGGTGGAGGACTCCCCGCTCCGTGACGCGTACCGCCTCATCCACCCCATGCAGAGGGGGTACACCTTCAGTGCGTATAATGCACAGGCGCGGCTCGACCGCCTCTACGTGTCGATGGCCCTCGTGCCACGCGTCCTCGGGTGCGACGCGGGCGAGTCGGGCGGGTCGGATCACCGCGTTGTGGCAATGCACCTCTCCCCCCTGGTGCCAGAGTCGCGCGGGCCGGGGCGGCCGCGTGTGCGTGCCCATTTCTGGGCTGATCGTGACTTGGCCGATGGGTTCAGGGCATGGTTTGGTCGGGAGGCAGCGGGGGCGCCCACCCATGGCCACACGGAGCTCATGCGGTGGTGGCAGGCTTTCAAGCCGCGTCTGGCTCGCGAGGCCCGCCGTCTCGACTGCGACCTGGGTCGGCGGCGAGATGCTGTGTCGGTGGAGGTGACCCGGCTGCGTGCAGACCTGCAGCGAGCGCGCGCGGCCGTTGAGGCGGGGCGCGATGGGCTTGCGGAGCTCGCCGGGCTCTATGCGCTGCAGCGGCGCCTGGACGCGGCGGTGCGGCGGTACGCTCCAGCCCCGCCCGCCTGTGTGCGGCCGGGAGAGCGCGTTTCCGGGGGCATGGCGGCAGCCTTCCGCAAGCCAGCGGCGGCACGGCGCGTCGCCGCCCTCAGAGATGCGCGTGGCATCCTCGTCACTGATGGCAGGGGAATGGCTGACATCATGGCTGATGCCGTGGCGGCGGTCTCACGGCCGCCACCGCCATCCCCCGCTGATCGGGAGGCTGTGCTGGGGGCGGTGCGTGCGCACTCGCCGCGCGTGCCGCAGGCGGTGGCGGATGCAGCCGGCGCGCTTGTTGTCACACCCGCCCAGGTGCGGGCGGCGGCCACCCAATCCAAGCCTGGCACCGCCCCGGGCCCGGATGGCATCCCAGTGGATGTGTGGCGGAAGCTGGGCAAGCCAGCCTTTGAGCTTCTGGCGGCGGTCTTCATCGCGGTGGGAGCTACGGGTGGGACGCCGCCTGGTTTTCTCGACGGCGTCGTTGCCTCAATCTACAAGGCCAAGAACGCTGCGGATGCGGCAAACTACCGCCCACTCACCATGCTGGGCTCCGACTACCGCATCCTCGCCAAGGTGCTGGCGACGCGGTGGACGCCCCTGCTCTCTGCGGTGGTGGGGCCGGAACAGACCGCTTTCCTCGCTGGCCGCCGCATCTCGGACAATATCTGCCTCACGCAGATGCTGCCTGGCCTGCTGGCTGCCAACGCGGCGGAGGGCGTGGGGCCGACGGGTGCAGCGCTGGCGCTCCTGGACTTCCGCAAGGCATACGACACCATCGACCGTGGCTTCCTCATTGCGGTCATGGAGGCGGTGGGCGTCGGCGACGGCGTGCTGGCGTGGACCCGCACCATCCTCACGCACACGTACGCGTCGGCCGAGGTCAACGGGTTCATCTCTGCGCCGCGCAAGTATGCGGCGGGCGTGCGCCAGGGCTGCCCCGCCGCGCCAGCCCTCTTCCTGTTCCTGGGGCATGCGCTCGCATGCTTCCTGCGCACATGCCCGGCAGTGGGGGTCGAGGTCGTGCCTGGCTGCCGAGTGACCTGCCCCCAGTACGCTGACGACTGCATGCCCCTCCTCCGGTCGTGTGCGCCGGCTGACGTCGCTGCACTGGTGGAGACGATGGCGGTGTTTGGCCGAGCGACGGGCCTTGTCCTCAACCTCGGCAAGTGCGGCATCCTGCCCCTGGGGTCGGCGGGGGAGGGCCTGCTGGCGGGTGCAGAGGTGGCTGGGCTGCGCGTGCTGGACGCGGGCGTGTCGCTGGGGGTGCCCGTCTCTGCCGGCTTGCCGCCCCCGGAGGGCGTCACTGGGGTGTGCCGTGAGAGGCTTGCGGCCGCGTATACCAAGCTCGCGCGCTTCCCAATGTCTGTCTTTGGCAGGGGGCACGCGGCGGCGACGTACGGGGTCTCCCGCATCCTGTTCCGGGCGGTGCACTGTGGCATGACTCCGGAGGCAGAGAGGCTGCTCTCCCGGTGGACGGCTACTCTGGTGGACAGGAGCGTGGGGCCGGACCCACCGGCAGCGCTGCCGCGGTGGGCCTCTTCGGTGCCAGGCGCGCCCGCTGCGATGCTTCTGGGGCGGCCGGCGCACGGTGGTTTTGGGGCGCCGGCGTGGCGGGAGATTGTGCACGCGCAGTGGGCCGTCCACCTCGCGTGCCTGTTTGGGGCGTGGGCGGCTGGTGCCCCCCATCTCCTGCTGTCGGCCCCACGGGCCGGCGATGGTGGCGAGGCTGGTGGCGGCGACGGCGGCGGAGGTGGCGGCAGCGGGGGCGACGGAGGTGGCAGGGGGGCACAGCCGGAACAGCAGCCCGCGCCCCCGGCTCAGCCGGCATGGGAGCCGCTCATGGTGGAGGCGGTGCACCGCCTCTGCCCGGGGGCCCACCCGAGCCTTTTTGTGCTTATGGCGGGCCTCGCGCCTGGGCCAGGCACTCTGCCAAGCGGCCTCGTTGGTGAGTGCGTAGAACCGGCTGTGAGCGCGGCGCTGCTGGCTGGGCCGATGCGCGCATGCTCAATGGGGTGCAGGCCCTGGGGCCAGTGGCGCGCATCCTGGGACGCGTGCAAACAGCTGAGCTGTGGGGGGCGGAGGCGCCGCTCTGGGCAAATCCCCTCCTCCAGCTGGAGCTGCCGGCTGCGCAGCGGACGGTACAGTGGCGGGAGCCCACTGGGGATGCGGCAGGGCATGCGCTCTTCAGCTCGACCGGTGCGACCTGCTGGCGGGTGGACGGCCTCGCCCGCGTGCGCGACGCCCTCCCCGGCATGCGGACGGTCACAGACCTGTGTGCGCTGTGGGCGTGGCTCGCTGCTGTCGACATGGTGCGCAGCACACGCACGGTCGACCACGCATGCCTGGCGGTGTACGCTGCCGCGGATCCGGAATGCGCGCCGCTCGTGCTGGGGCAGTTTTGCGCAGCTCTGGCGTGCGGCGCCTACGACGGGGGCAGTGTCTGGAGGGCAGTCCTGTGCCGCGCCCTTTTCCCAGGGGTGCCGCCGCCAGTGCTGGGGGATGGGCCAGATCTGCTGTGCGTGCAGCGCACGCTCGACCCCCTGTTCACGGCAGTGGCGGTCGCGCTCGCGGCAGTGCCCTCAGCCTGGGTCGAGGCGGCAGCTGGTGGAGCTGCCCTCACTCTGCTCCGGCCGCTCCGTCGCTTTCAGCCCCTCCCTCGCGCGGGCGAGCGCGCTGCTGTGGTGGAGATCCTGCGGCTGGTCGGGTGGCAGCTGCCGAGTGTCATCACGCCGGCTGGATGGCAGCGTGGGCGGCCTGGCCTCCGATCCGCAACTGCCAAACATGCTCCCCTGCCTGCGGGGGGCGGGGCCGCGGACGAGCCCCGGTGGGTTGGGTTTGCGCACGGCCCGGGCGTGGTCGGGCAGCTGACGTGCAAGCTAGCGGTGGCGCTTCAACTGCGGGCGGTTGTGGACGAGCGGCGAGTGCGGCGGGCAGCCACGGTGGAGGCGGCTCTGGCGCTTGACTGCGGGATGCGCGGAGGCCCCCGTGCAACCGACGCTCAGGTCTGCGCGGGGCTGCGCGGCCTGGAGGCGGCAGTGCCGACACTGTGGCGGATGCCGCTCCTCAACGCTCGCAAGGAGCCCATCTGGCGGCTGTGGGTGAGTGGTTTTCACAAGCAGGCTGCACTAGGCGTGCCCGAGTGCCCCTGCGGGTGGCGGTGCCGTGATGAGGACGGGCCGCCGGCGACGGCGTGGCGTGCGCACAGCTTCTGGGGGTGCCCGGTGGCGGAGGCGGTGGTGGTGGCGGCTGCTGCTGCCCTCCCTGCTCCTACGCCGGTCATCACGTGCTGCCAGGTGTGGCTGCTGCAGCCTCCTGCTGGGGTGCGTGCTGGTGTGTGGGCGGTGGTGGCAGCGCTCGTGGTGGACGCCATGGAGCGAGGCCGCCGCCACTTGTGGCGCATTACGTGCCCGCGTGATGGTGTGCAGCCCCCTGCTCGCTCGGTGGCGGTTGAGCGGGCGGGGGAGCTGGCGACGATGGATCTGTGGGACGCGCTGGCGTCCTTTGCTGAGGGCGGCGGGATGCCGCGCGGGTGGGCGGGTGTGGTGGGCCCGACCCACCCCTTTGTTGGAGTAGTGGACGGCGGGCTCACTCTGAACAGGACGTCCTAGATCCCTGAGAGGATGGTTTCTTTTGAGGGGAGGTGGCGCCACATGCGTGCGCTGGCGGGTTGTGATGTGGTAGCTGAGCAGAGTGCTGCGGCGGGTGTGCACAACGGCCCCGCTTCCGGTGGGTTGAGGGTGGGCTTTTTGGTCCCTTCATGGTTTTATACCTTGGGCCCGCCATCCGTTTCCTGGAGGGGTTGAGTGTGGAGCCTGCACTGTGGTGCTGCTTGCTTGGTGCCCGCCACCGCGTGTGGGTGGCGCTTCCATGGGGCATCCCCCCTTTTTCTGTTGGCAGGTCTTCAGGACTGCTTCCTCTAAGTCCTGCTGGAGCTTTGGAACCGAACGCGTGCCCGCCAGAGAGCGGATTGTAAAAACTCATCATCATAGGGGTGCGCCCACGCTCTTTACATAGTTGAGGTTCCCTACCACCAACAGCCAGCCATCTCAGTAAGGTGCTCGGGCCATACGCGCCGAGCACGGTCTTATACGCCTTTAGAGGTGTCCCTGACTGTAACATCCATCATCACAGTACGAGACGGTACGGTGGCCCAGTCTGCGCAGCGAGTTGTTACTCCTGCCAGAGGCTGGCCAGGTGGCGCAGCGAACGCGTTGCTGCCGCCTGCACGTCTGCCGAGGAGCCGGGCCCAAGCAGCCGCACCAGGGCCGAAATGGCAGCAGCGGCTGAGATGGCGGACTCGTTCTCATGGTCGTGGTCGGCAGCCAGCTTCCACACTGCCCGAATCGCTGTTATCTGCACGTCGTCCGGTACGTCGTCGGGCTGCTGGAGCTGCATCAACTGCACCAGAGCCGGAACAACACCAGCGGCTACGATAGCAGCTGGGTTCTGAGCAGGGTTGGCAGCCAGGATGCGGAGAGCCCATGCCGCTGCCGCCTGCATGTCTGCCTGCAAGTCGGCCCCCAGCAGCTGCAACAGCGCCGGAACAGCACCAACACCGCCCGGGATGGCGGCCGAGTTTGGAGCATGGTTGCCAGTCAGGACGCGCACCGCACGTGCTGCCGTGGCCAGCACCTTTGCGGGGCACTCAGGCTCCAGCAGATGCATCAGAGCCGGGATGGCGCCAGCAGTGCGAATGGCTCCCTGGTTCTGCACATGGTTGAAAGCGAGGTCATGTAGAGCACTAGCTGCTGCCGCCTGCACATCTGTAGAGGATGCAGGCCCCAGAAGCTGCACGAGAACCGGGATGGCGCCAGCGGTAACAATGGCGGCCTGGTTCTGAGCATGGCAGAAAGCCAGATTCTCCAGCGCGAGCGCTGCTCCCGTATGCATGTATGCAGAAGACTCAGGCCCCAGCAGCTTAACCAGGACCGGAATGGCACCAGCAGTGGCGATGACGTCCTGGTTCTGTGCATGGTTGAAGGCCAGGTGGCACAGTGCATCCACTACAGCCTCCTGCACATGGGCCAAGACATCAGGCCCAAGCAGGCGCACCAGAGCCAGGATGGCACCAGCGGCAGTGATGGCAGAATGGTGCTGAGCGTCGAGGTTGTCGGCCAGATTGTGAAGTGCACCTGCTGCTGCTATTTGCACGTCTGCCGATGACTCAGGCCCCAGAAGCTTGACGAGCGCCGGAATGGCGCCAGCGGCTGAGATGGCAGAATGGATGTGGTCATTTTCGGCCAGTGCGGCCAGTGCATGTGCGGCCAGTGCGGTCAGTGCGGCCAGTGCTGACGTCTCGTGCACGTCTGCCGAGGAGCCTGGCCCCAGAAGCTGCACCAGATACGGAATGGCGCCAGCGGCGACGATGGCATCCTGGCGGCTTTCAATACCTTCCCCGCTCAGCATGTGAAGGATTCCCAGTACCGCGTTCTGCTGCATGAAAGGCTGGATGCTGGGCTGAAGGTCGTGCACCAGGCCTTCGAGCTCGACTGCCGACGGGTCTGCCAGCTGGGTGCATGTCACATGCTGCAGGCCTGCCACCTGGCCGTGGAGCTCATCGGAGCAGTCTCGTAGGTCCAGCTTGCGGAGCCTGGTGCATGCTTTGAGCGGCGCGAGGCTGCGGACCAGAACGTCGTGAGCCATCCACAGCTCTTCGAGCGTCTCGCTGCACGCACCAAAAGGCGACAGATCTGCCACTCTGACACATCCGGGCATCCACAGGCACCTGAGCTGCTTGCAGCTGCGGACGACGTCGATTGAGCTCAGTTTGAAACAGCCGCTGATGTCGATCACTCGGAGCGTCGATGACACGCCGCTGCCGAGTTCCGGCAGGGTCAAAATCTTGTCGTCTGGGCCCTGCACGCAGGTCACGAGGCAAGGCATGCTGGGGTGTGCCCTGCTGCAATGCGCGCGTGCTGCATGCGAGTGATGGGCATTTGGACGCGCCTTGCACCATGCATGCATGGACGCGCCTTGCACCATGCATGCACCATGGGACAACACCATGCGAGCCCCATGCACCCCCCCCACCTGGCGCACTGTGAGGCTCGTCAGCCCAGCCGAGGCCGTTTCGAGCGGCGCCAGGACGGAGGCGTCACTCACGCCCAGCAGGGTGAGGTCGCGGGTGCGAGGCCACAGCCGCAGAGCGGCGCTGAGCGCGTCGGCAGAGAAGCCAGAAACCGGGCTGGCCACCACCTCGATCAGCCCATCCACCTGTCCGCGTATGGCCCTGTTCACGCTGCGCAGAGCAACCTTGCTGGCGCGGTCCAGCGACGGCCACAGCACCATCCAGAGGTCGGGTGAAAACAGCACGGCGGCAGATGCAGCAGCTGCCACCTCCTCTGCGGCCATGCGAGCGGCATGGCGGGTCTGCATCGTGCTAGAAGTGCTTCTAGTTGTAGCGCGCGATGGCAAATAAAGGAGTATTGTGGGGTGCACACTTGTGTGAGTGTGGCCTGGGAGTTGAGGGGCTGAATCTCATCAGCACAGGGAATCTGGGATGAGTGGAACAGGATTTCTCACTGAAGAGGGATGAGTGGCATGGGAGATCTCATTGACGAGGGACGCCACGAGATTCTGGAACCTGGCTGCATGCACGCCGTCGCTTTTTGCCTGGTAGACACTGGGCACGCGAAGACGCAGAGTTGGTTACAGTTTTACAGGCGGTTGAGCGGCTGTCACATAACGGTTTCGTGTTGTCCCCAGTGGGAGGCAGGCAGGCGCCCTGCCGCAAGTACATCGGTCAGTCGGGCTCGACACGCGCGCGCACTGCTGATGGTTGGCGAGCAGCGGCCCCCGCGTGGCCACCTCGAGGTCGCCGCACGCGCCCACCTGCAACAGCGCCACGTACCCCTCTATACCTGTGGTGCCATCAGGCCGCAGAAGGCCTGCGTGGGTACCATGCGGCACACCTCGCGCTCCGCGGCAAACAGCAGCGACTGACGCGGCGACCACTCGCTCGGCCGACAGCAGGTTGCTGGGGAACGACACAGACGGCGTTGCCGGGGCAACGAAATCGTCTCGGTTTCCGCTGTCGCCTCCACTGCAATCGTCGCTGCCTGCCATTGTGCTTGAGCGAGCGAGCGCGCTTGGCCGGGAGCCCAACTTGCCAGCCCCCCCCCCCCCTTCTATGTGTCATACCGCCAGCCACCGCCACCACCGCCTACTACCCTTGCTCCTGCGCAGCGGCCGCCAGCTCCTTGCACTCGGCCTTGTGGCCGCCCGCCGTCCAGTGCGACAGCTGGCACGCCTTGCTGCAGTACCGCGGCACGCCGCACCGCCCGCACTTGCTCAGCTTGCACGCGGCCGAGTCGCCAGGCGCCCGGCCGCACACCGCGCAAGCGGTCGCGGTGTACCTGCGAACAATGCGGGGGGGGGGGCACGCAGGGGCAGGTGTGTGTGTGTGTGTGTGTGTGTGTGTGTGCACGCGTGTGTGCCTAGCGGTGTCATCTGTAACGATGATATGTTATAATTTACATTTCTCTGTTATCTGTGTGTGTGCGTGCGTGTGCGTGTGTGTGCGCGCGCCCAAGCTCCAGGCGCGCACCGCGGCGTCGTTTCCGCCGGCCCGTGCGCCGCCACCGCCGCCGCCGCCTCCCATCGCGGCCATCAGCTGCACCATGAGCGCCGCGTCGCCGCCGCCGCCGCCGCCGCCGCCATCCAGCGCGGACATCAGCCTCGCCATGGCCGCCGCCATGTCGCCGCCACCACCGCCGCTGGTGATGCCAAAGCTGTTGTGCGTGGCTGCTTTTAGGCCGCTCGCTGGTCCCTGGACCAGCGCGACTGCACGCGCCTTGGCCTGCACAGCGTGGGAAAGGGCCTGGATGTGAGGGGGGCCTGGATGTGAGGGGGCGTGGATGTGGGGGCAGGCCTGGATGTGAGGGGGCCTGGATGTGAGGGGGCCTGGATGTCAGGGGGCGTGGATGTGAGGTTTTACAGGTTGTACACGTTTGCGCCTCGAGGACCTCGGGGCGTGAGTTGAGGCCTAGACACAGGCGCACACCAACAATGCGTTGCTGTCACTACCTGGGTGGTATAGGGTGGATCTGGGGGCCCAGTGTCCTGTCTAGGTCCAGTGCGTGCGCGCGTGTGGGGGTTTACCCTCACCCCTACCAGGTAGCCAGCCAGTTTCCCACTGAAACTGAGTTTAAGGTGTCGGGCGCTAGCGCCGACACCGGTCTTATACATCATTACTGGTGTCACACAGACTGTAAGATCCATCATCATCATCAGACTTAACATCTAGGGGAGATCTACTCGGAGAGCCCGCAAGGCAACGCAGCGCGCCAGCCTACCAGGGGCCTGGATGTGAGGGGACGATGGCGTCGACTTCACATTCCGTTGGACGCCCGTGGCTACATGTTCGACTTCGGGCTAGGAGGAAGAGGCGGAGGCAGTTACAGTTACTTAGGCTTTCCAGCAAAGACTACCCCTATTCCTAGTACCACTACCTAGACCCAAGTCCAGTTCTGGCCCTGACAATTACTTGTGAGGGGCGGTAGCCACCAGCCGGCTGCTTGCCAACGATTACTCCCAGAGCAAAAAGGAGAGCTATTGTGCGACGCCTCCAAAATAGGTCCTAACTGCTGCCAGGGAATAGGGGGTCAAGTGGCGCTTGCCAATCTGCGTGACCGCTGAGGTAGAGGGGCCGGTGCCTGAGAGGCAGCCGGACCATACAGCACGGCTCTCCACCCGACCCTATCCTGAGCACGCTCAAACGCCGTGTCCGAAAAAGTCTTCCAATCAGAACGAGTGCCACTAGTTTTGCCTAGCTGCTGAGTCAGTAGCTTCAGAAAGTAGTGTCGGGAGGAGGCTGGAGGCCGGCCTTGCTGCCGAGCCACATCTATTGTGCAATCAAAAGTCCTACGAGGAAGACGAGAAGCCGGCATGCGCATCACATGGCCTAGCCACTGCATTGATCGCTTTGCCACAAGGCTCTCAATTGGTAAACTAAACCCTTTACCATAAATCCTCAGGCTGCCCCTCAGGCACCGGCCCCTCCACCACGGCGGTCAAGTAGATTGGCAAGCGCCACTTGACCCCCTATCCCCTAGAAGCAGTTAGGACCTATTTTGGAGGCGTCGCACAATAGCTCTCCTTTTTGCTCTGGGACTACACGTTGGCAGGCAGCCGGCTGGTGGCTACCGCCCAAGTAATTGTTAGGGCCAGAACTGGACTTGGGTCTAGGCGGTGGTACTAGGACTAGAGGTAGTCTTTGCTGGAAAGCCGATGTAACTGTAACTGTAAGGAGATTATGGATAAACTCGGAACTAGGGAGATTATGACGCCAGCACAACGGAAGTCGAGGAGTCATAGTTTGGGAGGGGAGCCTGGGCGGAGGCACCGACTGGGGCGACACCAAGCACGGGCCCTCCCCCCACCGGGCCCCCACACTCAGCAGCAACCCTGTAGCCAGTGCCTTGAAGTCAAGGCCGCGTTGACGCAGAGCTCGAGGAACTCACCGGGACCCCACACTCAGCAGCGACCCTGTCGCCAGTGCCTTAAAGTCAAGGCCGCGTTGACGCGGAGCCCGAGGAACTCATTTTTTGCGTGTGCTTGTTTGCGTGATTGTGCACTTCTTGAGGTAAAGCGTACATTTCCAAACCTCCAGCAGGACTAAGAGAGAGCGCTCGCCAGACCCTGCAGCCAGTGCCTTACTTGTAGAGAGACAGCTCCCACACGTCGACTCTCACGATGAAACTTTGCAGGACAGATCAGAGGAAGTAAGGTATACCCCCACCTACAAAAGGCTGGTGGTTACCGCCCCTCACAAGTGATTGTTAGGGCCAGGACTGGACTTGGGTCTAGGCGGTGGTACGAGGACTTGAAGATGATTTGCTACTCCCTGCAGATGTGTTGCTACTCCCTGCAAGGACAGGTGATGCAACAAAGCGACGCTTGGCAGCAGTTCCTAGAAAACGGGTGGAAATTTGGACCAGCCCCCCCCCCCCCCCCGCGTGAGGAACCCCCAAGTAACAAGTCACACAGGGTTTCCAGCTTTCAGGCTACTCTTCTACTCGAGAAAACCCCATAAACAAGGCAATACTCCAGACCGCCAAAGCCTTCTACAACGCAAGTGGCGTCTCACAGGGTGGTTCCCACTCACGACCTGATTATGATGGATATAACAGTCTGTGTGACACCAGTAATGCTGTAAAAGACTTGTGTCGGCGCTAGCGCCCGACACCTTGAACTCAGTTTCAGGAAGCTGGCTGGCTACCTGGTAGGACCTAGAAGTTCCTTTCTTCTAGATTGACTGGGGACAGCTCGGGGGCCTTCTCGTGCGAATAGAAACCCTAGAACAACTCTAGCGAGTCAGAGTGGGAACACACTCACAGACTGTCATATCCATCAAGACGGAGGCAACCCACCTGCTGCCAGTCCCCCGCAGCAAACTGGTCATTGTTCCGCAGCGATTCAGGGGCGTTCTCCGCCACCTGAGGCGGTCATGTGCGTGCGTGCGTGTGTGTGTGGGTGGGTGCGAGTGCACGTGCGTGTGTGTGCGCGTGTGCGTGTGCGTGTGCATGCGTGCGAGTCAGGGCCGTTCTCTGCGACCTGAAGAGGTCATGGGTGTGTGCGTGCGTGCGTGCGTGGGTGTGTGGGTAGGTGCGTGCGGTTTGTGTGTGCGTGCGTGTGTGTGTGCTTGTACTTGTGTGTGCGCAAGCGTGCGTGCATGGGTGTGTGTTCGTACGTGCGTGTGTGCATGCGTGCGAGTCAGGGCACGTGCAGATGGTGCACGCGTGCATGCGTGTGTGAGTGTTCGTATTTGCGTGTGTGCACGTGCGTGTGCGTGTGTGCATGCGTGTGTGCACACGCATGTGTGTGGTCAATTGTACTGTCCGTCGGATGCTTATGCTGGCATATTCAACTTTGTGTGGGTGCGTGCGTGCATGCATGCGTGGATGGATGGGTACTTGTGTGTGTGTGTGTGTGTGTGTGTGTGTGTGTGTGTGTGTGTGTGTGTGTCTGTGCTCCACTCTGTGGGCGCGCCCCACTCTGTAGGCGCTGCGCCTGCGCAGTCATCGCCGCCGCCG
>VFSX01000182.1:180000-280000 GCA_016618255.1 Chlamydomonas sp. UWO 241
CGCGCCGACGCGCCCTCTCTCCCAATACCTTTCAACCGAAACTTCACCCGTAGGTTGTGTTCCCACTCGGACCCCTATGATGATGATGGATGTTACAGTCAGGGACACCTCTAAAGGCGTATAAGACCGTGCTCGGCGCCATATGGCCCGAGCACCTTACTGAGATGGCTGGCTGTTGGTGGTAGGGAACCCCAACTCTGTAAAGAGCGTGGGCGCACCCCTAGGTCCCCTACCGCAGCGGCAGCAAACGCTTGTTGAAGTCGGTGAGCGCATGTTGGGAAACGGAAAACGCAAGGCAGGTTCGTCGCCAATTGCCAGAAGAGACATCCCCCCGTGGGGAGAAAGGCCAAGACGTGGCCGAAAAGGATATCCAGCCGGGCCGCAACCTCTAACGTGTTAAGGGGTTTTCTAACTGGGATTTCAACCAGCATTCACAGGATTCTCAACCTGTTACCCTTAACCCGGCTCTGAGCAGAAGCTGACCCCTTGTTGTTGCACCGAGCACGACATTGGACGTGTCGCAGGCCCCCCCCCTGCTGAAGGGGGGAGGCACAGAAGGACTCGGTGAGGGGCACATCCCTAAGCCTAACTACCTAGAAAGGGGCTGGAAAAGGCGGTCAGTAGTGACCAACAGTGTGGGATTTGGTGATAGGTTAGAAAGCAAGCTTGCCCCCCGGTTATAGCGGATAAATATGTTCCTTCTGCATACTCCGTTTTGAGGTCGTCATCTTTGAGGCAGCTTTCACGTGTGAGACCCAGCGTGGGCATTTCTCAGGTGCGCCAGCTGCGGTGCACTGCAAACGGCACAGTCCACCGCAGCTCCTCGGGAACCCACGCTTGGGTCCCCGCCACTATCGTGGCTGCCTCATTGACTCCTAATTCAAAACATCGTTCGCTTCAGGTCAATTATTCCTCCCGATCCTCTACCATCTCCAGGCTTGTGTTACGTATATCAAGGCACGAGACCAGAAAGTTGGCCATGTCACGCCAAAAACAAGGGTAAAGTAGCCCCGGGCTGGGGTTCATAAACGCCCGCATCTTCGCATCCAAGCCTTTATCGTCCCCAGGGACGCTCAGGAAAAGGGTGTGGAACTGTACGCGTGTCTCCGTATACGCTGGACACTCAAAAATCACGTGTGCCTCATCCTCCCGCATGCCACAAAGGCGACAGAGCCTCTGGCTGCGTGGCTCTGCCTGCGCCGTGTGGCGCCCCTTCTCTATCTGCAGTTCATGCAGCCCCATTCTAAAGCGTGCGAGTGTCGTGATCTGGGCGGCGCTGTTCAGCCCCGTCCAGAGCATTGGTGCGCCGCCACAGTCGTCTGCCATCCACCGCAAGTAAGTAAGCATCTTGAAGCGGTGTGACCATGAGTCAGGCACTGAGCGGACGACGCTGAGCTGGTTGGCGTCCTCTGGCAGCTCTGGTGTGCTGGTCTCTGATGCCAGCCAGTGCTGGTCTCTGATGCCTATAAAACTTCTGGGTCTTCTCGTCGCGCTTGAAGGCCCCCGAGCGGTCTCCTAATCAACCTAGAAGTGTTTTTCCTTCTAGTCACAGCCGAAGGCCAGTCAACATCGCTAGCGTCTCCGACGTCAAGAAGCTCCAGTCAAAGTCGCTCCACCCTTCTTCTGGGCAAGAAGGAACTTCTAGGTCGTGAGTGGGAACACACCCTTAGGGAGTCAGTCAGATATGGGGGCCGAGTGCCCTGTCTAGGTCCAGCCCCGACCCACTATCCCCCCACCACTAGTGGCCAGCCACCTGTTTGTAGCGCTCGAGCGCTGTACGCCGAGCAAGGTCGAATACGCTGCCGGTAGGTGCGTCACACACGACTGTAAAATCCATCATCAGTATGTGCCCTAAACCACAACCCCTTCACCGCAAACCCTAAACCCTAAACCTTAAACCCTAAACCGCAACCCCTTGACCGCAAACCCTAAACCGCAACCACTTCACCGCAAACCCTAAACCGCAAACCCTCCAGGTGGGCCCTCCTGAGTGACTTCCTTTTCGGCTGCCCACAGCCATTTGGCTGTATTCCGGCTGTACTTTGACCTTGCACACAGCTCAACCCATGCAGTGGATTGTAAGTCTGACAAGCCCGCCAGACAGAGCACGGCAACGGCTTTCAAATGACCTATGTGTGAGGACAAGCGGTCAACGGGAGGTCAACTGTCAACGCGGTCAAAGCAAACTCCGGCTGTGGAATAATTAATTAAGGAAATCACTAGCCCTCCTGGTAGGCTGGCGCGCTGCGTGGCCTCGCGGGCTCTCTAAGTAGAGCTCCCCTAGACGTGTAGTATAGGCCTTCACTCACGCCCCGGGGTCCTGCCGGCGCGAACGTGGAAAGCTTGTAAAACCTGTAAAACCCGATAACCCTCAGCCTGCAGCCTACCTGATAGGAATCAGCGGACGCTGGGGGGGAGGCAAGGGGGCAGCAGAGACACGGAGTGTTACAAAGGGTCGTGGGGCAAGATCGTAGTGCTGCGGGTGGGGTGCAGAGCAAGCCCTCGGGCTGATGCAAGGCTGGGGCACGCAAGCACCAGACTGCAAGGACAACCTCTCTCTCTAACTTGGGGGGGAGGCAAGGGGGCAGCAGAGACACGGAGTGACTCGACCACCCAACTCCCGGAACTTAAAGAAAGTCCACACTTGTTCCAACCCGCAACAACCAGGGTGGGTTGGCCCGGGTGGGTGCTCAACCGACCCTCCAACCAACTAGGGCCATGCACGGCTGGCGTGCCGAATGACTCAGTGCCTGCAGCACTGAATCTTATCACTCCCACGCGGCACGATAGCCGCTGCAAAGGTCAACTTTAAAGAAAATCAGATCATGCCCATGTGCTTGCGGCACCACTCAAACTTGACCTTAGGCAGCGCCTTGGTCAGAATGTCTGCCACCATGCGGGCAGTACCGGACGTGAGACTAGATGTAGAAAAGTACTCCATGAGCACGTCCTTGCGCATCACGCGCTCGCGTGCAACGTGGTGCAGCACGTCGATGTGCTTGGAGCGGCTGGAGCCCCCCAGGTTCTTGAGCACAACGAGGGCGCCCTGGCTGTCGCTGTAGATCAGCATGGGGCGCAGCGGGATGCCCAGCTCTGGAAAGAGCTGAATCATCCACTGCGCCTCGCCGATGACGGCGCCGCATGCCTGGTACTCGGCCTCCGTGGTCGAGCGCGAGACCGTCTGCTGCGTGGTCGACTTCCAGGAGACGGCGGTGCCGTTGTAGGTCACCACGAAGCCGGTGGTAGAGCGGCGGTGTCGACGCAGCCAGCTTAGTCGGCATCGCCGTAGCCCTTGACTGGCTTGGAGCCGTCAGCGGACGGGCCATACAGAAGGCCGAGGCCGGCGGTTCCGCTCAGGTAGCGCAGCACGCCGAGCGCGGCCTGCATGTGCTGCGGCGTGGAGCAGCTCATGTACCTGGAGAGCTTGCTCACCGCGTACGTGATGTCGGGCCTGGTGCAGTTGGACAGGTAGAGCAGCGAGCCGACGAGCTCTGCAAACTGGCTGGTGCCGAGCAGGTTGTCGCTGTCCTTGCGTAGGATCTCCTTGACGTTGAGGGCACGTCGCGCGTGCGGCACTCAGACAGGTTGAACTTGAGGAGCAGCTGCTTGGTCAGCTCAGCCTGCGTCAGAAGGATGGTGCGGCTCCCACGGTCCCTCGTGATCGCCATGCCCAGGAACTGCTTGGCGCAGCCCAGGTCGCGGCACTCGTACGCCTTGGTCACCTGCCCGACGACCTCGCGCACGCTGCTCGTGCGGCCGATGACGAGCATGTCGTCCACGTACAGGAGCAGGTAGACGTAGTCAGAGCGAGACTTTGCAGGGCGAATGAACAGGCAGGGGTCGGCGACGCTCGTGACGAAGCCGAGGTTGGTGAGCGACGAGAGGATCTCCTCGTACCAGACCTTGGGCGCCCTGGCGCAGACCGTAGAGGGCCATCAGCAGGTGGCAGCCCATCGACGAGTCGCCGTCGTGGAAGAGCGGCGGCTGCTCGATCCAGATGTTCTCCTTGAGCCGGCCGTTGAGGAACGCGTTGCGAACGTCGATCTGGTGGATCTCAAGGTCGTGGTCGGCAGCGAACGCGATGAGACAGCGCAGCGTGGTGTACTTGGACACGGGCGCGAAGACCTCCGCGAAGTCGATGCCGGGGATCTGACGGAATCCTTGGACGACCAGCCTGGCCTTGTAGCGCTCCAGGTTGCCGCGCTCGTCGTACTTGCGCTTGAAGACCCACTTCACGGGCAGCAGGCGCTGGCCGGAGGGGATGCGCGCCTTGTTCCACGTGAGCTTCTCGACATGGCTGGCGTACTCCTCGTGGATCGCCTCCTCCCAGAGAGGCCAGTCCTCGCGTGACTGAGCCTCCTTGAGGCTGATCGGGTCCGGGTCGTTCTTGGCGATGAACGACACAACGCCGCTGAGCTGACTGCCGTAGGACTTGCCAGACCGCGTGGTCTTGGCTGCCTGGGGGGCGAGTGCATGCATGGGAGACGGAGGAGACGAGCCGGGCGGCGACGGGACGGGCTGGACGGGTGGGGCGGGCGAGGGAGGGGAAGAGGGCGGGGAGGGGGAGGGGGACGAGGAAGCAGCCGGCTGCTGCACAACAGCCTGCCCCCCAGACGACTGCTTCTGAGCCGGGTCGTCGTCGTCGCTGTCGCTGTCGGACGCGTTGACGAGGTCGGGCATGCGGTTGTCCTCGTTCTTGGTGCAGCCCGGGCAGAACCAGTCCCCCTCGGGGACGCTGTCAAGTGCCGGCTTGCAGCTGAGGTGGTAGGCGTTGCTACAGGGGGTGCCGTCGGGCTTGCAGCCGTCGCAGAGGAGCATGACAGACGGGTAGGCGCTGTCGGGCGAGTGGCAGACTAAGCAGCGCTCGCCGTCCTCCTCCTCGAAAAACCCGCGGTAGGAAATAGAGGTGGCGGCGCGGTCACCCTCGATGATGCGGACCTCACGCTTGACGGTGATCTTGCCGCTCTCGGGGTGGTAGATGCGGTACGCGGGGGTGCCGGGCTCGTAATCGACGAAGACGCCCTTGATCGCGCGGGGCGCCAGCTTGTTCTTGGGGAAGCCGTAGACCCAAGTGAGCGAGCCGAAGACGCGGATCTTGGACAGATCGGGCTCCTCTCCCGTGAACAGGCGGTAAGGCGTGTCGCCGAGAACGGAGGAGTAGGCGCGGTTGCGCATGTAGTTGCAAGCGCGTGTAGCCTCGCCCCAAGCTTGGAGGGCAGACCTGAGTCGGCAAGGTTGGCGCGCACGCCGCCGAGCAGCGTGCGGTTCCTGATCTCGGCGCGGCCGTTGGTCTGCGGGCTTGAGCGGTCATCTGCTTCTCGATGCCCTTGTCGGAGAAGTATGGTAGCAGGTCGCCCATGTACTCGGTGCCGCCGTCAGACCGAAACGCCTTGACCTTGTTGCCGGTGTACGTCATCCAGTTGTTGAGGCACTTCATGACTGCAGCGGGCGCGTCGCTCTTGCTCTTGAGGATGTCAACGTGGCACAGGCGCGAGAAGTCGTCGGTAATGGTGGAGATGTACTTGCCACTGCAGTGCGCGACGACGGGGAAGGGGCCGCATAGGTCCGCGTGGACAAGGTAGGCAGGTGCAGCCGCGCGGCTGCTCGACACTCGGTACGGGAGGCGCTTGAGCTTGGTCTTGAGGCACGTCATGCACGGGCCCTTCTCCTGTCGGTCAGGGCCATCGCCATGCCGCGGTTGTCGGACGAGTGGAGGTTGGTCACAGCCCACAGGCCGTGTGACTGGTCCGTCGTGTGCACGATGACAGAGCTCCTGAACGCGAAGTTGGCGCACTCGGGCGCGGCGATCAGCGTCGCGCCGACCTTGTTGAAGAGCTTGGAGGAGATCGGGTTGGCTCTGAGCGTAGGCGCAACATGCACGTTGACCAGCTTGACCGACCTGGGTGCCTCGTTGACGATGGTGACGATGGTCAAATCGCCGTAGCCCTTGATCTCGAGGCCTCTCGAGCTCGTGTCCGCCGTGCTCATGAACGTCGGGCGGGTGACGGGCACGTAGTTGTCGACCACCTCCTCGCCGTACGCAAGGTGGGATGTGCAGGCAGAGTCGATCAGCCACGTCTTGGGGTCGCGCGGCGGGTCGAGACCAGGCGCGAAGGATGCCGCGACCATGCACGCGAACCCCGGGGGCTTCGGCGCGCTCGACTTGTCGTCCGACGACTTGTGCTTGAGGGCCATCGAGAACCTCTGGCGAGTGGCATCGTTCCACTTGTGCTTGTTGGGGCACTCGCGGAACATGTGGCCCGGCTCCTTGCAGCCGTAGCAGTAGAGGCCGGACGATGGCTTGAAGCCGAACTGCGTGAGGTCGCGGTTGCCAGAAGACGAGGAGCCGCTCGAGTGGTAGCCGCGCTGGTGGCCGGACGAAGAGGAGCCGCTCGCGTGGTGGCCGCGCTAGTTGCCGCCGCGGTCGTCGTGGCGCCGGCTTACGTTGCTCGAGGAGACGAAGCTGACGGAGCCGACAGGTTTGGAGATCTTCGTCTCAGCGTCGAGGAGGATGGCCGTCGCGGTGTCGAGGTCGAAACCGATACCACCGGCACCACCGTGCGAGATCATGATCTTCACGAAGTTGTAGTCTGAGTGAAGCCCGGCCAGGATGTACTCGAGCAGCAGGTTCTCGTCAATCTTGATGCCGACGTCCATGACGCGCACGCGGAGGACCATCACGCGGTTGATGTACAGCTCGACTCCCTCGCGCGGCAGCTGCCTGACTTCAGCCAGGTTCTGGAGCGACGCGGATCTGTTGCTCAGGGATTTCTTGGTGTGCGCGGCGAGCAGGCCGCGCCACATCGCGATGGCGGTCTTGAAGCGAGGGGTGTAGGCGTCCTGCTGTGGCTGCTTCATGTAGATCAGCGTGATAACGCGAGCGTGCTTGTCGTGTGCCGGGATGGGGTACGCATCAGCAGGCCCATCGCCGTCAGCATACTCCATGACCTTGTTCATGTACTGGTCCATAGTGAAGTGGAGGAGCAGCTGTGCGCTCCACTGACGTAAGTTGTCACTGCCGAGCTTCTCGATTTGCGCGTACTGGTTTATCGCTGGAAGCTTGCCCGATGGCGCGAAGACTGCAGCGACGGGATCAGGTCCTGCATCAGCCATATCGGTGGCTCGGGGAGAGGCGCGTAGACGACGCGCAGGGAGGGTAGGTCGCGCAACACCTGACACGTGTTAGGGTATTGCGCACCACAACGAGAGGCCACACGGACAATCTCGTGAAGACAGGGCACGGAGGCGGCCAAACTTGGCGGGCCTAACGGCGTGCAGGGGTGTCTTGATCGTTCACAGGGACGTCTGTTGCAACGTCGAACTGGGACTCGTGTGTCTCGCCTTGCCAGGCGCAGAGGTTAGCCGTGTAGGGGCCCAATGACCTGATAGGAATCAGCGGACGCTGGGGGGGAGGCAAGGGGGCAGCAGAGACACGGAGTGTTACAAAGAGTCGTGGGGCAAGATCGTAGTGATGCGGGTGGGGTGCAGAGCGAGCCCTCGGGGTGATGCAAGGCTGGGGCACGCAGGCACCAGACTGCAAGGACAACCTCTCTCTCTAACCTGGGGGGGAGGCAAGGGGGCAGCAGAGACACGGAGTGACTCGACCACCCAACTCCCGGAACTTAAAGAAAGTCCACATTTGTTCCAACCCGCAACAACCAGGGTGGGTTGGCCCGGGTGGGTGCTCAACCGACCCTCCAACCAACTAGGGCCATGCACGGCTGGCGTGCCGAATGACTCAGTGCCTGCAGCACTGAATCTTATCACTACCGGGTGTGTGCCCATGTCGACGAAGCCGCCCGGGGGCGAGGGCCCAGTCCACTCGACGTGCACGTTTGACACGAGGCGGGACATGTAGAGCGGCGCCCCTGTGGCAGCAGCAGCAGGGTGTGTGTGTGTGTGCGTAGGGGTGTGGGCAACCGTATATCCCGTATATCCGTATATCCGTATATACAGCCGTATACGGATGTCAAAAGAGGGCGGTATACGCACTGCAATATACGGGTTTATTTATTTATTATTTTTGTGTGGATTGCGGCTGACGCCGACGCGATCGGGCCGCAACGGGTCGCAACGGGTCGCAAACAGCCTCAGTAGCAGTTGGCAAGAGAGATAGGATGGGGGAACGTGGGCCGCAGGTCCTTCAGCAGACAGCCAATGGGGACACACCTCAGACTCACGCAACAAACGGCAAGACTACTCCCCGAATACATCACGGAATCGGGCGATTATTCTTGCATTGTTAAATTCATGACCAGCGCTGTCGATTGCTTGCAGTTTTGGGGGGTAGTGGTGATGTGCATGGGTCGCATGCATGGGGCTCATGGGTCTTGGGTGTGTGGGTCTAGGGTTTGGGTGTGTGTCTGGGTCTGGGTCTGGGTGGGGTAGGGTCTCGGCTCTTACTTGCTCAGCGTTTTAACAAGGGACGGGGGCCCTTGGGTACTGAACTAGATCAGGTCGTAGACTGAACGGATGGGGGAGGAGGGAGAGGAGGGGAAGGGAGGAGGGAGAGGACTTGGTTCCCGCACCGCACGCACCGCGCCCGCCCGTGCAGCCAAAAACGGTTTTGGCATTAACTGAAAAACCTAAGCACGCATGATGATCACACCGAGAGCAACAGTGCCCCTTGTAAATCCAGCGTTCCAACGGCGTGTCTCTCACCCAATTTGACACACATATGAGGCAGCTGTGCTACATATACGGATACGGATACACGGATATACGGTCGTATGTACGGATATACGGATACACGGTGCCGTCCATCTACGGTTGCCCACAACCCTATGTGTGCGTGTGTGTGTGTGTGTGTGTGTGTGTGTGTGTGTGCGTGTGTGTGCGTGTGTGCGTGCATGCTGGCCCGTCTGACACGAGGCGGGACATGTAGAGCGGCGCCCCTGTGGTAGCAGCAGCAGAGATTGTGTGTGTGTGTGTGCGTGTGTGCGTGTGTGTGTGCATGCGTGCACGTTTGACACGAGGCGGGACATGTAGAGCGGCGCCCCTGTGGCAGCAGCAGCAGCAGCAGGGAGTGTGTGTGTGTGTGTGTGTGTGTGTGTGTGCATGCGTGCACATTTGACACAAGGCGGGACATGTAGAGCGGCGCCCCTGTGGCAGCAGCAGCAGCAGCAGCAGCAGCAGCAGGGAGTGTGTGTGTGTGTGTGTGCGTGTGTGTGTGCATGCGTGCACGTTTGACACGAGGCGGGACATGTTGAGCGGCACCCCTGTGGCAGCAGCAGCAGGGAGTGTGTGTGTGTGTGTGTGCGTGTGTGTGTGCATGCGTGCACGTTTGACACGAGGCGGGACATGTAGAGCGGCACCCCTGTGGCAGCAGCAGCAGGGAGTGTGTGTGTGTGTGTGTGTGCGTGTGTGTGTGCATGCGTGCACGTTTGACACGAGGCGGGACATGTAGAGCGGCGCCCCTGTGGCAGCAGCAGCAGGGAGTGTGTGTGTGTGTGTGTGTGTGTGTGTGTATGCGTGCCCACTCGGCGTGCACGCTTGAAACGCATGAAGAGCGGCGCCTGTGGCCGCAGCTGCAGCAGCATCAGGGAGTGTGTGTGTGTGTGTGTGTGTGTGTGTGTGTGTGTGTGTGTGTGTGCACGTGTGTGTGTGTATGTGTGCCCACTCGGCGTGCACGCTTGAATTGCATGTAGAGCAGCGCCCCTGTGGCAGCAGCAGCAGCAGCAGGGAGTGTGTGTGTGCACGTGTGTGTGCGGGTGTGTGTGTGTGCCCACTCGGCGTGCACGTTTGAATCGCATGAAGAGCGGCGCCTCTGTAGCAGCAGCAGCAGCAGGGAGTGTGTGTGTGTGTGTGTGTGTGTGTGTGTGTGTGTGTGTGCATGGGTGTGCATGGGTGTGTATGTGTGCCCACTCAACCAGTAGTCCTCCAATGCTTGAAACGCATGAAGCGCGGCGCCTCTGCGGCTGCAGCAGGAGGCTGCAGCAGGAGGTGGGTGGGGGCAAAAGGGTGTGTGTGTGTGTGTGTGTGTGTGTGCTGTGTGCTATGTGAGTGTGTGTGTGTGTGTGTTGTGTGTGTGTGCTTGTGTGCTGTGTGCTGTGTGCTGTGTGCTGTGTGCTGTGTGCTGTGTGCTGTGTGCTGTGTGCTGTGTGCTGTGTGCTGTGTGCTGTGTGCTGTGTGCTGTGTGCTGTGTGCTGTGTGCTGTGTGCTGTGTGCTGTGTGCTGTGTGCTGTGTGCTGTGTGCTGAACTGCGTGCTGAACTCTGTGCTGGAATGTGTGCTGCATGCTGCATGCTGAAGTGTGTGCTGAAGTGTGTGCTGGCGTGTGTGCTGTGCGCTGACGTATGCACACGACCGCCGCACGCTCATGCCTACTTACCACGTCTAGCAGCGCGCGCGGGCCGGCGGCCATCGCCCTGTTGGGTTGGGTGGGTGGGTGGGTGGGTAGGTGGGTAGGCGGGTAGGTGGGAGGGAGGGGTGAATGACCTGCTGTCGCCCGTGTGCGTGGGTAGCGGGGCGCGCGCACACACACGCACACACACACATGCACAAACGCACAAACACGCACATATTCAAGCACACACACACACACACAAATGCACACGCACACACATACGCAAGCACGCAAGCACACACAAATGCACGCACGCACACACGCGCACACCCACACACAATCACACACACAAACACAGTCCCTCTCACGCACACACACACACACGCACACACTCTCACACACACTCTCTCTCACACACACACACACACGCACACCTGACGCAGCCGATGTCGTTGGCAGCTGCATGTCGCAGCGTCTTCTGCGTGCCAAGCAGCGCGAAGAGGCAGATGTGGTCCGGGTGTGACCGCAGGTGGTCCTTGAATTGCGTGAGAGTCAATTGTGAGAGAGAGAGAGAGAGCAAGAGAGAGAGAAAGAGAGAGACAGAAGAGAGGGAGAGTGAGAAAGAGAGAGGAGGAGACGGGGAACAGTTACAGTTACATCGGCTTTCCAGCAAAGACTACCTCTAGTCCTAGTACCACGACCTAGACCCAAGTCCAGTTCTGGCCCTAACAATTACTTGTGAGGGGCGGTAGCCACCAGCCGGCTGCCTGCCAACGTGTAGTCCCAGAGCAAAAAGGAGAGCTATTGTGCGACGCCTCCAAAATAGGTCCTAACTGCTTCTAGGGGATAGGGGTCAAGTGGCGCTTGCCAATCTACTTGACCGCCGTGGTGGAGGGGCCGGCGCCTGAGGGGCAGCCGGACCGTACACCACGGCTCTCCACCCGACCCTATCCTGAGCACGCTCAAACGCCGTGTCCGAAAAAGTCTTCCAATCAGAACGAGTGCCACTAGTTTCGCCTAGCTGCTGAATCAGTAGCTTAAGAAAATAGTGTCGGGAGGAGGCTGGAGGCCGGCCTTGCTGCCGAGCCACATCCATTGTGCAGTCAAAAGTCGTACGAGGAAGACGAGAAGCCGGCATGCGCATCACATGGCCTAGCCACTGCATTGATCGCTTTGCCACAAGGCTTTCAATTGGCTCAGTGTCGCACGCCTGCCGAATATAAGTTAATCTGTGCCGGTCGACCAGGCGCACACCCAGAATGCGACGAAGGCAGTTAGAGTGGGCAACCTCCAATCGAGTCAGTTGTGTTTTAGTAGGGGCCCATGTTTCGCAGCCGTACAGAAAGTGGGGCAGCACGAAAGTGTTGTAAGCCCGCATCTTAGACTGCACTTGTATCCTCTTGCTGGCCCAAATCTTATCAAAAGACGCAAACACGCCCAGCGCGCGACCGACACGCACACCGATCTCCTTTTCCACACCACCACTCTGGGTTATCCAACTCCCTAGATACTTAAATGCAGAGACGGTCTTCACATCACCACCAGTCTGCGCAAACGTGGGCAGATCCGAAAAATCTGCTGGCAAAATCTGCTGGCAAAATCATCACTTCTGTCTTGGCGGCGTTGATTTGCATGCCAAAGCTAGAGACACTATGTCAAGGATTTTCAGCATAAGCGCCAACTGAGCTGGGTCATGCGAGAACAAACATAAATCGTCGGCATACATCAGCATTACTATGCGCTCAACCGACGACGACAACACAGAGCCGCCGGCTCGGGTCACGACTGACACGCCAGCCCCCTCTAGCATCATGTCTAGCGCCCTTTTCACTATGTGGTCAATAAAAACATTGAACAACACAGGAGCAATGACGCACCCTGTCGCACACCAGACGACACGGGGAATTCGTGCCCGATTTTCCCAGCCAGCCGCATGGCAGCTGCGGTGTTGGTGTGAAGATCATCCAACAGATCAAAAATGTGCGGATGAACACTATATAATCTAAGGACTCTCCACAGTGTCGCACGGTTTATGCAATCGTAAGCTTTAGAATAGTCGACAAATGCCACAGCCATGCATTGTTTGTACTCGGCATGTGCCGCGCTCAGCGAGCGCATAGTAAAGATTGCATCAACAGTGCCTCTGCTTTTTCTGAAACCACACTGAGCCTCATGCGACTGACCATCAACCTGCGTGGAGACGCGGTGCAGAAGTATGGCAGCGTACACTTTCCCGGCAATAGAGAGAAGGCTTATACCGCGGTAGTTACCAGAGACGGGGAAAGAGAGACAGAAAGCGAGAGGGAGGGAGACGGAGAGCAGACGTGATCGCGCTCGGGCCCTTTTCGAGCCCTTTTGCGAGCCCGGTTCCTGTCACGCCGCGGAGGAGCGGCATGCACCTGGTGTGGGTGGGTGAATGTGTGGGTGGGGGTGTGAGTGAGAGAGAGAGGGAGCGAGCGAAAGAGAGAGAAAGAGAGAGAAATAGATCTATCTAGACAGACAGGTAGAGAGACAACGAGAGACAGAAAAGAGATAAAGAGAGGCAGAAAGAGAGAAAGAGAGAGAGACAGAGAGACAGAGAGACAGAGAGACAGAAAGAGCGAGAGAGACAGAGAGGCAGTAAGAGAGAGAGACAGAGAGGCAGAAAGAGGGGAAGAGACGGGGAGAGTTAAACCTAGTTCCGGCTACAAAGCAGCAACACAAATGACCGGCATGCCACTTAGATCGTCGCGCGCATCAGCTCGGACAGCAGCCGGCGGTCTTTCCAGCGACCCGGAGTCAGTGCAAACTGGAGCGCGTAGAACAGCGGCGGCGAGCCCTGGTGGATTGGCGAATTTGGAGTCGGTGGCGGTTGGTGGCAGTTGGTGGCAGTTGGCGGCGAGTGGCAGTTAGTGGCAGTTGGCGGCAGTTGGTGGCGAGTGGCAGTTGGTGGCAGTTGGTGGTGAGTGGCAGTTGGTGGTGAGTGGCAGTTGGTGGCAGTCGGTGGTGAGTGGCAGTTGGTGGTGAGCGGCAGTTGGTGGCGGTTGGTGGTGAGTGGCAGTTGGTGGCAGTCAGTGCAAACTGGGGCGAGAAGAACAGCGGCGGCTAGCCCTGGTGGATTGGCGAATTTGGAGTCGGTGGCGGTTGGTGGCAGTTGGTGGTGAGTGGCAGTTGGTGGCAGTCAATGAGATCGTGCACGCCTAGAACAGCGGCGGTGGTGAGCGGCAGTTGGTGGTTAGTGGCCCCATCTCCCTTGGCCCCATCCCCCCCCCACACACACACGGCTCCCCATCCACCCCACCCACCCACACCCACCCACCCACCCGCCCCAATCCACCCCCACAGCACCCAGCGCCCACCTTCTCGTCGACCAGGTTGGGGTCTGCGCCCGTGTATTTGTTTTTTTTAAGGTTTAGGGTTCAGGGTTAAGGGTTCAGGGTTGAGGGTTAAGGGTTGAGGATGGGGTCTGCGCCCGTGTCAAAGAGGTGCTGCATGCGTGTGTGCGTGTGTTTGGGGATTGGGGTTCAGGGCTTAGGGTTTAGGGTCTAGCCAGGGTCTAGGGTGAAGGGTTAAGGTTGGGGTCTGCCCCCGCGTCAAAGAGATGCTGCGTGCGTGCGTGTGTTTGGGGATTGGGGTTGCGAATTTAGAGTTTAGGGTTTAGGATTTGAGCAGGGCTCAGGGCTCAGGGTCCAGATTTTAGGATCTATGTTACAGTAACATCGGCTTTCCAGCAAAGACTACCTCTAGTCCTAGTACCACCGCCTAGACCCAAGTCCAGTTCTGGCCCTAACAATTACTTGTGAGGGGCGGTAGCCACCAGCCGGCTGCCTGCCAACATGTAGTCCCAGAGCAAAGAGGAGAGCTATTGTGCGACGCCTCCAAAATAGGTCCTTACTGCTTCCAGGGGATAGGGGGTCAAGTGGCGCTTGCCAACCTACTTGACCGCCGTGGTGGAGGGGCCGGCGCCTGAGGGGCAGCCTGAGGATTTATGGTAAAGGGTTTAGTTCGGAGTCAGCGTTCGTGCCTTCTAAGAGGTCCTGCGGTGGCAGGGTGCACCGGGCAATAGCCCCCTCCCGCCCCACACACACACATGCACATACAAACACCCCCGCTCCCCCACACACACACGCACACACACACACACACCTGTAGCGACGCGATTGCGCCGTCCCGGAAGTGCTTCATGGCCTCGCCCACCGTCGTGCTGTGCTGGTCCCACAGGTACACGAGAGAGTGGAAGAAGGTGCCCCAAAACGCGGGGTAGCGCCGGTTGACCTGAAGAGTGTGCGTGGGTGTGTGGGGGGGGGGAGAGCAGCGTGTGTGTGGGGGGGGGGGGCATGTGTGTGGGGGGGCGTGCTGTGCTGGTCCCACAGGTACACGAGAGAGTGGAAGAGGGTGCCCCCAAACACGGGGTAACGCCGGTTGACCTGCGGACATGGGTTAAGCCAGGGTTAAGGCGTTCAACCTCAACCCTTACGAGCATGGGTGTAAGGTTTAAAAACCTCTACCCTCCACCCCAACCCCTGTGCGCGCGCGTGTGCGTGTATGTGTGAGTGTGTCCCCTTGCCTGCAGCCCGAGCTTGTCGATCATGTGCTTGAGCATCTCTGGCGTGTGTGTGTGTGTGCGCGCGCGTGCGCGTGCGCGCGCATGTGCGTGCATGTGTGTGTTTGAGCCCTTGCCAGCAGCCCGAGCTTGTCGATCATGTGCTTGAGCATCGTCGACGTGACCAGCGCCGACTCTGCTGTCGCCCGGGGGTCCAACGCGGGGTCGAGCACCGCGTGGAGGACGAGCCCACACTCCTTCACCTATCGTAGGGTTTAGGGTTTGAGGGTTGGGGGTGATGTGTTCAGGGTGAAAGGTAAAGAGCAGGTTCGGGCTCCGGGTTCCGGGTCAGACGGGGTCGAGCGGCGTCTGGAGGTCCAGCCCACACTCTTTCACATATCAAAGGGGTTGGGAGTTTGGGGTTTGGGGCGAAGGGTTGAGGGATCAGGGTGAACAGCGACCCTGCATGAGGGTTCAGGGTTCAGGGTCCAACGCGGGGTGGGGCGGCGTCTGGAGGTCGAGCCCGCACTCTTTCACCCATCGTAGGGGTTAGGGTTGGGGGTGAAGGGGTGAAGGGTTAAGGGTTAAGGGGCGAAGAGTGACCCTGCATGAGGGTTCCGGGTTCAGCGTCCAACGCGGGGTCGGGCGGCGTGTGGAGCCCGCACTCTTTCACCCATCGGAGGGTTTAGGGTTTGGGGTGAAGGGGTGAAGGGTTGAGGGTTAAGGGGCGGAGAGTGACCCTGCATGAGGGTTCCGGGTTCAGCGTCCAACGCGGGGTCGGGCGGCGTGTGGAGCCCGCACTCTTTCACCCATCGGAGGGTTTAGGGTTTTGGGTGAAGGGGTGAAGGGTTGAGGGTTAAGGGGCGAAGAGTGACCCTGCATGAGGGTTCCGGGTTCAGCGTCCAACGCGGGGTCGGGCGGCGTGTGGAGCCCGCAATCTTTCACCCATCGGAGGGTTTAGGGTTTGGGGTGAAGGGGTGAAGGGTTGAGGGTTAAGGGGCGAAGAGTGACCGTGCATGAGGGTTCCGGGTTCAGCGTCCAACGCGGGGTCGGGCGGCGTGTGGAGGTCGACCCCGCACTCTTTCACATATTGTAGGGATTGGGGTTTGAGGGTTTGGGGTTAAGGGTTGAGGGTGAAGGGTGAAGGGCAACCATGCACGAGGGCTCCGGGTTCAGGGTCAGACGCTGGGTCGGGCGGCGTCTGGAGGTCGAGCCCGCACTTTTTCATCTATCGTAGTGTTCAGGCTTGGGGGTTTGGGGTTAACGGTTGAGGGTTAAGGGGTGAAGAGTGACCCTGCATGAGGGTTCAGGGTTCAGGGTCCAACGCGGGGTCGGGCAGCGTCTAGAGGTCGAGCCCGCACTCTTTCACCTATCGTAGGGTTTAGGGTTTGGGGTCAAGGGTTGAGGGTTAAGGGGTGAAGAGTGACCCTGCATGAGGGTTCCGGGTTCAGGGTCCAACGCGGGGTCGGGCGACGTCTGGAGGTCGAGTCCGCACTCCCTCACCCCTCGTAGGGTTAAGGTTTTGAGGGTTTGGGGGTGAGGGTTTAGGGCAACCTAGCATGCGGTTTGAGGGTTCGTGGTCCGACGCGGGGTCGAGCGGCGTGTGGAGGTCGAGCCCTCACTCCTTCACCTAGTGTGCGGGTTAGGAGTTTGGGGTTTGGGGGTTCGGATAAAGGCTCCAGGGCGACCGCACATGGTTGTTTAGGGTGGGGGTTTAGGGTCCGACGTGGGGTCGGGCGACGTGGTGCGTGTCGAGCAGTGATTCCCCTGCAAGCCGTGTACCGCTCCGGGCCAAATTTCTCATCTCCCAGAAAACCACCCCGCACTTGGAGGGAGGGGGCGTGGAGGGATGCGTTGAAAAGGTCTCGCCGAGAGCAGCATAACGGTGTGCGTGCGCACCTGCTTAATAATAATAAGGCTTGAAATGATCGGTCAAAGTGGCTCGAGCCGGGGAATCATTAATCACCCAAATCCTTCCCAGGGTTCATTGGTGTCGAGCCCGCACTCCCTTCACCTAGTGTGCGGGTTGAGGGGTTTTGAGCAGTGTCTCCTGGGAAGGATTTTAGTGACTATTTATTCCCCGGCTCCAGCAACTTTGACTGCTCACACCAGGCACAAAAAACAGCGGGTATTCATGCAATGCATGCCGTTGTGCTGCTCCCGGCAAGAGCTTTCCAACGCACCCTCTGTGCCCTCTCTCACCAAGTGTAGGGTGGTTTTCTGGGGAATGGGGAATCCGGCCCCGAGCGGTATACGGCCTATAAACTGTCTACTATTACTGTTACTGTAAGCGCCAGCGTCGCCAGCGCGCGCACCGCGTTGGTGGAGGAAGTCAAACCAGGCCTTCCCTGGGTTGACCATGAACGCATAACCCCGAACCCCAGACCCAAACTACCGAAATCCCTGATGATGATGATGATGATGATGATGATGTGTGTGTGTTGTGTGTGTCTGCGTGTGTGTGTTTGTGTGTGTGTGTGTGTGAAGATGTGTGCTCCATCGATGTCCATGGTGTGTCACGTCGACATTCGTGGCTGGCGTTCGCGTCCCAAAGTAGTTGCAGCGGGACACAAAACGGGCAATCACGAGGCCCACTAGGTAGATGATGGGGCTACAACAGCAGAGATCGCGGTGGCGCCACCCAAGCCGTGTGCGGGCGCCGAGCAGCCAGATAAGAGATCCACACTCGACCCTCGGCAGCAGTCACCCAAACCCTAGCCCTTGAACCCTAAGATTAAGCCCTTCACCCTCACCACGTCGGTCATGAGCTCAGCAGGCTTTTCTGGCGCAAAGAGGGGGAGCTCACACAGCACGCGCGCAAACTTCGCCATGTCTGCATGGCCCGGCTCCTGCTAGACTGCCCCTCGGTGGAACACTTCAGGAGCGGCTTGCCCGGCGCTGCCATGACTTGGCGAGTAGCCGCGGCGCTGTCGCGGCCCGTGCTGGGAGACGGCCCTTATCCCCCCCCCATGCAGGACGCCATGCGGCACCGATCTCGACGAGTTGATCGACGAGCGGAGGAGCTGGCGCCCGTCAATGCATGCTGGACATTGGTCAAGATGGCTGCCCGTGGAGGCGGGCTACCATCACGGCTTCAGCGGTGGCGACCGCCGAGGCAACACAGAGTAAATCCGCTTCACCAATCGCAGCGTTCGTCACCGCGCTCATCCTCGGGGTCGCTCGTCTGCCGGTGACTGGCGTTGGAAGGTCTTCAGGCAGCCTCCATGACAACTCTGTCGTCCATGCACCCCTGGAGGGTGGGACCTGGCCATGCATGAGGCATGGGGCGCCGGCTGAGCCCCATGCAAACGAGAGCTGGACAGCCATGCACTGCCAGGCGGGGACCGTTCCAGTCAGCGCCAGTCGGCTCTGCCGGCTTGACTGGCCACAAGGCCACTACTGTGACCCTGAGGAAGGTCCTCTCCTATATGCTCCTTGCCAGATATGTCTCTCAGAGACCGCTGTTTGGGGTAGTCTAGCCGGCGGGAGCGGTAGTCTATTGGCCGGGAGCCGGCGGTACTCTAGTACTTAAGTGTGCTGGAGTTTTGGCGGGTGTCTATAGTAGAAGAGTAGCCTGCTAAGCTGGAAACCCCGTGTTACTGTTACTGCATGCGCGTGTGTGGAGGGCGGGGTGGGAGTTGGGCTGAATTGTGCGTGCGTGCGTGCGCGTGGGCGTGTGTGCATCACAGGCAGCAGGCAGGCACCCCAGACGCAGGCACACTGGCATGCGCTGTGCTGTGCAGGCAGGGCATGCGGTGTGCTGTGTCCGCGCCCCCTCCCTCTCCCGTAAGCCCACCTACCCCTCGGTCGTCGCCTCAGGTGCTCCACATACATCCCCTCGGTTGGTGAGTGTGAAATGGGAGCGAGTGCCAGCATCTGGGCAGCACTAGGATGATGATGAGTTTGGTTACAATTCACTTCTGGCGGTCACACGTACGGTTCCAAAGCTCCAGTGGGACTTAGAGAAACAAGGCTCAAGGCCCACAAAAGGTCAAGCTACAAGTAGCCCACGGTAACGCCATCCACACTTGGTGGCGGGCGCCAAGCAAGCAGCACCACTGTGCAGGCTGCACACCCAGCCCCTCAAATGGCCAGAGGGCGGACCCAAGGTATAAAACCATGAAGGGACCAAAAAGCCCCCCCCAGACCACCAGAAGCGGGGCTAGTAGCACACCCGCCGCAGCACTCTACTCAGCGACCACACCGCACCCGCCACCGCACGCGTGTGGCGCCACCTCCCCTTCAAAAACACCCCCAGAGGGAATGCCATCTAGCAAGCAGGTGCAGGCACCCGCTCGCCGTCAACGACGAGGCGCGCGCGGTGGAACTGCGCCCGCTTCCCCGCAGCCTTGGCGGCGAGGAAAGCGGGCCACAGCGCCCGGTGCTGCGCCTCCTCGCGGTCACTGAGGACGTCGAAGACAGCAGCCGACGGGTCCACGTCGCGCAGGTTGCGGCGGGAGCGCACGACGGTGTCGGCCACAGCGTCAGACGCCACGGTAAAGAGCACACGTAGCACGCCGCCCTGGCGCGGCTCCACACCAATGCCCCCGACGGCAGGCTTGGCGTTGAGGAACGACGCGGACACGACCCCGCCACCAGCCGGCCTATTCCGGTCAGAGACGTCGTGCACAAAGCGCACGAGATTCATAGCCAGGCAGACGGGCAGGCTGACGCCGTCCACGGCGGCTGCAGCAACCCGCACAGCCGCCGCCGCCACCGCCGTCTCCTCGGAACCATAGCAGTCACTGAACAGCCGCCTCACATGCCGCGTGGACCCCAAGTAGGAGGCGTCGCGCAGTGCGCCGCGCACGATCCCGTCGCGCGCCATCTGGCCTTCAGAGCCATGGCCCGCTATGAGCCTGGTGGCGGCTGCCACAGGGATGGACAGCACGTGGCTGCGGCACAGCGACGTTTCGCCCACACGCGCGAGCAGCCCCCCCCGGCGGGAGGGGCCGCGCGCAGATGCGGCACGCGCTGCGCCCGCCGCGGCAGGCCGCTCCGCCGCCGGCGCGCCCGCTGCCGACGCCACAGGGGCGGCAGCAGCAGCGGGCCGGGCAGGCTGAGCAGCCTTGGCAGCAGGCGCCGCGCGGGGCGCACTGTGGGCCGCATGCGGCACTGCATGCGGCATCTGCATGGGCGCCCCGGGGACGCGGCTCACCAGGAGGTGCACCAGGTCCACGAGGGACGCAATCTGTTGCGTCTGCGCCTGGACCACAGCGAGCACCACCGCGAGGGCGTCGCTGCTGTGGCCGGCGTCGGCAATCTGTGTCGCGCCCACATGCGTCGGCGCATTCTGTGGCTGAGCGCGCACGCTCGCCTCCCTGTCCACCAGCCCGCCTACCAGGCCTCTGAGGTCAGCCTACCCCGCCAGGATGGCGCGGAGGGGGTCTGTGGTGTCGGCCGAGGCCGAAATGTGGGATGCGACATCTGATCAGCAAGCCTACAGATCTCCAACAACGCCTATGTTTAAGTTTCAGCAGAGCTCTGGCATCTGACAGAGGCGTGTCAGAGGCTTCAGAGCAAGAAGAAAGGGCATATAAAGTCCACAGTCCACACAAAAAGTGTGGCAGGCTTCAGCTGCAGCCCTGACCCATGAGCAGGAGTCTGCAAGATGGCAGGTGGCACTGGTAACCAAGGCCACCAAAAGAGCCTCCTCAGGGATGCCCTGGCTGCGACCACCGTCAAGGATAAAGGGCCACCAGTGGTCGACGGCGTCCTGTCGATCACGCCAGACACGCCTGAGGTAGTGGAGTGGCGCCGCTCGGCGCTGGACATCACAGAGACGAGCTCAGTGTACCTGGATGACGAGGACGAAGGTGCACAGGGTCCGCATGGACCCCATGGGGCATGGCCTTGCGGGGGGGTGGGGCCTGTGGGCGGCTTCGAACGTGCACAGGGTCCATGCGACCGCATGCACCCCGTGGGGCATTGCGCTTGGCCAGATGGGGGCGGCCTGCGGGCGGCGAGCCACGCCTGCTCTCACGCTCTGCCGCCCCTCCTCTGCCTCCCCCCCAGCGGCCGGCCCTCGCCCCAACGAGCTGTTCGGTAAGTTCACTTGGAAGATTGAGAACTTCAGCGAAATCAGCAAGCGCGAGCTGCGGAGCAACGTGTTTGACGTGGGCGGAAGCAAATGGTGAGGGTGTGGCGCGCCATGCTGCCATGCACATGCAGGGGGACGCATGTGCACGGGTCTGAGGGAGGGAGGGGGATCAGAAGCGGCTGTGGATACGGGAGCGGTCTGCAGCATGCATGCAAGCAGCGAGTGCTCACCATGCCGCCCCTATCACCCCCTATAGGTATGTGCTGGTGTATCCGCAAGGCTGCGACGTGTGCAACCACCTGAGCCTCTTCCTGTGCGTCGCTGACTACGATAAGCTGCTGCCAGGTGGGGGCATGCATGCATGGGAGAGAGATGGCCGCTTGGGACGCAGGCGCAGCAGCACGGCAGCGATCGCACGCGCGAGCTGGGCCCATGCATGAGGGTGTATTGCAGCGGCGCACGCGGTGGCTGGTGGCCAGAGAGTGCATGGAGCATGCTTGGCGGCTGGACGCGAGCTCCGCGCGTCACACCACCGAGCCCGACGCATGCTGTGCGTGAACCCCGCCCGCCTGCAGGGTGGAGCCACTTTGCTCAGTTCACCATCGCTGTGGTGAACAAGGACCCCAAGAAGTCCAAGTACTCAGGTGTGTGTGTGTGTGCATGGTTTTGTGCTGCATGCCCCCCTCTGGCTGTCACACGCGTACCTGGGCTGGTCTGGGTAGTGCTGAAAGATGGACAGATGCGGCACCATACCATGCACTGTGCGCGTGTGTGCGCGCGTCACCGCAGGTGTGCGTGTGTCACCCCAGTGTAGCCGCCGTTCGCGCGCTTGCGCCGCACAGAGCCACCATCAGAGCGCTGACCGCCGCCGCACGCATGCTCGCAGACACGCTGCACCGCTTCTGCAAGAAGGAGCACGACTGGGGGTGGAAGAAGTTCATGGAGCTGTCCAAGGTGCTCGACGGTTTCACGGTCAACGACACGCTCGTGATCAAGGCGCAAGTGCAGGTCATCCTGTGAGTGCTGATAGGCAGTGCGGAAGGGGTGCGGGGGAGGGTAGGAGGAGGGGGTGGATGCATGCCCGGTGCACCATCATGCGGCGCGTGCATGCCATGCCGCGACTGCATTCCTGTGCGAACGGGCGTGCCGCTTGCGGAGCCGGTGGCGCTGGTACAGCAACGGCGCTGGGCTGCATGCGCACGCGTCAGTAGTGCAAAAAGCCGTGACACGGTTACGTGCGCCACACGGCAGGGTCGTTTGGCGGGGCGTCCGCGTCGCGCCGGAGCGCGGAGCGCGCCGCGTTTTAGTGTTGAGAGTGTGATAATCGGCGTTTTCACATGTTCGCGTCTCAGGATCGTTTACCCCAATCGTTCCAAAGCGGCCCTGTGGGGGCGTGTTCCGCGTCACATGACCGCCATCATGCTGAACATTTTCTGCATCATTGGTGCGCGTCCACGCGCCGCCCCATGCAACCCACTCACACCCGCCCCGCCCGCCGCTGCCCCCCCCCCCCCCCGCAGGGACAAGCCCCAGAAGCCGTTCCGGTGCCTCGACCCGCAGTACCGCCGCGAGCTCGTGCGCGTGTACCTGACCAACGTGGAGGGCGTGTGCCGGCGCTTCTGCGACGACAAGCGCGCGCGCCTGATATGGGTCAAGGACGAGGCCGACTCGTTCAAGGAGTACTGGCTGTCGCTCAACTACGAGCAGCAGCGCAAGCTGCTGCTCGACCGGGGGGACACCATCCTCAAGGCAAGTGGGCGGGGGGGGCGGTGATGTGTGTCTGGCGACGAGCAGCGTAAGCGGTCAAGTGGTGACGGGCGGGCAGTGGCGGCGATGTTGTGTGTGCGCGTGTGTGTTGGGGGTGAGGAAGACTGCAGCGGGCGGGGGGCCCGGGGGACGCCGGCGGCGTAGGTTGCGGCATGGCGGCAGCTCACGGCGCGGCCGCAGTGTGTGCATGCGTGTGTGTGCATGCCTGTGCTCGTGTGTGCTCGTGGATTTCCCACCCGCGTGCCCCTCCCGCTGCGCCGTGCCCTGATTGATCCCCCGGGTGCAGTGGAATATGTTTGAGTACACGCGCACGCGCACACACATAGCCTATGTGACATAGGCAAATGCACGCACACGTGCGTACACACACACACGCACACACACCGAACACACACACACACAGGCACACATGTGCACACACACACCGCACCGCGCAGGCGCTGGTGAAGCAGTTCTTCAACGAGAAGGAGGTGACGAGCACGCTCGTGATGGACGCGCTGTACAGCGGGTGCAGGCAGATAGAGGAGCACAGCCACAGCTACCTCGAGGTGCGCCTTACCCCAAAACCCTTAAACCCGAAACAGCGGGTGCAGGCAGATTGGGGAGCACAGCCGCAGCTACCTCGTGGCGCGTCTTGTGAGCACACACGCAAGGCCACCCAACGAGCGCCACTCTCCATCACGCACGCACGTATTTCAGCGATGCAGACATTGTTTGTCGTGAGTGTGATGCAGAAACAGGCGCGCAGGGCCGCCTGGGAGTGATCAAGACGATCTTGTGCCGCAAAAGCGTGAAATCGCCGATTTCCTAAGAAACGCTTCGCGCTTTGCGCGGCGGCAGACCCGTTCAACGAACCTCCTGTGTGACACGATTATCCACGTCGCGCCTTTCTGCACCACTGACACACGCACGCTCTCACGCACGCTCTCGCGCACACAGCCATACCTTTCTTTATCTTGCGCTCTTGCGCACGCACTCTCTCACACACTTGCTCACACCTCTACCTGTCCCACTCCTGCCTCACACTCCCCCCCCCCCCCAAAAAAATACACCCGCAGGGCAAGTCACCCGACGGCCCGCCGCTCGTGCTCATCCGCTCCGACCGCAACTCGTTCTCGCTGTTGGGCGACCTGCTCGACCTGGCGGACAGGCAAGGCGGACTGGCGCGTGCGTGCCAGAGGGTTCTGCCCGGATTGATGTTCGGTTAGGGGTTGTCGAGAAGAATAAAGTTCCATTACCAACCCAAACAGCGCATCCCTTTCTCATCGGGAAACGAAGAAAGGCACACTACGCCCACCGCGCTCACCACCGCCCGCACGCAGGGTCTCCAAGGACTTCATCCCGATGGCCAAGGACGACAAGCAGCAGACGCTCCCCAACGACGGCCTCTCGCTGCGCAGCGGGCAGGAGGACGACTACCGGCGCGACAGCATCGAGCGCGACGAGAAGCGGCTCGCCGAGCTCGGGCGCAAGACGGTCGAGATGCTCGTAATCAGCCACATCATCACCGAGCGCATGGAGGCGGGGTACCGCGATGCCGAGGCGCTCAAGCGCCAGGACCAACTCATCGCCGAGGAGTTTGCGGCGACGAAGAAGGACGAGGAGAAGTGCAAGGCCAACGCGGACAAGGAGCGCGAGAAAAAAGCGAAGAAGAAGGAGCGGCAGAAGGTGGGTGTCCTGTCTTGGGGCGCGGTGGGGTGCGTTGGGTGCGCTTCTGTGCGGGGGTGTGTGGGGAGGAGGAGCGTAGTCCATCGTGCTCATGCACTGGTGTGTGGGCGTGTGCTGCGCTCGTTGGGGCGTGCGCGCGGCTCAGCAGCGTCCCCCGGCGCTCTCCTCACACACCCCTCCTCCCCGCGGGTGTGTTCAGGGTCGGGTGTTGTGTAGAGGAGGAGTGCGGTTCGTCCTTCTCGTGCATCTGTGTGGGCATGTGCAACGCGTGCGCTGCGCGTGTCCAGCAGCGCGTTGCAGTGCTCTTATCACGCACGCCCGCGCTTGTCCCCGCAGGCCAAGCGCGAGGAGGACAAGGCCAAGAAGGACGAGGAGGACCGCATCGAAGACGAGCGGCGCGCGCGCGAGGACGAGAAGCGGCGCGCGATCGAGGCGGTCGCGGCCGAGCGGCGGCGCGCCGAGGACGAGACCGCGAGGGCGGCCGCGGCCGCTGAGGCGGCCAAGCTCGCAGTGGTCAAGTCGAAGCAGCAGGCAGCGAAGCAGCAGGCGGACGCGACAGCAAAGGCCGCGCAGCAGAAGCCAAAGGCGGTGGCGGCAGCAGCAGCAGCCGCGGCGGCTGCGGCTGCCGCCGCAGCAGCAGCGGCGGCGGCGAGCGCTGCGGCGCCCGCAAAGCAGGCACAGCAGGCGCAGCAGCAGCAGCAGGGCGCGAGGGGCGCGCAGCAGCAGGCGCACGTGCACGTTCAGCAGGGAGCGGAGCACAGGGCCGCCGCTGCTGCTGCGGCGGCGGCGGCGAAGCCAGAGCCTTCGGGCGCGCCGTCGACGCCGCCTGCGGGCAGCCAGCAGCAGCCCGGCGGTGGCGCGCATGCGTCTCCGGCCGCGTCGGCTGCCAACGGCCCGGTGTCGCGCCCGCTCGACGTCGGCGACGGCTCGAGCAGCGTGGCTGACTCTGATGCGGGGGACACTGAGTCAACGTCGTCAAAGGTGAGAGGAGGGGGAGAGGAGAGCGGAGGGGAGGAAAGGGGGCGTTGGGGGGGGGGGTAGGGGGCTGAGGCTCGAGCAGCATGGCCGACTCTGATGCTGTCATGCTCGAGTCCATTTCGTCAATGTTGAGCGGGTGGGAGGGCCGGCCGCCACGATGGGACGCGGCAGCAAGGGCCCTACTACAACCTCTAATTTCTGAGACCCAACCAAACCTCTACTAAGCCTATATAGTGAACCTCTACTTAACCCCCAGTAAACCTCTAGTAAACCTCTATTGAACCCCTCTACTGAACCTCTACTTAACCTCTTCTAACCCCCTACTGAACCCCAACACCCTGAACCCCTCCACCCGCCCAGGGCGTCGGCACGCTCGCGCGCGCATTGGGCGGCGACAGCGACGAGGACGCAGACAGCAGCAGCCGCGGCAGCCTCAACGCTGCGCATGCGCCCACCGGCAGCGGCGGCGGCAGCCGGCGCGGCGCGGAGCTGGGCGAGGAGGTGCACTCGCTGCGCGCGCGCGTGCGGGCACTCGAGGCCGCGCTCGCGGAGCGCGACGCCGAGCTCTTGGCGGTGCGGGCGCAGCTGTCGGAACTCGGGGCGCCCGGCAGCGGCGCAGGCGCGGCGCAGTCGGCGGGCGGAGGGCAGCAGCAGCGCGGCGGCGACGCGGCCGACGCGCCAGGGATGCCGCAGACGCAGCAGCAGCAGTCGGACGGCCTGGCCGGCGCAGCAGCGGCCAGCAACGGGCCGCCCTCGCACGCGCCACAGCAGGCGCAGAGAGGGGTGCCCACGCTCGCGCAGGCGGCGGCGCAGGCGGCGAGCAGGCGCGGCGGGCCGCTCGCGAGCATGATGGGTGGCTACGGCGGGCAGGCCAATGGCGGGCCGCAGCACGCTGGCATGCGCCCACAGCATGTGCAGCAGCAGGCGCAGGCTCAGCAGGCGCAGGCTCAGCAGCAGGCGCAGGCACACCAGCAGGCACAGCAGCACGCGCAGGCACAGCAGCAGGCCCAGGCACACCAACAGGCGCAGGCACACCAGCAGGCGCAGGCACACCAACAGGCGCAGGCACAGCAGGCACAGGCGCAGCAGCAGGCGGAGCCCGTGGCGGCGCCCGTGCCGAGCGGCCCTCCGTCATACCGCAACGCGGCTGCGGGCGTTCCGACCGCAGGCGCGCGGCCAGGGCCGGTGTCCAACGGCGCTCCGCCCCCGGGGGCGGCGGCGCCCGCGACCACGCCGGCCAAGGGGCCTAGCGGCGGCGGGCCGCACAAGGCGCAGCAGCAGGCACAGCAGCAGGCGGCGGTGAAGGTGGACGAGCCTGTGACGCCGCCGCCCCCGGGGCCGCCCCCGCCCGGGCCCACGCAGCCGTCGCTGCCGAGCCACCTCAACCACGCGGCCGCAGAGTTCAACGGCTCGGCGCTCCTGGGAGGTGGGCTGATGATGCACCAGCAGGGCGTGGGGTCGGGGCAGCCCGGGCAACCCGGCCTCACGTTTGGCCACGTAGTGGCAAAGGTGGGTGGTGGCGGTGTGCGATGCTGTGATGCCATGCCGTGCTTTGCCTGCCCGCCTGTACGTTTGTGCGTGGCGCAGAGTTGACGCGCGTGCTCAACCTGACCTCCTCGTCACTGCACTCACACACTAAGTGTCGCCACCCCCGCAGCGCCCCCAGCTGCCGCTCCAGATGGACAGCCCCGGCCTGGACGACTTTGCTCACATGGGACTCATCGACGACCTGCTGACCGAGTGAGGCGTAGTCAGGCGGGCAGTAAGTGTAGGCCCCCCCACACCGCCATACACACGTGTAATGGCGACATCGTCCCATGCTCTTGTCGATTTGCTGTCGATGTCGACGTGGATTTGCTTTCAATGTCGATGTGAGCAGAGTGCTGCTGTGTCGCCGTCCCACAGGCCTGTGTGTCTGATAGCCTGCTATCAGATATCATCAGCACAGCTGGCACAGCGGCCATCACGACTGCAAGTGGTTTGCTGCGATTGACAGCATTGCCTTAGTACTGCGCCCACCCCACTAGCTAGGCAACCACAGCGTCGGGGCCCCTCACCTTTGTCCCGCAACACACACGCGCACACTGATGACCTGAAACACATCCAGGCCCTGCGAGAGGGGGGGGGCGCAAGCAGTGCAGGGGCTGTGTAGAAGCAGACCTTGTTGCCGGTATGTGCAGGAGCTGTTCTTGTGTGCTGGCTTGTGCACACATAGTGCAGAGTGTGTTCAGGGGCAATGGCAATGCCGCAGTGCGTGCGTACCGGCTGTGCACGAGCTGTGCGTGTGCAGTGCTTAAGCAGCGCTCGGGAACATGGTTTGCGCACACATTGGGCGTGCATTGCGGCGGTGGGTGTCTGAAGGGTTGAACGGTTTAGGGTCAATGGTTGAGTGTTTCCTAAAAGGTCGAAGATTTCAAGGGCCTTTGGGATATTAGGGTAACCTCAAGGGGGTATTGGGGGTATAGGGGTTATCTTAAGGAATATTAATGTCTAGAACCTTTGGTTTGATTTTTTTCACTTGACGCGGTCTGGGCGGTGCAGAGCGATGGGTTTTAGGCAGGTTTTAGGTAACAGTAACAGTAACAGTAACACGGGGTTTCCAGCTAAGCAGGCTATTCTTCTACTAGAGACACCCGCCGATACTCCAGCACACGTAAGTACTAGAGTACCGCCGGCTCCCGGCCGATAGACTGCCGCTCCCGCCGGCTAGACTACCCCAAACAGCGGTCTCTGAGAGACATGTCTGGCAAGTCGTGCGCTCCCGCCGCAACCTGCGCGACGTGGACCCGTCGGCTGCTGTCTTCGACGTCCTCAGTGACCGCGAGGAGGCGCAGCACCGGGCGCTGTGGCCCGCTTTCCTCGCCGCCAAGGCTGCGGGGAAGCGGGCGCAGTTCCACCGCGCGCGCCTCGTCGTTGACGGCGAGCGGGTGCCTGCACCTGCTTGCTAGATGGCATTCCCTCTGGGGGTGTTTTTGAAGGGGAGGTGGCGCCACACGCGTGCGGTGGCGGGTGCGGTGTGGTCGCTGAGTAGAGTGCTGCGGCGGGTGTGCTACTAGCCCCGCTTCCGGTGGTCTGCGGGGAGGGCTGTTTGGTCCCTTCATGGTTTTATACCTTGGGTCCGCCCTCTGGCCATTTGAGGGGCTGGGTGTGCAGCCTGCACAGTGGTGCTGCTTGCTTGGCGCCCGCCACCAAGTGTGGATGGCGTTACCGTGGGCTACTTGTAGCTTGACCTTTTGTGGGCCTTGAGCCTTGATTCTCTAAGTCCCACTGGAGCTTTGGAACCGTACGTGTGACCGCCAGAAGTGGATTGTAAAACTCTCATCATCATCTAGGAGAGGACCTTCCTCAGGGTCACAGTAGTGGCCTTGTGAACGCCAGTCACCGGCAGACGAGCGACCCCGAGGATGAGCGCGGTGACGAACGCTGCAATTGGTGAAGCGGATTTGCTCTGTGTTGCCTCGGCGGTCGCCACCGCTGAAGCCGTGATGGTAGGTTTTAGGCTGTGATATTTAATCTAGAACTTAAAAAACTATTAAAATATATAAAACGAGCTCGCTTATAAAGCGACCAGGGCCCGCGATCTGTCCAACAATTGCTTCGACTCCTCGATCAGTAGTTACAACCCCACACTTCCCCACACCTTCACACACACTCTCTTCAAATCCTCGTGGCATCCCGTTCATTCGTCGGAGCCGATGTGGGTGTCATGAGAAGCCTCCGGAGTGCTGCCCAGCCGCCGTGCTGCGCCGGCCAGCACAGAGTACGGCTGGCTAACTTTCGACATCCATCGGCATCCCGTGTGGTGTTGCGTGCGACAGCATCCGCATCCTCTTCATCGGAGGAATGGCCCGCACCCGATGATCCGTACCTGAAGGCCTCTATCGAGGCCACTGCGTCGCGTGTGGCTTGGGACATTCGTACAGATGCACTGGTTGCGGCCAGCGCGATCCCCTTCTCCATCTTGGTGCTGCCCCAGGTGTCGCAGTCCGCGATGGCCATGATGGGTGGCAACGCGGCGGCGCTGTCGATCATCTCGTGGGAGGTGGGAGGGGCGGTTGCGTGTCCAAGGCATGCATGACGAGCGTGTGTGCATGGGCGCGTGTGCATGCAGCGCCCCGGTTGTGAAGGCACACGCACAGCACAGGCAGCCGAGCCATCGCACTGAGCAACGCCATACGCCGCTGCTTCCCCTCTCTCCGTCCCTCTCACGCAGGGCTACCTGTCCGGCTTGCTCGGCAACATGCTCATGCTCACGCACTTTGCGGGGCGCGGTGAGCGCTCCGCCGTCAACGTGCAGCACGTCGGCATCATCAACAACATGCTCGTGCTAGGTCTCGTCGCGGCCGCGCGCTTCATGCCGCTGCCCGCGTTTGTGGCGACGAGCGCGCTCGTCGCCACCGCGGTCTTGATGTGCACTGGGCGGATAGCGGGGCTCGGCAGCGGGCTGCCGCTGCCCGAGTCCGGCGGCGGCCTGTCCGCGTGGAGCAGCTGGCAGCTGGCGATCGGCGTGGCCGGCCTCGCGCTCATCCCTCAGGTCGCCGCCAACATGCTTCTGCACGGGCAGCTGGGCGCCGGCCCCATGGCGACCGGGCTCACGCTCGGCGCAGTATGGGCCGCGGTGCAGATGCGGAGCGAGGAGACGCAGCGGCAGCTCGCGGGCGTGGCTGAGCAACTGCCCGGCTGGGCGGCGACGCTGCTCTTCGCGCTCTCCCCGCTCCCCCAGCTCGTGCGCAACTTCGCCGAGCCCGGGTCGCTCGAGGGCCTGAGCCTCGGCACGATGCTCCTCGCGCTCACGGGCAACGCGCTCATGCTCCCGCGCGCACTTTTCACGCGCGACCGCGTCTGGATCGTCGGCGCGTCGTGGGGCTGCATCGCGGGCTGGGGCCAGCTGCTGTCGATGCGCATCGGCGGGTACCTCGCAACCGCGCCGTTTGCCGTCATCACGCTCGTGCTGCTCGCCTACGTGGGCATCGCGCTACGGGAGAACGCGCGCCACAAGACCAAGACGGTCGAGTCGGTTTGGGATACCGACTACTAGGCAGGGGTTTTGGTTTGGTTGAGGTTGCGGTCAAACTGTTTTTTTACTCGACAGTGGCACCACCACCGCCACCTGGCGATGCTGCTTTTGACGACGATGATGCAGATGAAACGCGCATGTAACGCGAGGCGTACAGCAGGCACAGTGTGACCGACCCCTCGTGAATCGGCCAATGCTACTGTTGGGTGAAGGCTCCTGCGTCGCGGCCCGATCGGACCTGTGCGGCACAGGCTGTGCCCCCCCACCCCCCCTGCCTGCACTACTCCTTGTACCACCACCCATCCTGTGGGTCCATCCTAGACGACAGCTGCCCCTGCCCCTCTGACACGGCATAAGGCGCTCCGCATGGTTAAGGCGCTAGGAGCCTCGAACTAACCAGGACACAGGGTTGTGATCTCAGACCAGGCCTAGCCTGGTGCATGTGACACAAGCCCGGACAGTGATGTCGACGCGAGTAGGGTTGTTATGGGCCCCGCCCTACGCTGTAGCTGAGCTAGACCCGACGTCCCGTGACACCCTCACTCAGCTGACAGCACTTGCTCCATCCAGGGCAGCCCAGGGTTGACGGCCTTTCCGGCCTGCCTCGTCGGCCTGCCCGGTAAACTCTCTCTCAGCACTCCCTCCCTCGCGCGTTCTTGACCAGCAGGCATGCGCCCACAGTCCCCATCTGACACAGCGGTGTCACGCGGCCTGGGCCTGAACTATCGTCCTGGGTCACCATCTCTCTCTCTACCCTCCTCCCTCCCCCAGCCCTTTCTGCATCCAGCCTTGTCGAATAGGTCGCACGTGTGACTGTACAACCACCCAAGAGCCACCTATGTCGCGACTCTACGTCTCCCGCTGCACGCCAATCGCCTCTCCCAGCACCGACCATGCGTGTACATGCATGCATGGACGCGTTGGTGTTGGGTGGTGCCAGGGGGAGGTGAGGAAGGGGCAAGGGGGGGGGGGACTTCCTATGGGGAGCTTGGGGGGCCTGGTGGGAGCTGTGTGGGGGAAGCGGGGGGGGGGGGCTGTACGGGGGGAGCTGACGTGTGTGGTGTGTGCAGGGGAGGAAGGCAAATCAACACGCCACCGGGATGCGACGCAGGAGCCTTACAATAGTGGCTACGGAGGGAACCACACGGGCGCTGCTACACTCCCAGAGCACCAGCGGCCATGGCATCAGTACACACACGCGCTGTCGAGCGTGGCCACCACGTCACACCTAGTGCCACCACGTCACACCTAGTCATCCATCAGTGCACGTAGCGCTGGACCTCCTTCTTGTACCAGTCCGGCAGGTCGCGCTTGAACGTGTACGGCGTGTTCCAGTGCCACTCGTTGCTCGGCCCGGCCGGCCGCCTCATCGCGCGCGCGTCCTGCGCCTCGACGACGCTCGCCTGCAGAAGGGTAACGGGTTTAGGGTGGAGGGTGGAGGGTTTGGGGGGTGAACGGTAGGGGGTGAACGGTAGGGGTTAGGGTGGAGGGTTAAAGGCCCCCCATCGCGCGGGTTTAGGGGTTTGGGTGGAGGGTTTGGGGCGCCCCATCGCGCGCGCGTCCTGCGCCTCGACGACGCTCGCCTGCAGAAGGGTTATGGTAGGTTGGCGCGCTGCGTGGCCTTGCGGGTTCTCTCAGTAGAGCCCCCCTAGACTTTTAGTCTAGGCCTTAACCCACGCCCCGCGGTCCTCCGGGCGCGTACGTGGAAAAACTGTAAAAAAAAACTGCAGCAGGGTAACGGGGTTGGGGTTCAGAGATTCGGGTTGGGGTGGATGTTCGGGTTGGGGTGGAGCTTCGGGTTGGGGTGTGAACAGTGTGGGGTTGATGCTGGATGTTACAGGCAGGGACACCTCTAAAGGCGTATAAGACCGTGCTCGGAGCGTATGGCCCAAGCACCTTACTGAGATGGCTGGCTTTTGGTGGTAGGGAACCCCAACTCTGTAAAGAGCGTGGGCGCACCTCTAGGTCCCCGACCGCAGCGGCAGCAAACGCTTTAGGGGTTAGGGGTGAGGGTAAAAGGTTTGGGGGGTGAACGGTGTGGGGTGTTAACCCCACACTGTAGGTAGGGGTGGCGCGTGACAAGGGGGGACGGGAAAGCAGTGGCAGGACGGGCAGCTGGGCAAGGCTGGGCCCGCCTCCACCTGCACCCTGCGCACCAACCTTGGCCAGACGTACAGAGACGAGCCCCCCACCCACGGAAGCACCCACACGCACACAAACACCGCCTTGGCTGGCTGATGTGGGTAACGCAGCGAGCCGTCGGCCTTGGACCTTCCCAACCACAAGCAACCTTCCCAACCTTCCCAACCTTCTCAACCTTCCCAACCTTCCCAACCACAAGCAACCTTCCCAACCACAAGCACACACACATGCACACACGCACGGGTCTAATGCGCCACCAAAGGCGTCCGACGGGCTGTAAAATCGACCACGCACACACGCACACACATCTTCACTCACACACACATGCACACACACACCTCCTTGGCTGGCTTGTGTGGGTACAGCAGCGAGCTGTCGGCCTCCCACACTCACACCCACCCACATGCACACCCACACCCACTCACACACACCCACACCCACATACGCCACCAAAGGCGTCCGAACGGACTGTAAAATCGACCACACATACACACACCCACACACCTCCTCGGCTGGCTTGTGTGGATACAGCAGCGAGACATCGGCCTCCCACACACCTAACCACACGCACACAACCCCCCACCCATCCACACCCATCCACACCCCCACACCCCCACACCTCCTTGGCTGGCTTGTGTGGGTACAGCAGCGAGACGTCGGCCTCCGTCCCCCACACGCACACACCCACCCACCTACACACACCCATCCACACACCCATTCACCCCCCACCCACACACCTCCTTGGCTGGCTTTTGTGGGTACAGCAGCGAGCCGTCGGCCTCCGTCCCCCAGACGCACACCCACACACCTACACTGACCCATCCACACACCCATCCACCCACACACCCACACACCTCCTTGGCTGGCTTGTGTGGGTACAGCAGCGAGCCGTCAGCCTCCCACCCACCCACCCACACGCACATACACACAGCCATTCACACACACGCACACACACACACATGCGCCATCAAAGGCGTCCGACGGGCTGTAAACTCGACCAAACACCCACACCCACACACCTACACACACCCATCCACACACCCATCCACCCACACACCGACCCACCTCCTTGGCTGGCTTGTGTGGGTACAGCAGCGAGCCGTCGGCCTCCCACCCGAACCCGTCGGTGAACGCGTCCGGGAAGTGGATCACGCCCGTGCCCTCTAGCACCGCGGAGACCTCATTGCCCTGCGCAGCACAGCACAGCAGGGCACGTGTTGTGGGTGTGTGGCGGTCAAAGCGCGGCAGCGCAGCACAGCACGTGTGTGGAAGTGGATCGCGCCCTCCAGCACATGCCGCGACCGCATCGCCCTGTGCATCTCAGCACAGCAGGGTGCATGTTGACGTGGGGCAATACAGCACAGCACGCAGCGCGGCAGCACAGCACAGCAGGGCACGTGTTGTGGGTGCGTGGCCGTTGACGCGCGGCAGCACGGCACAGCACAGCACAGGCACAGCAGATCGCAGAAAGGAACGTGTTGTGGGTGCGTGGCGGTCAACGCGCGGCAGCACAGCACAGCACGTGTGTGGGCGTGGGCGCATCCGGGGAAGTGGATCACGCCTGCGCCCTCCAGCACCGCCGCGGCCTCCTCGCCCTGCGTAGCACAGCATGGCAGGGCACGTGTTGTGGGTGTATGTCGGTCAACGCGCGGCAGCACAGCACAGCACGTGTAAGGGGGTGGGCGCATCCGGGGAAGTGGATCACGCCCGCTCCCTCCAGCACCGCCGCGCCCTCATTGCCTTGTGCATCACAGCACAGCAGATCGCAGCAGGGCACGTGTTGTGGGTGCGTGGCCGTCAACGCGCAGCAGCACAGCACATCACAGCACAGGCACAGCACGGCACAGCAGGGCACGTGTTGTGGGTGCATGGCGGTCGACGCGCGGCAGCGCAGCACAGCACGTGTGTGGAAGTGGATCGCGCCCTCCAGCACATGCCGCGACCGCATTGCCCTGTGCATCACAGCACAGCAGGGTGCATGTTGACGCGGGGCAACACAGCACAGCACGCAGCGCGGCAGCACAGCACAGCAGGGCGCGTGTGGGGGTGAGCGCGTCCGGGACGTGGATCACGCCCGCGTCCTCCAGCACACATGCCGCGACCTCCTCGCCCCGCGGAGCAAGCACGCGGGGGCGGGTGGCCGTCAGCGCAAGGCAGCACAGCACAGCAGCTCGGGGTGTTAGGGGTTACGGGTTAGGGCATCGCATCACAGGCAGCAGAGCACGCGGTGCGCAACACTAGGCAGCAGCGGCAGCACAGCAGCAGCTGCCGCAGCACAACAGCAGCCGCGCACAGACCCAGCGCCAACCAGACCCACCGCACAGACCCGCGCTGAACCCCTCACCAGTCGTTCCGTTTAGGATCGTGGACAAATGATGGCTCAACCCGGGCCTCCCGCTCATTTCGCCAATCTCAACCCGATGGAGGCGAATTTTGGCGAAAATATGTGACAAAGCCGATTTTCACACTTTTCGGGTCGGAATTCGCGAAATCTCAACCTCACGCGCTAGCCCGAATCGGCGAATCTCAACCCGAAAGCGCACTTTGTCGGGTTGCGGGCTGGCTTACGGAAACACTGACCCCCCCCCCCCCCCCCAAGCTTGGGAAACCCTTGTCCCCGGGCACAAGCAAGCGTACCAGTAACACACAGCGCAACAGGAAAACAGCAAAGCAACAGTGCACAGGCAGCAACAGACGTGCATGGCAACAGCAGACAACGGACAACAGGCAGCCACAGACGGGCACACGCAAGCGCGCTTGCAGCACGCAGCGCGGCAGTAACACAGCATGGCAGCAGCGCACCGAAAGCTATAGACAGCTATAGACAGCAGAGACAGACAAGAGCTATAGCAACAAGACGAGAGCTGTAGACAAGAGCTATAGACAAGAGCTATAGACAGTAGAGACGGACAACGGACAACGGGCAACACAGGCGCAAGCGCACCACCAGCGCGCCAACCAGCGCCTGCAGCGGCACCCAGTTGATCGCACGTACACACACACTCACACACACAACACGCCCTACAGATGATCGCACACACACACACACACACACACACACACACACACACCCCTGCATCACGCCCCTCTCCATCAGCGTCAACCAGCGCCTGCAGCGGCACCCAGTTGATCGCACGTACACACAAACACACACACACACACAACACGTCCTTCTGATGATCGTGCGCACACACACACACACACACACACACACACACACACACCTGCATCACGCCCCTCTCCATCAGCGCGTCAACCAGCGCCTGCAGCGGCACCCAGTTGATCGCGAGCCCGTAGTACGCCTTGGCCTCTGCGGCTTCCAGCAGCTCAAGCACCTCGGCGAGCGCGACGCGCGCCTGCATGCCGGGTACGTGGGGTTAATGTTGTGAGGGTTAAGTAGGGTTTAGGGTGACGGGGGTAAGACACTGAAACGGCATGGGGCAAGCTAATGATGTGTGCGCCTTGGCCCCGGCGGCCTCCAGAAGCTCGAGCACCTCGGCGCGCGCGCATCGCGCTGCATGCCGGGTACGTAGGGTTTATGTTGTCAGGGTTAAGTAGGGTTTAGGGTGTTTGGGGTAAGACACTGAAACGGCATGGGGCACAAGCAAATGATGTGTGCGCCTTGGCCTCGGCGGCCACCAACAGCTCCTTGCGAGCCTCGGCGAGCGCGACGCGCGCCTGCATGCCGTGTAGGTAGGGTTTAGGGTGCCAGGGTTAAAAGACAGTAAAACGGCATTGGGCATGGGGCATAAGCAAACGATGTGAACGCCTTGGCCTCTGCGGCCTCCAGTAGCTCTAGCACCTCGGCGAGCGCAATGCGCGCCTGCACAAATATGGGTTTGAGAGGGAGACAAAGTGAGAGAGAGAGAGAGACAGAGGGAGGGAAAGAGGGAGTGCGGGAAAGAGAGAGAGAGAGTGAGAGAAATCAGGAGATAAAGAGAGAGAAGGAGAGAGCAAGAGAGAGAAGGAGAGAGAGCAAGAGAGGGAGAGACCTCCAGCTTGAGCACCTCGGACGCCCGCATGCGGGTTTTGGCGGTTTTGGTTTCGGTGCTGGTTTCGAAACTGCTGGTTTGAGCAGTGCTGGTTTGAACGCCGTAGGCCGTTGGAACGTTGTAGGCCTTGGCCTTTGCACGCCTGGCGCTTTGAGCGCGGGAGTGTTCAGCGCATGTGAGTCTTGAAGGTGTGCTGATAACCAAGGCCCCTGCGGCCGCGCACCAGTGATGTCCTCAGCGCCCCCGCAGCCCCTGCTGCGGGGGTAAAACGGGAAATTTGAGGGGAAACTGCAGGGGCAAATCGCGGGAATTTCGCTCCTGAAAGTGTAAAAATCATAGATTTCACAATTGTTGGCAAAAAAAAATGCCTCCCGCGGGCAATTCGGCATGTCGGCATGGAACTGCATTGTTGCGGGGGCAAACAGGACATGATAAGTTTCCTTAAGGACACCACTGCCGTGCACCCCGCGCGCGCGCCTGCACGTGGCCACAGGCACGCCGATACGCACAAGACATTGACCTGCACGCAGTGCTTAGAAACAGGGGAAACCGCACCGCACCTGCTCGGTCGACATCTCTGCCGCGTGGTGGAAGTACTCTTCGCTGGGGTTCGCCGAGTCGGGCGTCTTCAGGAAGCTGCCGTCGTCGACCGCTGTGCTCGTCACGTGCATGAGCGCGGCCGGGCCGGTCTTGCGGCCGAGGCCGAACGAGAGGATCATCTCGCGCGCAATCATGTTGGCGTGGTAGACGTCGGTCGAGCCGAGCGCTGCGCGTGCGTGTGTGTATGCATGTGGGGTCGAAAAACAAATTTTGGGGGGTGATTCACCAAATCAGGGGCGCCAGTCACCCACATGTGACCTCGCTCCCGCCCATCATGAGCTTCTCCGTGTACCGCCCCCATGGGCGGTACCCCCCCCCCCCCCGTTTTCTTTGTTCTTTAATTGTTGGTTTTAAAATAGTTCAAGTCTAATAGTTCCGCATGCGAGCTTCCCGCCATGCAGGCGGCTCTCAGCGGCGCGCATGGGACTCTTCACAACTGCGGCGCCCGGCTGTCCGTCGTGAGTTCAACCTCCAGCTGTCCGATCGCTTTGGGCTGCTGGAGGCCGTGCCGCCCGAGGGCGCTGATGCCCAGGCGGAGTACGACGCGATGGCTGCTGCCATTCGCGAGGTGGCCACCAACCACCTCGCTCCACGCGGCAGCCGCCGGCGGCGCGGCTGGCAGTTTACTCTGTCGCAGCGCACCCTCCGGCTCATGGACGCCCGGCAGCGCGCGCACACGGCATGGCTCAGGAGCAAGTCTGCTGCTGCCAAACGAGAGCGCAACCGCGCCAACCGCGCGGCCGACGCAGCTGTGCAGAGAGACAGGGAGAGGTGGATCGGCCAGCAGGTGGCGGAGGCGCAAGACATGCTACGCAAGAAGAATCTGCGCCAGTTTGCGCGCGCGTGCGACAGGCTGGCGGGCCGCAGCCGCAGCCATCAGATCCCACCTGCCATGCGGGACGTCTCGGGCGCGCTGCACAGCGGTCCAGACGGGGTGCTGAAGGCCATGACAGAGTCATTCGACAAGCTATATGGCGGGGAGACCAAGCTCAGCGACGAGACCCTGAACCAGCTGGAGAACGATGTAGCGGCGTTTGAGCTCACACGCGCCACAGAGGTGGACGAAGCGCACGGGCGCCCCCCTGACCTGGCTGAGACGGAGGCGTGTGTGCGAGCGTTGCGCTCGGCCGCCGCTCCGGGCGGTGACCAGCTGGACGCCATGCTGTTGCGGTGCCCACCTGCCATCGCATGGCTCCACCGGGTCATCATCGCCGTATGGCGGTCGGGGAGAGCCCCGAGGGAATGGAAAACTGCTATTATCACACCGTTATATAAGGGGAAGGGTCCGCGTGACTCCCCTGGTAACTACCGCGGTATAAGCCTTCTCTCTATTGCCGGGAAAGTGTACGCTGCCATACTTCTGCACCGCGTCTCCACGCAGGTTGATGGTCAGTTGCATGAGGCTCAGTGTGGTTTCAGAAAAAGCAGAGGCACTGTTGATGCAATTTTTACTCTGCGCTCGCTGAGCGCGGCACATGCCGAGTACAAACAATGCATGGCTGTGGCATTTGTCGACTATTCTAAAGCTTACGATTGCATAAACCGTGCGGCACTGTGGAGAGTCCTTAGATTATATAGTGTTCATCCGCACATTATTGATCTGTTGGAGGATCTTCACACCAACACCGCAGCTGCCGTGCGGCTGGCTGGGAAAATCGGGCACGAATTCCCCGTGTCGTCTGGTGTGCGACAGGGTGCGTCATTGCTCCTGTGTTGTTCAATGTTTTTATTGACCACATAGTGAAAAAGGCGCTAGACATGATGCCAGAGGGGGCTGGCGTGTCAGTCGTGACCCGAGCCGGCGGCTCTGTGTTGTCGTCGTCGGTTGAGCGCATAGTAATGCTGATGTATGCCGACGATTTATGTTTGTTCTCGCATGACCCAGCTCAGTTGGCGCTTATGCTGAAAATCCTTGACAAAGTGTCCTCTAGCTTTGGCATGCAAATCAACGCCGCCAAGACAGAAGTGATGATTTTGCCAGCAGATTTTGACGCGGATCTGCCCACGTTTGCGCTGACTGGTGGTGAAGTGAAGACCGTCTCTGCATTTAAGTATCTAGGGAGTTGGATAACCCAGAGTGGTGGTGTGGAAAAGGAGATCGGTGTGCGTGTCGGTCGCGCGCTGGGCGTGTTTGCGTCTTTTGATAAGATTTGGGCCAGCAAGAAGATGCAAGTGCAGTCTAAGATGCGGGTTTACAACACTTTCGTGCTGCCCCACTTTCTGTACGGCTGCGAAACATGGGCCCCTACTAAAACACAACTGACTCGATTGGAGGTTGCCCACTCTAACTGCCTTCGTCGCATTCTGGGTGTGCGCCTGGTCGACCGGCACAGATTAACTTATATTCGGCAGGCGTGCGACACTGAGCCAATTGAGAGCCTTTGTGGCAAAGCGATCAATGCAGTGGCTAGGCCATGTGATGCGCATGCCGGCTTCTCGTCTTCCTCGTACGACTTTTGACTGCACAATGGATGTGGCTCGGCAGCAAGGCCGGCCTCCAGCCTCCTCCCGACACTATTTTCTTAAGCTACTGATTCAGCAGCTAGGCGAAACTAGTGGCACTCGTTCTGATTGGAAGACTTTTTCGGACACGGCGTTTGAGCGTGCTCAGGATAGGGTCGGGTGGAGAGCCGTGGTGTACGGTCCGGCTGCCCCTCAGGCGCCGGCCCCTCCACCACGGCGGTCAAGTAGATTGGCAAGCGCCACTTGACCCCTATCCCTAGAAGCAGTTAGGACCTATTTTGGAGGCGTCGCACAATAGCTCTCCTTTTTGCTCTGGGACTACACGTTGGCAGGCAGCCGGCTGGTGGCTACCGCCCCTCACAAGTAATTGTTAGGGCCAGAACTGGACTTGGGTCTAGGCGGTGGTACTAGGACTAGAGGTAGTCTTTGCTGGAAAGCCGATGTAACTGTAACTGTAACTAATAGTTCAGGTCTGGGTTCTCAGAGTAATGCACCCACATGTGACCTCTCTCCCAGCACCAGCTTCCCCGCGCATCGCCCCGCGAGGATAACGGCGCCGTGCGCCCTCGACCGCAGGTTTTCCACTTTTTTTTCGTTTTTTTGCAGGTTTGGCAAACTTGCATCTATGGGGCTTCAGCGCTTAAAAGATTAAGCACCAACACGTGACCTCGCTCTCGCCCAGCACGAGCTTCTCCGCGCACCGCCCCGCGAGGTTGACGGCGTCGTGCGCCTCGACCGGCAGTTTTCACCCCTAGTTTTCCGTTTTTCAGGTTCGGCTAAAGACTTGCATAAGGCTCCAGTGCTTAAAAGGTTAAGCACCCGCATGTGACCTCGCTCTCGCCCAGCACCAGCTTCTCCGCGCACCGCCCCGCGAGGTTGACGACGACGTGCGCCCCCACCCGCAGTTTTTTCCACTTGTTTTTCGTTTTTTTGCAGGTTTGGCAAACTTGCATAAGGCTCCAGTGCTTAAAAGGTCAAGCACCCGCATGTGACCTCGCTCTCTCCCAGCACGAGCTTCTCCGCGCACCGTCCCGCGAGGTTGACCCCCCCCCCATTTTTTTCTTGCGTTTGTTTGTTCATTTTGTTTGCATTCTTCATGCTTGGCTAACCCCCAAATAGGGATCATGGTTGAGCACCCACATGTGACCTCGCTCTCTCCCAGTACGAGCTTCTCCGCGCATCGCCCCGCGAGGTTGACGACGACGTGCGCCTCGAGGTCTGGCCGCGTCGGCTCATCGTCTGCGGAGCGCCCGCGCGTGGACTCGTCTTGTGCAAAGAGGCAGTAGCCGGTGATGACGTCAAAGGGGCACACGGCAACCTGCGTGTGTGTGCGTGCGCGCGCGTGTGTGTGTGTGTGTGTGTGTGTGTGTGTGTGTGTGTTTGGGCGGCGCGCCCCCTCTAGGACTCGTCAAAAGGGCAAAAAACGGCTTGTGTTGGCAATGCTCGAAAGTTCGTGTTCGTGTTCGTGGACCCTCGTGTTCGTGTTCGTGGACCCTCGTGGAAGTTCGTGTTTAACGGACCCTCGCGATCTCGCCTGGGCTGATGTACGCAAACAGCGCCTTGGCTGCCTCATGCACACACACACGCACCAGTGATTTCCTTCAGGATGTTTAATTAATTCTCCCACAGCCGGATTTTGCTTTGACCGCGATGACCATTGACCTCCTGTTGACCGTTTGTCCTCATACACAGCCGGGAAGGAAATTACTGACCCGCACACACATGCTCTTCCAAACAAACATCGACACTGTCTGCAAGACTGAAAAAATCGGCCACCACTGTCTGTCACACAAAATAACACGCACGCAAAAGCACACGCACACGTGCACACCCTCCCGGCACGCACCCTCGCAATCTCATCAAACTCTGGGCTGATGTACGCAAGCAGCGCCTTGCCCGCCTCATACACCGCGATCGCCCGCCGCAGCGCGTGCGGGATCGGGTCCGGCGCGCCCTCGCCCTGCGTCACAGCCTTGAGCTGGCCAGCGTTGTCGGAGTGCGCCTCGACGCTGGTGACCTGTGTGTGTGGGAGGGAGGGCGAGAGTCTGTTAAAACAACACGTGTTTTTTGGTTAGAAGAAAGAAAAATACGCAAATGTTTATTTCTTGTCATTCTCTGTCGTTCCTGTCGACCTCTGCTTTTTGGGGGGTTCGACCTTGCCCTACTAGCCGCGCTATCAGAGTGCGCCCCCATCAGTGATTTCCTTTTCATGACTTTTAAAAAATTCTTCCACAGTCGGATTTTGCTTTGACCGCGTTGACAGATGACCTCCCTCTCCGTTTGTCCTCATGCATAGGCCATTTGAAAGCTGTTGACGTGCTCTCTGGCGGGCTTGTCAGACTAATCCCCTGGATGGGTTGAGGTGTGTGCAAGGTCAAAGTACAGCCGGCATACAGCCAAATGGCTGTGTAGAGCCGAAAAGGAAGTCACTGGCCCCCATGCAGTCGACGCCCTGCAACCCAGCCTAACACAACACAAAAACAACAACGTTATCATGACGATGGGTTTCGCATTTGGTGTGACACCCGTAACGATGCTTGAGACCCGTGCCGGCGCTAGCGCCCGACACCTAAACTCAGTTCCAGGCTGCCGCTGGCGGGCTACCAATATAATGCTGGCCTGACTACATATTTAAAGCCCGTTTAAAAACCCACCTCCATCGCGGTGCAGATGTCCTCCTCGACGATGACGTCCTGCACCTGGCGCGCCGCCATGCGCGCCGCGCGCCGCATGCGCCCCCATGCCGTTGGCGCCCATGCAACCCAGCCCAACAAACACACACAAACGTGCATTTAAACCCCGTCCAAACCCCACCTCCATTGCGGTAGATGTAGATGTCCTCCTCGACGATGACGTCCCGCCCCTGGCGCGCGCATGGCGGCGCGCGCCCCCATGCAGTCGGCGCCCATGCAACCTAGCCCAACAAACACACACCGAGAAACGGTTTAAAACCGTTTAAACCCCACCTCCATAGCTGTGTAGATGTCCTCCTCGACGATGGTGTCCCGGCCCTGGCGCGCCGACATGCGCACGCCGCGCGCTGCATGCGCCCCATGCAGTCGGCGCCCATGCAAAACCCAGCCACAAACAGAAGCGTTTTAAAACCGTCCCAAACCGACCTCCATCGCGGTGTAGATGTCCTCCTCAACGATGACATCCCGCCCCTGGCGCGCCGCCATGCGCGCCGCGCGCTGCATGAGCCCCATGCAGTCGGCGCCGGTGTAGCCCGCCATGGAGCGCGCGACCTCGTACCAGTTGATGTCGGGGGACACGCTCTTCGTGCGCGCGTGCACCTGCAAAGCGCCCAAATCAAATAAACCAGTAAATAGCGGTGCATCGCATTTGCAGCACCCCCCCCCACACCTCCAACACTTACCCCGCCCCCCCACACACACACCTGGAGGATTTCTGCGCGCCCGACGGCGTCCGGCATCGGCATATACGTCACGCGGTCAAAGCGCCCAGGCTTCATGAGCGCCGCGTCAATCGCTCCCGGCCGGTTGGTCGCGCCCAGCACGACGACGCCCGAGTTGTTCTCGAAGCCGTCCAGCTGTGTGCGTGCGTGTGCGCGTGTGCGCGTGGGTGCGTGTGTGTGTGTGTGTGCGTGTGCGTGGCTGCATGCGTGCCAGGGCGGTTGGTCGAGCCCAGCACGACGACGCCTGAGTTGTCCTCAAAGCCACCCAGCTGTGTGTGTGTGTGCGTGCGTGTGGTCGATTATACACTCCGTCGGACGCTTTTGATGGCGCATTAGACCCAGTGTGTGTGTCTTTGTGTGCGCGCGTGTGCGTGTGTGTGTGTGTGTGTGCTCGTGTGTGTGTGTGTGTGTGGCTGCATGAGCGCCAGGGCGGTTGGTCACACCGAGCAAAACGACGAGTTGTTCTCAAAGCTGTCCAGCTGTGTGTGCGTGCGTGTGTGTGTGTGCGTGTGTGTGTGTGCGTGTGCGTGTGACTTCATGAGCGCCGCGTCGATCGCTCGCGGGCGGTTGGTCGCGCAGAGCACGACGACGCCCGAGTTGTTCTCAAAGCCGTCCAGCTGCGTGTGTATGTGCGTGTGTGTGTGTGTGCGTGTGTGTGCGTGGCTGCATGAGCGCCAGGGCGGTTGGTCGCGCCCAGCACGACGACGCCCGAGTTGTTCTCAAAGCCGTCCAGCTGTGCGCACACACAAAGTTGGGTGGGTGTGTGGGCTGCACTGTGTTTCTGTGTGTGTGCGTGTGTGCGTGTGTGTGTGTGGGGGGGGGTAGGGAGTGGAGGAGGGAAGCACCGAACATGGCGACCCCAGCGTTTTTCTCAGAGCCGTCCGAATGTGTGCGTAAAAACACAGGAGGGTGGGTAGGTAGGTGGGTGGGTGGGCGGGTGGGTGGGTGGAGGGGTCAGCTGTGTGCATGGGGCCGGAAGCAGGCGGGAGGGCCCTATCACATTCCAACGCCTGCGGCGGCGCCTCAGGCGCCACATTTTCTTGCGCGGATCAGGCGGCGCCTCAGGCGCGCCGACCGCTTCGGGCGCCGCCTGAGGCGCACCCCTGATCGCCTCAGGCGCCGCCTGAAGCGTCATCCCGGCCGCCTCAGGCGCCCACCCGACCGCCTGAGGCGTCGACTACCGCCTGAGGCGCACCCCCGACCGCTTCAAAACGTTTTGACCGCCTTCACTTGCGCGGATCAGGCGATGGGGCTGTGGTAGGGGGGAGAGTGGGGGAGGGAGCCCCCCGCACGGTGGCATGGAAGTAGGAGGGTTGAGAACGTGGACACGAGCTGGCCGAGCAAAAAAAGCCGTCTTGGGGCCGGCAGAGGAGCCCGCCCTGCTGCCCTGCCACACACGCACACACACACACCAGCAGCTCATTGATGATGCCCATCGCCTCGTCGCCTCCCCCCCACCTGCGCCTCGCACACACACGCACACGCAAACGTGCACACACACACACGCACGTGCACCCCTCCCCCCCACACACGCACACACACGCACCCACTCAAGCTATGAAAACAAAGCCCCCAAGTGCCCAACGCACCTGCACCAGCAATTCGTTGATAATGCTCGTCGCCTCGTCGCCCCCCGCCTGCGCCCCGCGCGACGCGCCGAGCGCATCGAACTCGTCGATGAAGAGGAGCGCGGGTGCAGCCTCGCGCATCTGAGCATGCAAGGTTGCGCAAGGCAGGTTATTTGAAGGGGTACGTGTGTGCTTGTATGTGTGTGTGTGTGTGTGTGTGTGTGTTATGGGTTGATGGGCATCGAACTCGTCGATGAAGAGGAGCGCGGGCGCGGCCTCACGCATCTGCGCACGCGTTTGTGTGTGTGTGTGCGCGCATGTGTGCGCACTCTGTGGGCGCCCTCACTCTATGGGCGCTCCCACTCCGTGGGCCCGCGCAGTCATCGCCGCCGCCTACGTCGACCCCCCTTCACCCATGCCGCCGCCGATTCTCGCCGCCGCTCCTCCTCCGTACGCCCCCTGTCATCGGGCAGCCAATTCAGCAGCCAGTCGACGCATGCATCCAGGAACTCAGTCAATCCGCACTCTCTCGCACGCCCTCCACATGGCAAAAAACACGTGACGCCCTCCCGCACAGATTTCCCTCCCCCCGCAGCTCTGCAGCTTCAGACAACGGAGCCCAGGTATCTCAGTGCCATCACCTCGACCGCCATGCGGCCCGAGCCAGCGCTCAACTTGAGCTACCGAGTTCCTCCAGCCGCCACCGTCCCGCCCACCGCCCACTGCCCAGTCGTTCCTTCGACCCCACGCCCCACGTCAAGAGACCCACCGCTTATCCCACTGCCGCCCGTCGACCTCCATACACCCACATGCTCGTCACATGGAGTTGCCCCTCCCCATGCGCCCCATGCGCGCACATGCACCCCATGCACCCCCCCCATGCTACCAGCGCCTATGTATGCGCCATGTGGCCGGGTCACAGTGTGGCTCCCTCCTCTCTCCCCTCTCCTCCCTCCCTTCTCCTGTCTTCCACCCCTCCATCCCCGCTGCACCCCACCATCTTGTGCCCCCTGCCCCTCCCTAACCCTCCCCCGCCCCTCCCCCTCTCCCTCCGACTACCCTCCCGCTGCCTCCCTCCCACTGCCTCCCACTTGCACGACTACCGCTGTTCGGACACGACTTCGCTCTATGCCGGCGGCGCCATCACCTTCTTCCGGCTCACGCCGGTGACTTTTGCGCCCACTCCGTCACGTTCCACGCCCTCCGCAAACATCCATCTCTTCAACTTCACACGCGACATCCCCGAGCGCCCCGAGTTCGCCGAGCGAGTCACCACCGAGTGGATCATTTAGCATGATTTCCACAACTGTGGAAGTCTTTCTGCCGACACCTAGTTTAAACTCAGTCGAGGCGGATTGACGAACACAGCCGTCAATGACCCGCCACTGCCCCTTTCCCCCACTGCTTTACGAATGAGGTTGTTCACCCTCTTGCTGGCGCACGGTTGGTCTCCCGCCTTCAAACGGAATCTCCTCAATTGATGACTAGAAACAGCCTATCTAGGTCTGCCGTGCAGAGTTCTCTGTAACGATATCTCTCTCTCTGTGCGCATGCAGGGTGTGCGTGTGTGTGTGTGTGTACGTGTGTGTGCATTTGTGTGTGCGTGTGCATGTGTGTGTGTGTGTGCGGCGCCCTCGTCGATGAAGAGGATCGCGGGCGCGGCCTCGCGCATCTGCGCATGCAGGGGGAGTCGGGATGTGGATGCGCGTGTGTATGTATGTATGTGTGTGTGTGTGTGTGTGTGTGTGCAGCAAGCAGGGTTCAAGGCGGGGGTTTGTAAAGGGTGCGGGGTCGGGTGGAGAGTGAGAATGTGAGTGTAAATGAGAGTGAGAGTGACAGAGAGAGAGACAGAGAGAGAGGGAGGGAGAGAGAGGGAAAGGTCTTGAAGAGGTCTTGAAGAGGTCAGTGCCCAGCTAGTTTTTCCAGCCATAAAGCCCCATTTGCAACCTCAAAACCCCAAACCCCAAGACCTTAAGTCACCTTGTCGAATGTCTCCCTGATGCGCCGCACGCCGACGCCCGCGCACATGCCTAAAAAGCCGGTGCCTGCTCTCTAACCTGTGGCTACATTTAACGCGATGCTCAAGACGCACCTCTCTTCACTACGAAATGGCCTCTGCTTGCCCGTGAACTCCTCACCGCCTTTTCCAACATTACGTTTGTTTAGGTAGTATAAGGTTGTGCCCCTCACCAAGTCCTTCTGTGCCTCCCTCCAACACCAAGGGGGGGGGGGGCCTGCGACACGTTCAATGTCGTGCTCGATGCTTTGCCAAGGGGTGAGCTTATGCTCAGAGCCGCGTATGGGTAGCAGGTTTCAAGTCCTGTGTAAGCTGGTTGAAATCCCAATTAGAAATCCCATTATAACGTGAGAGGTTGCGGCCCGGCTTTTCAACCTTCTCATCATTTCAGGTCACTTATTGATCAGGGGCTCGATTAACGGAGGCGCGTTCTCGCCGAGCCCTGGACCCAGCAATGCGGCGCTGCTGGTGACGAGGATCTCTGTTCCGCTGACGAGCGGGGTAAAATACGACTGGCCCGGCTCCTGCTAAACTGCCCCTCGGTGGAACACTTCAGGAGCGGCTTGCCCGGCGCTGCCATGGCTTGGCGAGTAGCCGCGGCGCTACCGCGGCCCGTGCTGGGAGACGGCCCTTATCCTCCCCCCATGCAGGACGCCATGCGGCACCGATCTCGACGAGTTGATCGACGAGCGGAGGAGCTGGCGCCCGTCAATGCATGCTGGACATTGGTCAAGATGGCTGCCCGTGAGGCGGGCTACCATCACGGCTTCAGCGGTGGCGACCGCCGAGGCAACACAGAGTAAATCCGCTTCACCAATCGCAGCGTTGGTCACCGCGCTCATCCTCGGGGTCGCTCGTCTGCCGGTGACTGGCGTTGGAAGGTCTTCAAGCAGCCTCCATGACAACTCTGTCGTCCATGCACCCCTGGAGGGTGGGACCTGGCCATGCATGAGGCATGGGGCGCCGGCTGAGCCCCATGCAAACGAGAGCTGGACAGCCATGCACTGCCAGGCGGGGACCGTTCCAGTCAGCGCCAGTCGGCTCTGCCGGCTTGACTGGCCACAAGGCCACTACTGTGACCCTGAGGAAGGTCCTCTCCTATATGCTCCTTGCCAGACATGTCTCTCAGAGACCGCTGTTTGGGGTAGTCTAGCCGGCGGGAGCGGTAGTCTATCGGCCGGGAGCCGGCGGTACTCTAGTACTTAAGTGTGCTGGAGTATCGGCGGGTGTCTCTACTAGAAAAGTAGCCTGCTTAGCTGGAAACCCCGTGTTACTGTTACTGTTATTGATCAGATCCACGTCCCTTCTGACACACAATGATCAGTAGCCTCTGCTGCCGCTACGGTGAAGGTCTAGGGGAAACGATCCCGCGGGCTTGTGAACCCCGGCCGTGCCCCCACAAGGAGGAGTCAGATCTGGGGGCCGAGTGCCCTGTCTAGTTCCAGCCCCGACCCGCTAGCCCCCCACCACCAGTAGCCAGCCACCCGTCTGTGGCGCTCGGGCGTTACACGCCGAGCAAGGTCGAATACGCTAGCCGGTAGGCTCGTCACACACGGCTGTAAAATCCATAATCAGGGGTTCTCAACCCCCAAATTGGACAACCTAAGAGCTGCCTCGAGGTTCAAAACACCACACCCTCAAAACCCCGACCTGTAAACCCTCAAACCGAAGACCTTCAGTCACCCTGTCAAACGTCTCCTTGATGCGCCGCACGCCGACGCCCGCGCACATGTCAAAGAAGTCGTTAAGCACCGACATCTTTGTCAGCCCTATTTAAAGCCCCCAGACCTCAACCCCAAACTTGAAGACCTCAAGACCTCCTATAGTATTTCCGTTAGCCAACCCGCAACCCGACAAAGTGCACGTTCGGGTTGAGATTGGCCGATTCGAGCTGGCGCGTCGGGTTGAGATTACGCAAATTCCAACCCGAAAAAGTGTGAAATCGGCATTTCACACTTTTCCCGCCAAAATTCGCCTCCGGGTTGAGATTGGCGAAATTAGCGTGAGGCCCGGTTCTCACCCCCTCAACATTGGACAACCTTAGAAGTGCCTCGAGGGCCAAAACAACACACCCTAAAACCCCGACCTGTAAACCCTCAAACTGAAAAGCTGAAGTCACCGTATCAAACTCCTGCCTGATGCGCCGCACGCCCGCGTACACGCCTAAAAAAACTCTGCCTCGAACCAGAATCAGATGACATAAAACCTGCCCTTGAGGGTCGAAGGTTGAGCGGCTTTAAACCCTAAAAAGCCCAGGTCACCTTGTCAAAGGTCTACCTGATGCGCCGCACGCCGACGCCCGCGCACATGTCAAAGAAGCCGGTGCCTAGCTAGGGGTTCATCAACCCTAGAAACTCAACCCCCACACCTGCCTGAAATGTAATAAAAACTTACACCCTAAAACCCTGCCTGTAAACCCTCAAGACCTAAAGTCACCCTGTCGAACGTTTCCTTGATGCGCCACACGCCGACGCCCGCGCATATGCCTCGAAAAAGGCGGTGCCTAGGGTGTAATAACCCTAAAACCTCAACCCCCAAACCTGCCTCGAGGGTCAAAACCCCACACCCTAAAACCCCGACCCGATAACCCTCAAGACTTTAAGTCACCTTGTCGAACGTTTCCTTGATGCGCCGCACGCCGACGCCGGCATACATGTCGAAGAAGTCGGTGCCGGAGCACGTGAACATGCGCACGCAGGCCTCGCCCGCGATCGACTTGGCGAGGAGCGTCTGCAGTACATTTTGAGTGAGGGAGTGAGAGTGGGAGTGAAAGTGGGAGTAAGAGAGTGAGAGAGCGAGAGAGAGTGAGAGAGTGGGAGTGAGAGAGTGAGAGGAGTGAGAGTGAGGAGAGTGAGTGAGTGAGTGAGAGAGCGAGAAGAGTGAAAGAGGGTGAATGAGTGAGAACGCGATAGTGAGAGAGTGAGAGAGTGGTATCTGTGGTGCGTGCTTCGTGTGTGTGTGTGGAAGGGGGGTAGGGGCACGGCGAGGGGGGGGGGGGGCGGAGGCCGTAAGACCGTGCTCGGCGCACAGTGCCAGGGCACCTGACCTGGCTGGCTGGCTGCTGGTGGGGGGTGGGGGGGACCCCCACTCTGGCATCGGTTCAACTCTGATGGCAAGTTTCCCGGCTTCCGGGCGACCCCGCAAGCAGAGCACGCATACGATGCACGGCACTTGAAACCCTTATTTAACCCCAAGCCACAAAGCCACAAACCCCCAAACGCAAACCCCAATCTGAATTGTAATCGAGCCCATGGTAACACACACACACACACACACACACACCTTGCCGGTCCCGGGCGACCCCGCAAGCAGCAAGCCCCCGACGCGCGGCACCTGCAACCCTTTATTTACCTTAAGCCACAAACCCCACACCGCAACCCCAAACCGCAACCCCAGACGCAATGAAACGCAGCTGATGATGATGATGGATCTTACAGTCTGTGTGACACCAGTAATGATGTATAAGACCGGTGTCGGCGCTAGCGCCCGACACCTTAAACTCAGTTTCAGTGGGAAACTGGCTGGCTACCTGGTAGGGGTGAGGGTAAACCCCCACACGCGCGCACGCACTGGACCTAGACAGGACACTGGGCCCCCAGATCCACCCTATACCACCCAGGTAGTGACAGCAACGCATTGTTGGTGTGCGCCTGTGTTCTACTACTAGTCCCGCCGCCGCCATTGGCTCCAGCAATCTCCTCCATGCCCGCCAGCAATCTCCTCCACGCCCGCCAGCAATCTCCTGTATGCCCGCCAGCAATCTCCTCCATGCCCGCCAGCAATCTCCTGTATGCCCGCCAGCAATCTCGTCCATGCATGGGCGCCGCCATGCGATCTCCATGCGCCGCGCCGCGCTCCATGCGCGCCAGCACCCGTACCACCCGCCTCATTCCCGTTCTTTAGCCATTCCCCGTGACACCTATGGCTGATCCTTGTTCCGCCGTCCCCTTTGGCATCTGTAACCCGTATCCTCTCCCTGTAGCCTCATTCCCCGTTCTTAACCGCCATCTCCATTATGGTGCCCGCCCGCTGGTGGGGCCTCGCCTCGCCCCATGCCGCACGGCTAGTGTATTGATTGCTGCGCCATCTATAATCTGCGCCTTGGGGCAGGGAACCCCTGCGCCACAACCTCCTCACAAAGCCTAGCCGCATGTGCCTCGCTTCCCATGTTTCTCAATTTCTCGCCATCCGCTTCCATGCTGCCGCCTGCAATCTCCTCCACGCCCGCGAGCAATCTCCTCCATGCCCGCCAGCAATCTCCTCCATGCATGCACGCGCAGAGCGCCGCCATGCAACCCCCATGCGCCGCGCGCGCCATGCGCGCGCCGCGCCCGCCAGCTCCCGTAGCCTCATTCCCCGTTCTTTACCCATGCGCCGTGACGCATTAGCCTTGTCCGCCGTCCCCTGGCATGCATAACCCGTAGCCTCATCCCCGGTAGCCGCATTCCCCGTTCTTAGCCGCCATCTCCATTATGGTGCCCGCCCTCTGGTGGGGCCTCGCCTCGCCCCATGCCGCACGGCTGGTGCATCGATCGCGTCGCCATCTAATAATCTGCGCCTTGGGGCAGGGAACCCCTGCGCCGCAACCTCCTCACAAAGCCTAGCCGCATGTGCCTCGCTTCCCATGTTTCTCAATTTCTCGCCATCCGTCTCTCTCTTCCATCCAGGCACAGTAAACCATTAGGAGCCGCAATCTGCTTGAGTTCCGATCGTTGTGAGAGGGGGTGCATGCTCGCCGCAATTCTCGCCATCGTGCATCGTGCTCTCCATCGTACCGCTGCCCCATCTGCCACATAGCCTCGCCCCATCAGGACCAGTTCATCAGTAGCGCTGTGCGTCACAGCCGCTCAGGGTAAATTTCCAGATTTTCAGCCGACCAGTACCAAGCGCAGTTGTCCCGGTTGTCCGCCATCGATCGGCGCCAGGGCGGGAGCCCCTGGCGAAGAGCTTATGAACTTAACATGATGCCTCTACGTTTAGAGAGAAGCAGAGAAGCAGAGAAGCAGAGAAGAAGCAGAGAAGAAGCAGAGAAGAAGCAGAGAAGCAGAGAAGCAGAGAAGCAGAGAAGCAGAGAAGCAGAGAAGCAGAGAAGCAGAGAAGCAGAGAAGCAGAGAAGCAGAGAAGCAGAGAAGCAGAGAAGCAGAGAAGCAGAGAAGAGAAGCAGAGAAGCAGAGAAGCAGAGAAGAAGCAGAGAAGAAGCAGAGAAGAAGCAGAGAAGCAGAGAAGCAGAGAAGCAGAGAAGCAGAGAAGCAGAGAAGCAGAGAAGCAGAGAAGCAGAGAAGCAGAGAAGCAGAGAAGCAGAGAAGAGAGCAGCTAAACTCAACCAAACACACCTTTCCGGTCCCGGGCGGCCCTGCAAGTAGCATGCCTCCGATGCGCGGCACCTGAAAACCTGTACACTTGAAAGCCACAAACCTAAAACCCTAAACCCCAAACGCAACGCAAACCCTAAGCACAAAACCCCAATTGCAGCCCCTAACGAAACGTACTTTTCCCGTCCCGGGCGACCCCGCAAGCAGCACGCCTCCCTCATCCTCAAGCGACAAACACAAGCCCCTAAGCCCCAAACCTTCAACCCTAAACCATGGTAAAAAAAATCACCTTTCCTGTCCCGGGCGACCCCGCAAGCAGCACGCCCCCGATGCGCGCCACGCCCCGCTGCCGCAGCAGCGCCGGGTTCTTGAGGTAGTCGATGATCTCAGTGATCTCACGCTTGACCTCGTCGATGCCGTTGATGTCCTCCCACGAGATGAAGTCGGGCTGTGACGCGTCGACGCGGACCTGCGTGTGTGTGTGTGTGTGTGTGCGAGCGTGTGTGTGTGTCTGGAACGATATCGCCGTTATCTTTGTAACCATCTGGAATGAATGTGTGTGTGTGTGTGTGTGCGTGCGTGTGTGTGTGCGTGTGTGTGTGTGTAGGGGGGGGGGCATGGCCACGAGATGACGTCAGGCTGCGACGCGTCGACACGGACCTGCGTGTGTGCGTGTGTGTGTCTCTGTGTGTGTGTGTGGCCACGAGATGAGGGTGGGCTGCAACACGTTGACGCGGACCTGCGTGTGTGTGCGTGTGCGTGCGTGTGCGCGTGTGTATCCTATGTGTATCCTATGTGAATGTATGTGTGTGGGTGTGCGCGCGGCCATGACGTATAAATAGAGCTGCCCCCCCCCCCCCAACACACACACACCTCGCGCGCGGGCGACCGGAAGTTGAGCTTCGACGTCACGTAGAGCAGCTCGCGCCGGTACCTGGAGAGGGGGTGCGTTGGGGGGGCGTGGAGGGTGTGTGGAAGGTGCGTGGGGGGTGCGTGGAGGGTGCGTGGGGTGTGTGTGGAAGGTGCGAGGAGGGTGTGTGGAAGGTGCGTGGAAGGTGTGTGGAAGGTGTGTGAAAGGTGCGTGGAGGGTGCATGACAACGCTGGTGGGTGTCCACCCCCAGATCTCACTCAGCACTGGGCTCCTGCGACCAAACTGCGCACCTCAGGAACTTGAGCGCTTGAGCACGTTGGGCATCGGGGCAGATTCCGACGCTGAAAGGTGTGCACCTTCCAGATCTCCCCCAAAACTGGTTTCCTATGGTGGGCGTTCCGACACTGATACATCCCCCAGATCTCCCTCAACGGTGGCTTCCTGTGTGGGGCATTCCGACACTATACAGATCTCCCTCAACACTAGGCTCCTGTAAACACCACAACGGGCTCTTGGGCACGCGAGGGGCGCCCTAGGGCGCGTGTGGGGGAGGATGCGCGCGATGCGCACCTCAGGAACTCGGAGCGCTTGAGCACGTTGGGCATCGGGTCGAGCACCCAAGTGTGGATGATCCAGAAGATGAACGAGATGAACATGAAGGGGAACGTGATGCGGAGAAGCTGCACGACGAAGCCCTGCTGCCAGCGCGTTGAGGAGTTGAGCGGAGAGAGCGCCACGCCGACGCCGTGGTCCCTGCGTGTGCGTGCGTGCGTGCGTGCGTGTGTGTGTGTGTGTGTGTGTGCGTGTGTGTGTGTGCGTGTGTGTGTGTGTAGTGCGGAGCAGCTGCACGACGAAGCCCTGCTGCCAGCGCGTCGAGGAGTCGAGCGGAGAGAGCGACACGCTGACGCCGTGGTCCCTGCGCGTGCGTGTGTGTGTGTGCGTGCGTGCGTGTGTGTGTGTGTGTGTGTGTGTGGTGCGGAGCAGTTGCACGACAAAGCCCTGCTGCCAGCGCGTCGAGGAGTCGAGCGGAGAGAGCGACACGCCGACGCCGTGGTCCCTGCGCGTGCGCGTGTGTGTGTCTGTGTGTGCACGCGTGTGTGTTTGTGTGTGTGTGTGTGATGCGTAACAGCTGCACGACGAAGCCCTGCTGCCAGCGCGTCGAGGAGTCGAGCGGAGAGAGCGCCACGCCGACGCCATGGTCCCTGCGCGTGCGTGTGTGTGTGTGTGCGTGTGTGTGCGTGTGTGCGTGCGTGTGTGTGTGTGATGCGGAGCAGCTGCACGACGAAGCCCTGCTGCCAGCGCGTCGAGGAGTCGAGCGGAGAGAGCGACACGCCGACGCCGTAGTCCCTGCATGTGCGTGTGCGTGCGTGCTCGTGCGTGTGTGTGTGTGTGTGTGTGTGTGTGTGTGCGCGCGTGTGTGTGTGTATGTGAGTCTGTGTATGTGCGTGTGTGTGGGGGGGGAGGGGGAGGGCCAGAGTTTTTGTATTCGGCGTTTGGAGCCGGACTTGAGAGCCATGGAGCCGGATTTGCAGTCAAATGGCTCCAGAAAATAAAAAATAAAACGCAAAACAAAATCACTGGGGGGGGGGAGGGGGGGCAAAAGGCAGGCAGAACGGCGGCTAGGGAGAAGGATCTAGGGGGAGAGAGAGAACGGGAGAAACAGAGAGACAGAGCGGGTGGGCAAGGTACACTTTTGAAGCAGCACTCATAATTGCAACACACACAGCACGTGCAGGCAAAGCATCGCCCGCTCACCTCAGGTGGTCGAGCAGCATTGGGTCGGGCGGCGCGGTGATCTTGACTGTGCGCGCGCCGCCGGGCGCGCTCGCGCTCAGAACGACCAGCATCGAGCGCTGCTCCGGTCCGTAGAAGCGCGCCGACTGCGCGGCCAAGGGGTTTGGGGTTTGGGTGTTTAGGGTTTAGGGTTTGGGATTTAGGGTTTAGGGTTCAGGGTTAGGGGCTCAAGGTTTCAAGGCCAGCCAGCATTGAGCGCTGCTCCGGTCCGTAGAAGCGCGCCGACTGAGCGGCCGAGGGGGATAGGGTTTGGGTGTTGAGGGTTTAGGGTTCGGGGTTCGGGGTTTAGGGTCGGGCGCGCTCGTGCTCAGAACGACCAGCATTGAGCGCTGCTCCGGTCCGTAGAAGCGCGCCGACTGTGCGGCCAAGGGGCGAAGGGTTTGGGGGGTTACGGTTTAGGGTTTGGGACTCAGGGTTTAGGGTTGGGGGTTCAAGGCCAACCAGCATCGAGCGCTGCTCCGGTCTGTAGAAGCGCGTCGACTGCGCGGTAAAGGGGTTAAGGGTTTAGGGTTTAGGGTTTGGTTGTTTAGGGTTTAGGACTTAGGATCAAGGTTAGCAGCTCGCCGACTTGATAGGGGTAGGAGTGCCTCCTATGCGTGTGCACGCCGTGTGGCAAGGAAAGGCGGGGCGGGGTCAGGTGGATGGCTTGCCGTGGCGCCGAGGAGGCACACAACCACACACATATGCACGCACGCACGCACAAACACACCCACACACACATGTGCACGCACACACGAACACACGCACGGACGCATGCAAACACACGCACGCACGCATGCACACATGCACACACTCACACACGCGCGCACCGTCACGCGCCCCTCGCCCACAAGCGCCCAGAACTGCGTGTAGGAGAGTGTCGAGAGCGACTCGCGCACGCGCCACGCTGTCGACAGCGAGCCGGGCTCTCCAAAGGCCGTGATGAACTCCTCGGCAACCTAGCAGGTGGAAGAAAGTTGTGTGTGTGTGTGTGTGTGTGCGAGCGCGCGAGTGTGTGTGTGTGTGTGTGTGCCGTAGCCCATCCCCCTCATCACCCCGCCCCCTCTCGTCGACTGCCGCCTATGTACTGCGGCCCACCCTGGACTATCCACCATCGTCATCGCCCGAAGGAGGCAGCCTCAGCGAGCCGAGCAACCTCGTCCACAGTCCCAATCCTTATCCTTTCGCAGAGCCAGTCCCATGCCCTCGCCAGCGCCGAGCAGCTCCTCGGCAGACTGTCGACCGCATCATGGACCGCCCCGCCACCGCCTGACGCCGAGCAGATTCTTGGCCGCGACCCACTGCGGCGCCACGACACCATGCACCACAGAGAACCTCACATTGCCATGATCCCCCTTCAGCACCCTTCACTCCCCCTGACACGCTCCAAACTACACAGTCCAACTCTTCCCCACCGTCACCCACCCACAGTCGACCACCCACCCACGCTTTCACCCCCACATGGAGCTCGCCATCTCATGTGCGCGCCATGCAGGCCCATGCACCCCCGCCCCATGCACCTCCTCAGCCCCCCCGCGCACGCTGACCCCATGCTGGCAATCCAGGCTGGCACTCCCTCCTCCCCCCCCCCCCAGCATCCCCCCCATCCGTGAGCGCACACGCGCACGCGCACTCCCCCCTTGCCTCCCACGCCTCCTCCGACCCCTCCCAACCCCCCTCCCTCTCCCCCCTCGCCTCCCACGCCTCCTCCGATCCCTCCCACGCCTCCTTTGATCCCCCCACGCCCCCCCTGATCCCTCCCACGCCTCCCCTGATCCTTCCCACGTCTCCTCCGATACCCCTGATGCCTCATTTGACCCCCCCGATGCCTCATCTGACCCCTCCCACGCCCCTTCCAATCCCCCCTTTCCTGTCTACCGAGCCCCTATCCCAAGCCCGCCTGCCTTTGTCCGTCGCCCATCGAGTTCATCGGTCCAAGGAGCTGATCCGACGTCCTCATGGCCTGCCCAACGAAAACTCAGTCTAGTCGGCCGCGGCCGAACGGATCTAGTAGTTGCGGCGACGTATACATTGCACGACGGACAACCCCGACTATCGCCCATGGAATTAATCGGCCCATAGGGAGATGATACGCTGCGATTGAAGTTGAAGTTGGTTGGCCAGAGTGGCAACCCAAGTTGTAGTTGGTTGGCCAGAGTGGCAACCCTAGTTGAAGTTGGCCAGAGTGGCAGCCCCCCCCAGACCCCCCCAAACCAAGGATACTATCCACTCGATTCAGGCGCTGGTCGGTCACCCGCTATTCGAAAGACATCCCAGTGCACGGGTCAGACTTCGTAACAATTGCCGGGGTGTATTGCTGTTAGTAGTACAGGCATTGCCGGTGCATGCGGACGGCCTCATGTAACGCTTGGTTGGTTGGTTGGTTGTGTGTGTGTGCGTATGTGCGCATGCGTGTGCGTGTGCGTGCATGTGTGTGTGTGTGCAAGCGCCACGCGATCAACAGCGAGCGGGGCTCTCCAACAGCCGTAATGAACTCCTCGGCAACCTAGAAGCGTGTGTGTGAGGTGTGGGGTGGGGTGAGGTGGGGTGTGTGTGTGTGTGTGTTTGCGAGCGTGTGTGGTCAATTTTATGGCCCGCCAGACGCCTGTGTTGGCGTACTAGGCTAATGTGTTTGTGTGTGCGTGGGGGGGGGGGGGGAGGGGGCAGGCTGGGAGGCAGAGAGCCCCTTCATACACACACGCAACGAGTTTCAAAGCAGCGAGCCCCCCCTTCCACCACCGCACGCACACAAACACAAACAAACACACACACACATATACACAAGCGCACACACACACGCACACAAACACACACACACACACACAAACACACACAAGCACGCACGCAAACACACGCACGCACACACACACCTCAGTCGTGAACGCGTCCGGCCACACGTCTGCCGTCTTGAGCGTGTCCTTCTCCTCTGCATCCGTGTCTGCGAACAGGGCCTCGGCCAGCTTCTCCTCAAAGTCGCCCGCGCCACCTGTGTGTGTGTGTGTGTTTTGTGTGCGTGTGTTTGTGTGTGTGTGTGTGTGTGTGTGTGACATCAAGCTCGCGCTGCGCCTGCCAAGCGTGGCAGGTTTGTGTGTGTGTGTTTATGTTTATGTTTGTGTGTGTGTATTTGTGTGTGTATGTGGGTGTGTGCCACGGGTGCGCAAAACCTTCAATTTGGGTGCCACGGGTGCGCAAAACCTGCACCTTTTTTGTCCATTCCATCTTCTAGGTCCGCCTGGATCGCCTGCTCGATCATAAACTGCTTGATGCCGAGGTCAAAGTCCTCGTTGTCGTACTGCAGGTACAGCGCCTCGAGCTGCTCCGCGATCTCGCGCCGCGTGTGGCGCACCGGCACGTCCGAGGGGTCATACACCATGCTGCGCATGAGCTCGTCGTACCCAATCGCGACGTAGCCCTTGGGCACGGGCGCCGCGCCGAGCGGCGCGCTCGTGCTGTGCGTGATGGTGTGCGGTGTGTACGGTGGTGTGCGGTAGTGGGAGGCGAGGGTCACACGTGATGGGGGGGGGGGATGGAACAAACCAGGGGTCGCGTGTGGGTGCGTCTGGGTGGCGTGGCCCATGCACGCGCCGCATGCATGCATGCCATGCGTGCATGCATGCATGGCACGCACGCCTCGTACGTGCACGCTCTCCCCACCTCATGATGCCAGCAGCACTGGCCTCCCGCCTGTCATCTAGCACCGCAGTGGCGGTGCCAGATGCCTCAGCCAGGTCCAGCCCAGTGTAGGATGCTCCAGTGCTGCCGCCGCCTCGATTTAGCATGGCTGTGGGTGCGCCATGCAGACTGCAAGCGAACAACGCAGCGAGGCAGCAGCTCATCAGCGCCTGAATCAGCATGCGCCACCCTCTGCATGCACCTCCTCTCCCCACCTGGATGGCGCTGCTGCGTGAGCCGGCCTGCACGACCCCATCAGGCTCGCCACGCCGACGAGCGCCACGGCGCCCAGCCCACGCAACGCGCTCCTGACCATCGCAGGCAGTCTATGTGCTGCATCGGGGAGCACACCAGGTGCAGCATCGCCCCTGCCGCTGCTGCTGGGCGCGGTGTCATCGTCCGCACCACCAGGCCCATGAGCCGGATTGCATGCACGCAGGCACACGCGTCGAGGTGCAGCCCGCGACTCCGATGATACCAGCCTAGAGCGCCCCGATGTAGAGGCGCCAGCGAGAGGGGGCGTGCTGACTAGCCGCTGAGGCAGCGATCGAGGATGAGCTTGCAGCGTAGCATGCAGGCCAGGCCGCACGCCCTGTTGGGCGCCCAGCCGCATGATCGCAGCGCCCCAGGGTCACGTACGGCAAACGGTCACGTCGCGTGTTGGTCCAATTGGCATGCGGAATGCGCAGTGGAATGGAAACGCAAGTGTGGGGGTTAACCGTGCATGTGTTTCTTGTCGCTCCCATTGCCGTCCTCCTCCTCTCTCCCATGTCTGCCAAGGAAGAGGATCATGAGATGGGGTCCGATTCCGAGGGATCCGAGGGAGGGGAGGGAGCAGAGGACCAGGATTTCGATGACTGGGCCGAGGAAGGCGATGGCGAGCCTGCGACGTCGCTCTTGTGCGCCAAGACGTTCGACAGCCCGGAGGCTGCCATGGACTACGACGGTGCCACGTACGGCTTCGACCTAAGGGCGTTCGCGGCCAAGGTGGGGGGCGGCGCACTCCGGCGGCTGTCCATGCAAGCACAGCACGCCATGCACATCCCTCGACCTCCCATGCAACCCACGCCGCCTCTTACTCCCATGTCTGTAGGAGCGTCTCGACGAGTACGACATCTTCCGCTGCATCAACTACGTGCGCGAGGAGGTGGCTGCTGGGCGCGACCCGCTCCCCGCGCTGAAGGCAGGTGACACGTCTGCGTGGCGCGGGGACGACGCGCTGCTCAAGCCCGTGCTGTCAGACGATGCCCTCCTCTTCTACGACTACGAGGAGGTGGTGGTCGCGTGGCAGCAGTGAGTGAGTCGTGCCTGCATGCCGCTGCATGCATGCCAACGCACGCCATGCAGAGACTCTATCGACAGCCCATGCACACACGCGCGCATGGCACCATCCGCCGCCTGCCTCCCCTCCCCTCCCACCCCACCCCGAAACCCTCTCACCGCGGCCAGGTCTGCCGCCGCAGCTGGACCCAGCGGCGCCGCGTCCAGCGACGCGGCCGCCGCGCAGCAGTCGGCGCAGGAGCTGCGCCGCCTGCACGACGAGAACGACGCGCTGCGCGACGCGCTCTCAATGATGGCCGCGGCGTGCATGCCGGACGAGCTGCGCGCGGAGAAGGCGTACATGGCGGGCGCAGGCGCCGCTGCGGCCGGGCGCGGGGGGCTCGCCGCTGGCGGCGGCGGCGGCGCGAGCACGAGCGACCCGTCGGCGGCACCGGGCAGCGGTAGCCGGACCGGAGGCAGCAGGAGGGGCAGGTCAGCTGCTGCCGCGCCCGGCGGCGCTAAGGAGATGAGCGAGGGCGCCAAGGCGGTCGACGGCAACTACTTTGACTCGTACGGCGGGTTTGGGATCCACGAGGAAATGATCAGCGACCGCGCGCGCACCGACGCTTACCAGACCGCGCTCGAGCGCAACCCCGCGCTCGTCAGGTGTGCGTTTGCGCTGTGTGTGCCATGTGTGTGTGTGTTGCGTGTGTGTTGTATGTGTGTGGTGTGTTTTGCATGTGTGCAGCAGGCAAGGCACAGCTCGAGCGCAACCCCGTGCTCGTCAGGTGCGTGTGGGCGCTGTGAGTGTCATATGTGTGTTGCACATGTGTGCCATGTGTTTGTGTGTGTGCGTGTTTGTGTGTGTGTGTCGTATGCGTGTTGTGTGTGTGTGTTGCGTGCGTGTGTGTTGTGTGCGTCTTGCGTGTGTGTGTGTGTTGTATGTGTGCGGTGTGTTTTGCGTGCGTGTGTAGTTTGTGTGCGTGTGTGTGTGCAGCGCCGGGTTGGGAAAAGTGACTTGCAGTGGCGGGGGGGGGGGGCACTCGGAGCTGACACTGACACTACTGACCGTGTGCACGCCCCCCAATACACACTCACACACACACACACACGCACGCACGCACCAGCGGCAAGACGGTGCTCGACGTCGGCTGCGGCACCGGAATCCTCTCGCTGTTTGCGTGCCGCGCGGGGGCGGCGCGCGTCGTGTCGGTCGACGGGAACGCGCGCATCGCGGGGTTCGCGCGCCAGGTGCGGGCTGTCTCCCGTCCCACGCACACATGCGCAGGCACATGCGCACCGCACGCACACACACGCGCGTGCACGCACACATGTAGACACACACGCACAGACAGACAACCTCTTGAGCTTAATCATACGCACACACTGAACCCTATGAAGCCCCCCCCCCCCCCCCGCGTCCCCACACACACACACTGGACCGCACGCGCACAACCTTAATAAGGCGGTCATCAGCACAAACACACACACACCACCTCCTAACCGACCCCCCAAGCACTGCATCTACACCCTGGCGACCATCAGCACACACACACACACATGCACACACGCACACACACGCTCACCACCACCACCACCACCACCTCCCAACGGACCCCCCCCCACCACCACCACCACACACACACGCACTGCATCTACTCCCTGGCGAAGGTCTGCGCAGCCAACGGATACGCGCACGAGTCGGGCGGCCCGATGTCGGTGCACACCGGGAAGGTGGAGGAGCTGGAGCTTCCGGTGGAGCAGGTGGGGGCTGTCGTGAGCACACATCCATGCAAGATGCGGGATGCTTGCGGGCTTGTGGGATGCGTGTCCCGCTGTCCTTGCTTGTCCAAACACACACACACACACACACACACACACACACACGCGCACACACACACACGCACACACACACACACACACAGCTCGTACTTGAGTTCTGGCGGCAGCACACATACACACAAACACACACACACACACACACACACACACACGCAAACACACACACATACACACACACACACACACACAGCTCGCGCTTGAGTTCTGGCGGCAGCATGCACGCATACACACAAGCACACACACACATACACACGCACGCATGCACGCACAGCTCGTACTTCAGTTGTGGCGGCAGCACGCACGCAGACACACAAGCACACACACACACACACACACGCGCGGCAAAGCTCATTTTTTAGTTCTGGCGGCAGCACGCATACACACACACACAAACACACACCAAAACGCTTGCCCTGCGGCCCTCACATCGACCGCCCTGCCGGTGCATGCACCAGGTTGACGTTCTCGTGTCGGAGTGGATGGGCTACGCGCTGCTGTTTGAGACGATGCTTGATTCGGTGCTGGCTGCGCGCGACAAGTACCTCAAGTGAGTGGCGCGGATTGCGAGCTGGGAGGGAGGGGACGGGAGGCAGAGAGGGAGGCAGGGAGGTAGGTAGGCAGGGAGGGAGGCAGGAAGAGAGGGGAGGCAGGGAGGGAGGGAGAGTGGTAGCTACGCTGCTGTTTGAGACGATGCTTGATTCGGTACTGGCTGCGCGCGACAAGTACCTCAAGTGGGTGGTGCGGATGGAGAGATGGAAGGGAGAGGAGGGGAGGCAGAGAGGGAAGGAGTGGATGGGCTACGCGCTACTGTTTGAGACGACGCTCGATGCGGTGCTGGCTGCGCGCAAAAAGTACTTGGAGTGGGTGGCGCTGATTGAGAGATGGTAGGGGGGAGGGAGGGGAGGCAGGGAGGGAGGGAGGGAGGGAGAGTGGATTGTGATGCTCGACTCTATGCTCGCTGCCACTACCACGCGCGCACACACACACCGCACACCACACACACACACACACACACTCTATCTCAGGCCAGGCGGCGCGATGCTGCCCGACATTGCGCGCATCTTTGTCGCCGGCGGCGCGCGCGGCGCGACCGACGCGGCGTTCTGGTCCGACGTGTACGGCTTCGATATGCGCGCGATCGGCGGCGAGGTGCGCGCGGGCGAGGCCAGCAGCGCGGGCGTGCGCGTCGTGCGCGCGCGCGACGTGGTCACGGGCGACGTTGAGGTCAAGGCGCTCGACCTGTGCAGCATGGCGCCCGACGACCAGGACTTCACGGCCGAGTTCACGCTCGTTGCAAAGCCGCCGGCGGCGGACGCGGGCGACGGCAGCGCGGGCAGCGCGAGCGCGTCTGGCCAGGGGGAGGCGTCCGCCGCCGCGTCCGCCGCAGACGGCGGCGTCGACGTGTACGCGGTCGTGCTGTGGTTTGACACCGAGTTCTCTGCGCGCCACTGCGCCGAGGCGCCCGTGACGCTGTCGACGAGCTGGGCGGCGACGACGACGCACTGGGCGCAGACGGTGCTCGCGCTGCGCACGCCAGTGCGGCTCGCGCTGCCCGGGTCGGCGCCGGGGCCGTCGTCGGCGCCCTGCGCGCCGTGCATCAAGGGCCGCCTCTCAATGGTGCGCAACCGCCACAAGCACCGCTTCCTCGACATCTCCCTCGAGTACAGCGCGCAGCTGTCGGACGGCACGACCGTGTCGCACACGTCGCTGTACTCCATGTCAGTGTCGTCCGGCGACGTCAAGGAGAAGTAGTGTGCGGTGTTGTCGCGGCTGTGGGATGGCGCGGGCGGGGTCGATGGCGTGGGAGGTTTGGTCGAGAGGGTGGATGCGGGACGTGACGTGTCGCTGCGCTAGCTGTAGCACGACACTATTAGTAGCAGGATGTACGGTCAATGTACTGTGCGGTCTGGTGGGCGTAGCGCGGATTTCCTTTCCTTCCTTTCTAGCAGCTGATGATGTAACCACTTCTGGCGGTCACACTGCGGTCACACGCGCGGTTACAAACGTCAAACAGCGCTAGGAGAGCAGTTTTGAAGGCCTGAGTCGCCGTCGAACACGTAACGGGTAACAGGAGCGCCAAAACCAGCAGTGAAAACACAAGGCCACACACAAAGGCCGCACAGTTTAAAATTCAGATCCCTTGGGCGAAGGCCGGTCCAGTGCCGCCGACCAAGCCCCAACCACGCAGTTGTCATGTAGCAGGATGTAGTAGACTCCAGTATGACTGGTAGAGGAGAGAATGAGGGAGATTGGAGGAGGAGGCTCAGGAGCTTGGGGTGCTTAAGCTTAAGCTAAAGGCGCAAAAGACAAGTGAACGGCGTGCGGGCGCACAGGTGTACCCTCGGATGGACAAGCCCCCCCCCCTCCTCACCCCCTGCAGCACACGCCCCCTCCCCTGCAGCTGCACACACTCTATACACTTCCTCTGAGCACTACCCGTGATTGTAAAACCCTCTTCCGGTGGTCTGGGGGAGGGCTTTTTGGTCCCTTCATGGTTTTTTACCTTGGGTCTGCCCTCTGGCCATTTGAGGGGCTGGGTGTGCAGCCTGCACAGTGGTGCTGCTTGCTTGGCGCCCGCCACCAAGTGTGGATGGCGTTACCGTGGGCTACTTGTAGCTTGACCTTTTGTGGGCCTTGAGCCTTGTTTCTCTAAGTCCCACTGGAGCTTTGGAACCGTACGTGTGACCGCCAGAAGTGGATTGTAAAACTCTCATCATCAACTCTTGTGTTGTGTACCCAAAACAAACCCCACACTACAGTCACACCTGCATGGCCCATGCAACTTCGTCTCCCTCTCTCTGTAACTGCAAGCGGGACCGGGGTGTCGTGCTCACGATGAACAGGGCCGCTATGATGGTGCGCGGCATGGCAGTGAGGCGCATGGCGGCTGTCGCGCATGGAGGCTGTGGGGCCACCAGCGCATGGAGGCTTAGTGCAGCGTGCAGCCTGCTGCAGCAGGCAAGCTATTCTACAGCATGCCGCATGCCTCACACGCACCTCCATGCCCCTCTTGCGCAGAACATGACGCGCAGCTCAGGCTGCCGCGCCTTCACTGCTGCCAGGGCCATGCCCGTGGCGCGCCCTGTGGTGCAGGTGGGCGCTAACACTTATGGCAGGCGGTTCCAGCATGCGAGCGGCGGGATGGGGCGGAGGAGGCGCTGTGGGCGTGGAGTGGCTGAGGCCAGCCCATCGCCATCGTGCCAAAAAATAAATCGCACCCTCACGACGTGCAGCCTCTGGTCTCGTGCCAATCGGCGCGTCGTGGTCCAGCCAGTGTCCATTGGCCGTTCCCTGAGCCCCATGCGCTGGACGTGCTCGCAGGCCGCCGCACCTCGCCGCACGCCTCTGAACGTCAAGGCGCTGCGCGTCAACAACGTGGAGATCCCCAACTCCAAGCGCGTTGAGATTTCGCTGCAGTACATCTACGGCATTGGCATCACCTCTGCCAAGGCCATCCTGACGGCGACGGTGAGAGAGTGACACGCATGTGGGTGTGTCATATCCATGCGAGCGCCGCAGCCCCTGAGCCCGCCTCCCCTGCACGCGCAGGGCGTGGAGAACAAGAAGACGTACGAGCTCAACGAGGAGGAGATTAACAAGCTCCGTGATGAGATCGTCAAGTACACCACCGAGTCCGACCTGGTGAGTGGATGAGAGTGCCATGCATCCATGCGAGCAATGCATGCAAGAAGCAGGCATGGTCTCTCTTGATGGGCATGGAGACCACACCCGTCATCGGGCACATGCACGCCCGGCCCGCGCACGCTTGAACCTGCCCCACGCACCGGGGCGCCTGCTCACCCACATGCGCACCTGCCACCCCGCAGCGCCGCCAGGTGTCGCAAAACATCAAGCGCCTCAAGGACATCCAGTGCTACCGCGGCAAGCGCCACATCATGGTGCGGCCAGCATTCGTGTGCATGGGAGGGGGGGGGGGGGCGCGGGGTTGAGGAGGGGCAGGGAGAGGCGGCTGTGACGGCCGTGCACACGTGCACACGTGTTCGGCTCAGGGCCCGGACTGGGTGGATGGTAAGGAGCCGCACGCAGCACACCACACCGCTTGCACCATGCTTGCTGCACCGCTCTGGCTGACTCTCTCTGTGCCGCCTGCTGCTGGCAGGGCCTGCCCGTGCGCGGCCAGCGCACCAAGACCAACGCCCGCACCCGCAAGGGCAAGGCAAAGACCGTCGCCGGAAAGAAGAAGGCGGTCAAGTAAGCTGCTCCAGCGTTCCGTCCAACTGATGACCCGGCACGTCGCCTTGGCCTCATGTCCCACATTTTTTTAGCATAGTTTGACCGACTGCGTGTTCGTGCTCCGGGGGCACGCCAGCATCCGCGGGAGTGGGGTTCTGCTCATCCCCGTGGGAGTTTTGAAGCTGTTGTTGACCCTGATGAGTGACCACACACGACCGCATGGCAGTCCAGAGCCCTTACACAGCGCTACGACCACGCGGCGACAAGCATAAGTCGGCACGTCGCAGCACGCAGAGCCCCCTCAGCTCTCTCTGTACCCGATGAAGTGAGCGAGTGCGATCAAGGGCGCCGCGCGTGCAGGCTCGAACCCGTTCAGCTGCGCGATTGCCTCAGCAATCAGGCCCTCCGCGACCTGCAGCACATTGGCAACGAGGCACGCATTGCATGCAAGTCGAGTTACGCACGGCAGGGGATACAACACGCGCCTTGCTGTGCTTCGTGCGCGGTCCCTCCCTCCCCATGCGCTCACTGCCCACACACGGACGGGGACACGACACGCGCTGTGCTGTGCTGTTCTGTGTGTGTGCTTCCTCCCTCCCCCACCCTCCCCACACGCCCTAACTGCTCACGCCGTGCTGCGCGTGCCCCCCTCCCACGCTCCGCACCTCGCGCGACTTCTCGATCCCAAGCAGTTTGGGGTACGTCGTCTTGTTGACGGCGAGGTCCTTTGCAGCCGTCTTTCCGAGCTGCTCCGTCGTCGCCGTGACGTCGAGGATGTCGTCGATGATCTGGAACGCGAGACCGATGTTGAGCGCATACTCTGCAATCATTGAATGGTGTATGGTCGATTTTACATTCCGTCCGACGCCTTTGATGGCGCATTATACCCAATAGTGTGTGTGTGTGCGTGTGCGTGTGTGGTGCGAGTGAATGGGGAAGAGACTGGGAGAGAAAGGTCTGGAACACGAGGCCGATGTTGAGCGCATACTCTGTAATGAGGGGGGGGGCGTGTGTGTGTGTGTGTGTGGTGTGTGTGAGGGGGGGAGAGACTGGGAGAGAGGTCTGGAACGCGAGGCCGATGTTGAGCGCATACTCTGTAATGTTTTGTGTGTGTGTGTGTGTGTGTGTGCGGTGCGAGTGATGTGTGTGTGTGTGTGTGGGTGAGGTGTGTGTGTGTGTGTGTTGTGTGTGGGTGTGTGGTGCGAGTGAGGGGGAGAGAGACTGGGAGAGAAAGCTCTGGAACGCGAGGTCGATGTTCAGATATTCAGCGTGTAATCTGCAATGGTGTGTGCGTGTGTGTGTGTGTGCGGTGTGAGTGAGGGGGCGAGAGACTGGGAGAGAGAGGTCTGGTGGAACGCGAAGCCGATGTTTGGTGCGTACTCTGGAAAAGGGGGTTTTAGGGTAAAGGGTTTGAGGTTTGAGGGTTTCGGTGCGAGTGAGGGAGAGAGACTGGGCGAGAGAGGTCTGGAACGCAAGGCCGATGTTGGGCGCATACTCTGCAACACGCGCGTGTTTGTGTGTGTGTGTGTGTGTGTGTGTGCGGTGCGGTGCGAGTGAGGGGGGGAGAGACTGGGAGAGAGAGGTCTGGAACGCGAAACCGATGTTGAGCGCGTACTCTGGAAAAGGTTTTTTTTAGGGTTAGCAGGGTATGAGATTTGAGGGTTTTCGGTGCAAGAGGGCGAGAGACTGGGAGAGAGAGGTCTGGAACGCGACGCCGATGTTGGGCGCATACTCTGCAATGGGGGAGGGGGGGGGCATGTGTGTGTGTGTGTGTGTGTGTGTGTGCGGTGCGAGTGAGGGGGAGAGACTGGGAGAGAGAGAGGTATGGAACGTGGGTGGGGGACGGCGCAAGCGCGGGAGAGGGAGTGTGAGGGGGAGGGGGGGGGGGGCAAGGGAGAGTGATTGAGTGAAGGAGAGTTTAGGGAGAGAGTGGGCGAGAGAGTGAGGGATAGAGGGACACGGGGAGAGAGCGAGTGCAGGAGAGTGATGAGAGGGAGAGGCAGTGAGCGAGAGAGAGAGGGGGGGGAGAGAGCGAGAGGGGGGGGGGAGAGAGAGTGAGGGAGAGTGGGGGAGAGCGAGCGAGGGAGAGAGCGACTGCAAGAGAGAGAGGTCAAGGCGGCCGCCAGCTACCCAGTAAAGCGCACCGCTGGTACCTCTAAGACCCCCCCCCCCCCGGTACCCCAAGCACCCACTGCGCAGCTTCAAACCCTAAACCCCTAAACCCTAAACCTTAAAACCCTAAACAATCACCCACTGCGCAGCTTCTCGACTGTCGCGTCGTCTGCACCCCCGAGCAGCGCGCCGCACACGACGGACGCCTCGAGCAGCGCGGCCGTCTTGTGGTGGTGGATGTATTCGAGCACGTCGAGACCGACCTCCTGTTACGTGGTTACGGGTGGTGGGCTGTGTGTCGAGGCACAAAGGGTCGGTACGGTAGGGGATGTGGGTCAGGGGTGGTGGGTTAAAACCGCCCTGTCTTCCGAGTTGAACCTGCGACCTGTCGTGCTGTGCACACTGCACCGCTCTGGACCCTTAAAATCTCAACCCGACATTGTCTTCCGACTTGATGCCGACGACCTGGCCAGCGGTCACGCCCCCCCCCGCGCCCCCCCCCCCCTCGTCAGCGCCAAAGCCATACTCCTTTAGCGGCGCTTTGCCTTGCCACCGCATTTTTTTGCGTTTTGACGTCACTGTTGACTTTTTTCTTGTTCACACTTCGGCTGTATATCTCGGAGGTATTTCATCGGCAAGGCAACGCGTCAAGTGATACCGCGGTACTACGGTATTAGTTAAACAAAGTAACCCCCCACCCTGTCTCCCGACTTAATGTCGTCACCCTGGCCAGCGGTGTTGAGCAACCCTTATTAGCCTGCCCTCGACCCGAAAAACACAAAACCGAACCCCACCTTGTCTTCCGACTCCATGCCGACGACCGGGCCAGCAGTCACGCCCCCCCCCCGCCCCCCCTCGTCAGCGCCAAAGCCATAATAGTCAAACACAGCGGCCCCCACCGTGTCTTCCGACGTGCTGTTCACCCTGGCCAGTGGAGGTGAGCAAGTAACACGGGGTTTCCAAGTTGAGTTCTCCACCCCCCCTCCCCCCGTATGCTGCCTGAGCTCTGTGCCTGTGCACGCATGTGAGAAAACTTCTGTGGTCGACGGCCAGGACGCCCTGATGGCCGCAGGAAAAGGGCGGCACCTCCCCCTTCCTAGTCCGTGGCAGGGCGCGTTCCCCATGGCGCCCACTCAGCGCTGGACCAGCGCGCTTGATGCCACCAAGTAACAAGTAACACGGGGTTTCCAGCTAAGCAGGCTACCCTTCTTCTAGAGACACCCGCCGATACTCCAGCACACTTAAGTACTAGAGTACCGCCGATAGACTACCGCTCCCGCCGGCTAGGCTGCCCCAAACAGCGGTCTCTGAGAGACATGTCTGGCAAGGTGTTGAGCAACCCTTATGAACCTGCCCTCGATGCTACGAACACGAACCGGACCCCACCTTGTCTTCCGACTTGATGTAGACGACCTGGCCAGCGGTCGCGCCCACCCTGCCCTCCCTCTCAGCGAACAACCCCGTTGCCCAAGCCAACCAACCAACCAACCAAGCCCCCGCAGTGTCCTCCAACCTTATGGCAACGACCACCGGTGGCCAACGGTGTCAACCCTCAACCCAGCCTTTAGCAACCCTTGGGGAAAAAAGCTGAACCCCACCTTGTCTTCCGACTTGATGTCGACGACCTGGCCAGCGGTCAGGCCCTCAGCGCCGACGGCGCGCCCAAGCTCCACGATGACCCGCAGCACCTGGAGGAGGTGTGTGTGCGTGTGTGTGCTCGTGCGTGTGTGTGTGTGTGTTTTGAGAGAGGGTGGGATTAATGGGGGGCGGGGGGGGCAAGAGGGGGAGGGAGGAAGAGGGAGAGTCCGACGGCGCGCCCAAGCTCCACGATGACGATGACCCTCACCAGTGATTTTGTTTTCAGCCTTTATAGTTGTTTTGGGGGGGCGCCAGCCGGCGCTAGGATCAACATGCCGTTGACCGCTCTGACCGCTGACTCAGCGTTGACCAGTGCGGAGTTGCCCCCAAATCCCCACACTGCGCCACACACTTACTGAATGGCCCCGCCCCATGGCCCCCAAAGTGGACCCTCGACTTCATTGTTTTGGCCCCAAATGGCCCCCAATGGCGAAAACAAAATCACTGACACTCACCCAGCGCCTGCTCGACAGGAGGAGGGTGAGGGGGGTGCGTGTGAGGTGTGACGTGCCATGGCAGGGTGCACGATTTTTTTGAGGGGTGGGGTGGGGTAAGCGGGAGAGAGAGACAAAGGGAGAGAGAGGGAGAGAAGGGGGGGGGGGAGACAGGCCGAGAGGTAGTCAAAGGGAGAGGGAGGAAGAGAAGGGGAAGGGGAGGGGGGGGGGGAGAGGCAGGAAGGGGGAGACAGAGCACCCGCCGGCACTGCTCCCTGCGGCCATCAGATGCCAGCCAGCCGCAGCCAAGCTGCAAGCCAGCCGCACCTTCTCGGCGGGCGCGCCCCGCGTCGCCTTGGCGATGTGCTCGAACGAGAACGTGAGCAGCGCGTCGCCCGCGAGGATGGCCACGTCCTCGCCATAGACCTGCGGCGCGCGTGTGTTGTGTGCGTGCGTCAGTGGTTCCGTTGAGGATCTTGGAAAATGATGGCTCAACCCGGGCCTCACACTTATCTCGCCAATCTCACTTCGCCGGAGGCGAATTTTGGCAGACAAGTGTGGAAATGCCGATTTTCACACTTTTTCGGGGTTCGCGCAGACTCAACCCAACGCGCCAGCCCGAATCAGCCAATCTCAACCCGAAAGTGCACTTTGTCGGGTTGCGAATTGGCTAACGGAAACACTGGCGTGCGTGTGCACGGTGGGTCCTGCCTGTCAACTCAGTTGATGGCCAGAAACAGTCTTTAGACCTGCGGCGCGCGTGTGTTGTGTGCGTGTGCACGGTTGGTCCTCTGCCTGTTAACTCAGTTGATGACCAGAAGCAGTCTAGGTCTGCCGTTCAGGGTTCTGTGTCTGAGCTCTGACTGTGCGTGTGCGTGCGTGCGCGCCATAGCGACGAGTGGTCGCCCGCTATTGGCCGACGCCCTGGTGTAGAGCGAACAATGGCATCGTTGTTAAGTGCAACTGGAATGATATGGATAAGATGGCTGTGAAGGCCCACTGCTGGTTTATCACAGGTTTATCAGCCGCACCTCAGCTCGACAGAATGTGCGTGTGCATGTGTGCGTGTGCTCGAGCGGGGACGTGAGCATGCCTAGACCCCCCACACCCACCCACACTCTCATCCACACCCACCCACACACACCCATCCGCACACACCCCACACACCCATTGCTCGAGCGGGGACGTGAGCATGCCTAGATCCCCCTCACCCACACCCACACCCCACACCCATCCACATCCACACCAACCTTGTGGCACGTTGGTCGCCCGCGCCTAAAGTCGTCATTGTCCATCGCCGGGAGGTCGTCGTGTATCAACGACATCGTGTGCACCTGCTCGGCAGCGGAGCGTGTGCATCTGATGATGCTGGATTGTACAGCCGTGTGCGACGCACCTAACAGGCAGCGTATTCGACCTTGCTCGGCATATAGCGCCCGAGCACTACAGGCAGGTGGCTGGCTACTGGTGGTGGTGGGGGGCTAGTGAGTCTAGGCTGTACCTAGTGAGGGTGTGTTTTGAGGGGGTGGTCGGGTGTGACTCCCTGGCCCTATCTCAATTAGCCTGCCTTTCCCAGCACCACCTCCATCCGGGACTGAACCGAAGGTGGTGGAGACGAGACAGGGAAGAGGGAGGGGGTGGGAGCTGGGAGAGAAACAGGGGGGAGAGAGCGGGGGGGGGGGGGGGCAGGGAAGAGAAGGGTGGAGGAGAGAGAGGGAAACGAGGGAGGGGGGGGGGTAGGGAGAGAGGGGGGGGCGGGGCGGAGGGAGAGAGAAAGAGAGAGCACTCGAGGAGGGGGAGGGAGGGAGAGATCCCGAGGATGGAGAGAAGAGGGAGAGAGCACCCCCGCCGGCCGCCCCACCATCTGGTCTCTTTATGATTTTATACCCTGGGCTGCTCTCCACCCACCGGAGGGGTTTGGGTGAGGTGCCCGTGGCCTTTGCTGCTACTTGGCGCCCACCACCTAGTGTGGGTGGCGCTACCGTGGGCTACTTTTGTAGCTGAATCTTTTAGTGGGCCTTGTGCCTGCTGTCGGAAAGTCCCGCTGGAACTTTGGAACTGATTGTGACCGCTGGCAGAGGATATGTAACACTACTCTCTCTACTCTCTCACCATCTCCATTGCGCATGCGGTCGGCATCGCGGTAGCGACGTCGCCCCCCACGAGCTCGCACGCGGCGAGGCACAGCGCCGGGCGCACGCGCTTGCCGCCCGCGAGGAGGGAGTACCTGCAGAGGCGGCGTGCAGCGCAGTGAAGCGTGTGCGCGGGTGGGTGGCGTGCGGCCTGGGGAGGGTGTGGGCCGGCAGGGACCCGCCCTCGGACAGGGTCCGGCCCTGGCCGACAGCTGCGCACACAAACTTAGTGCACTGCGCACGCACGACTGCGCGCGCACCTCATGGCCTCGGTCAGCTCCTGCGGGTACACGGCGGGTAGTGCCGTGTCCATCGCAGCGTTCACGAGCTCGGCGCGCCCCTTCATGTAGGTGCCGAAGTCGAAGGCTGGGGAGGATGAGGGAGCCGGAGGATGAGGGAGAGTGTGGGTGTCCATGGCACCCGTGGATGCACGCATGGTGGGTGGTTGGGCAATGTATGCTGTGGCGATGCTGGGGGCCATGCTAGTGTTGGGGCACTTCGCGATCGCCCATGCATGCACGCGCATGGAGTGGCGCATGCTGCAGCGCGTGCCCGCGCATACCTGGTGCCGTGGCGGTGGCGGTCGCCTCGCTGGCATTCCTGGCCAGCACCACATGCCTCCGTGCGACCTGCATCGGGGACCCACTGCGTGAAAGATGATCCCGCCGGATGGCCTCTTCTCCAGGGTGGCGCCAACCCTGTAGCGCTTTGCTGGTGCCGCAGCACACCCACCTGCTGCATCGGCCGCACGGATGCTATCGATGCGCCACGCATGCCAGCGTTGGCCCTGCGAAGGGCGTTGGGCGGTTAGGTTGGCCACAACACAGGCTCCGCAATCAATTGCGTCTCCCATACCTGGCGAGGGACCCTGCCTGCATCATGGACGACTGAGGTACGGCGCTTGTCGGGGACTGCGACAGGTAGGGCTGCGGACTCCCTGAGTCCGGAGGTATGGGAGTGTGGGCCCAAAATGCAAGCTCTCACGCAGGCTCTACTAGTTCCGTCACGGGTGTTGGTGGCGCGGGTTGCACTCCAACACTGCCGTACTTGTTTGTTGCAGTGCAGAGCAGAGTTTGACCGCATAGGCCAGCCATAGCAGGCAGCACACAAGCAGCAGCCGATCATGTTTTGGAAGGTCCCGGGATTCAGTCAGGTATATCGTGGTGTGTTGCATGCGCGATCGTGTGCTGGGTCGCCATTTGCCATTGGTCGACTTTTGTCCCCACCACGGTTCCCCTCCGTCCGCAGCCATCCCCCGTGGAGCAGATCCTGGACAAGGATGAGTACACGCTGGAGGAGCTGCTGGACGAGGATGACATCATCCAGGAGTGCAAGAGCCTCAACGGCAGGCTGATCGCATTGTGAGCACAGACAGCCCACGCACGCGTGCCCATCGCTCGCATGGAAGACCTGACACGCCATGCGCACCCCTGCCTCGCAGCCTGCGGGAGCGGAGCTCGGTGGACCAACTCCTCAGGTAGGGAAACGAGCTGTGAGTCGCCATGCAGCGCGACCTCGCCATGCAGCGCAGCCTCCTCATGTGCGCCCCGATCGGTATCCTTCTGCAGGTACATGGTGGAGCCGCAGGACTCAGACGACCCCAAGAAGACCTACAAGTGGGTGCTCTGTACATGCCATGCAAAATATGGCAGTAGCAGTGCATGGGGGAACGGCTGCTTTAGTGCACAGCGGGAGGCCCCATGCACGTGCGCCGGCTCTTGTGCATGTGCGCACGCTGGGTGCCAGCCACGCACGGGCCCCGTCGACTGCCATGCATGCTGACCACCCCATGCACCCCATGCGGGGCGTGTGTTGCGCCCTTGTGCATGCAGGTACCCCTTCACGTCGTGCGAGGTGCTGTGCTGCGATCTCGAGGCGGTCTTCAACACGCTTGTTGACGATGACGGCCTCATGAAGCTGCTGTTCTCGCTGCTCGACGGGGACTCGCCGCTCAGCTGCAAGACGGCCGGGTACTTTGGGCGCGTCGTCGGGAACCTGCTCATGCGCAAGGGGCCCGAGATGCTCATGTACTTGCAGGTCAGTTGTCGGTCGGTTGGACGGGGTCGCAGCGGTGTGCGTGCGTGCGTGCGTGTGCGTGCGTGTGTGGCAGTTTGGTGTGTGTGTGTGTGTGGTGGTTGGGGGCACAACCGCGCACGCATGGCGCGCGTGCTGTCGCGTGCCCTGCCCACCTCTTTCCCCGTGCACCGAACCCTCCCTGCCCTCTGCCCGCCTGCGTGCTCCGCCAGGGCGAGGGCAACCCGCTGCTGGAGGCGCTCGTCAAGCACACACACACACACACACACCAGGGCGAGGGTAACCCGCTGCTCGAGGCGCTCGTCAAGCACGTCGGCACGACGTCGATCGCCGACGTGATCAAGCGCCTGCTGGGCGCAGACGACCAGACCGGGATGCTGCCGCCACCGCAGGTGTGGGCTGCTCCCCGATCATATAGGAATCGAGGGGGACTGGCTTCCAATCGTCTTCAATCAAACCCAGGGAAGCTAGCGAGTAGCTGCAGGCGTCGTCGCCATCACACTTGTTCGCCAAGGGTAGAGCCCGAGGCAATGGGTGGTGAGGGTTTGTTGAGCCCGGTTCAAACCCTCGGTTGTTTTTTTGGCGCACTCTGGTTCTTTGTGCCCGCCGACTTCGGTGGGTTGTTTTAAGTACCACATCTGACGAGGGCACAAAGTGGCAGCGCAGCGTTGCCACTGGAGCGCGCACGCTGTGCTGTGCTGTGCTGTGCAACCTCCCACACACACCGTGTGCGCGGGCTCTTCCTTGCAGTCCCATGTGTGCGCAGTCCACATCCCGCCCCTCTCACCCTCCCCTGCGCACACCCACGCCCCAACCGCAGATGGCGGCGTGGCTCGCCGACACGCTCTGTCTGCAGCCTCCCACACACACCGTGTGCGCGGGCTCTTCCTTGCAGTCCCATGTGTGCGCATGTCTGCATCCCGCCCCTCCTCCACCCTCTCCCGCGCACGCCCTCGCCTCACCACAGATGGCGGCGTGGCTCGCCGACACGCCGCTGATGGGCCTGCTGCTCGAGCGCCTGTCGCGCGGGTACCCGTCCGAGGTGCAGGTCAGTGAAGACACGTGCATGCACACACAAACATGCACAAACATGCATGCACACACAAACATGCACGCACATGCACGCATGCACATGCACACACATGCACGCACGCACACACAAACATGCACACACATGCACGCACGCACGCAAGCACAAACATATACGCACATGCACGCACATGCACGCACATGCATACACATGCACGCACACACAAACATGCATGCACATGCACGCACGCGCATGCAAAAACATGGACGCATGCACATGCACACACATGCGCGCACGCACACACAAACATGCACACGCACATGCACACATGCACACGCACTCACATGCACACACGCATGCACACACACAATGTGACGCAGCCACGCAGACACACGCACACACACACACACACACAGGCACGCACTGCACAAGCATGCACGCCACACCCACCACCAGTGATTTTATCTACAGGAGTTGATTTTCTGGAGCCATTTGACTGAAAATCCGGCTGCATTGCTCCCAAATCCGGCTGCAAACGCCAAGAACAAAAAACACTGCCCACCACACACCCAAACACATTCCATTCCATTCCATATCGTTACAAAGATAACGGCGATATCGTCCCAGAGGTCTGCATAAGGGCGTCTGTCAATAGCGGGTAACCACTCGTCGCTATTATATATACACACACACACCTGCAGGTCAACGCTGCCGACATCCTGTCTTCGACCGCGCACACCCAACACACCCAACACACCCAACACACACACACACACACACACACACCCCTGCAGGTCAACGCTGCCGACATCCTGTCGTCGACCGCGCACACCCAGCCGTCGCCGCTCGCCTCCAAGCTCACCGAGCCTGCGTGCATCGACGCGCTCATGGGCCATGCGCTCGCGCCCGGACGATCGGTGCTCGTGCCCGCGCTCGATGTGAGTCTGGTGTCTGGGTTCTGACTTGCGTTTGGGGCGTGTGTGCACCAGCCGGGCGCGTCGGTGGTGCTCCGCGGAGTCCGAGCTGGAGCGCGCGAGCGCCCGGGCGATCGGTGCTCGTCCCCGCGCTCGATGTGGGTGTTGTGGAGGGCTGTGGTTGCTTGGACTCCATGGCAGAGTGTTTGTGTGCGCACGGTGTGTGCGTGTGTGTGTGTGCGTGTGTGTGTGTTTGTGCGCGCTGATGGGCAAAGAGCTCGCGCCCGGACAATCGGTGCTCGTGCCCGCGCTCGACGTAGGTCTGGGGTCTGGCTTGCGTCTGGGGCGTGCTCAACGCACCATAACCACCCTGCCCACCCACCCACCCACGTACCGCACCCACCTACGCGCGTGCGCATGCACGCACGCATGCGCAGGTCTGCACCGCGCTGCTCAGGGGCAGCTCACCCACCCCACCCCACCCACCCAGCCTGCCCATGCACGCACGCATGCGCACGTCTGCATCGCGCTGCTCGGGGGCACCGCACCCAACCAACTCACCCCACCCACCCAGCCTACCCATGCATGCACGCATGCGCAGGTCTGCACCGAGCTGCTCGGGGGCACCGCACCCACCCCACCCACCCTGCCCACCCTGCCCATACCGGTTTGCACCGCGCTGCTCGACCCGTGGCGCACGCAGCCCGGGGGGCAACGCACCACAACCACCCCGCCCACCCGCGTGCCGTAGCCATGCTTTGCCTTTGCGCCTAATTAAGTACAAAAACGCCCCGCAAAGGCTCCGTCAACGTGAAATTTAGTCCGAAAACGCGCCGCAAAGGTACAAAAGAATTCCCCTGCGGGATCCGAACCCGGATCAACGCCCTACAGGCCCCGCAAAAGCCAGCGGAAAGGCAGCGCATAGACGAAATTACGTTGAAAAAGGCCCTGCAAAGGCCTGAAATTCCAAATAAAGAGGGCCTTTGGAACCCCGCAAAGGCAAAGCGTGGCCATGGTAACCGCACCCACCCACCCACCCTGCCCATGCGCACGCATGCACAGGTTTGCATTGCGCTCCTCGACCCGCGGCGCGCGCAGCTCAGGGGCGAGTCGTCGTCCGACGGCGTGGGGCTGATCGCGGGCGGCAGCATGCACGACGTCGGCATGGGAGGGGCGGGCGCCGGGGCAGACGGCAGCGCCGGGGGGAGCGCGACCGGCTCGTCCGCGGCCGCCGCCGCCGGCATCCGCGACGGCGCCGTGGCCGCGATCGTGGGCCACCTGCCGAGCCTCGTCGCGGTACTCGAGGTCCCGTCGTCGGCGGCGCCGCGGCCGATGCCGGCCGGCTGCCTCGATCCGCCGCTCGGGCGCCACAGGCTCAAGGTGCGCCTGATTCAAATCAGTTTGAATCAGTTTGGATTCCGAACACACTGTGACCGGCCCAAGAGGCTGCACACGTACGCGCGTGTGGGTGCGCATGTGTGCATGGAGGCGCACACGCATGAAAGCACGCTGCCGGTGCTGGCCGGCTGTCTCGCGCCGCCGCCGCGCGGTGCGCCTGATTCAAATCAGTTTGAATCAGTTTGGATTCCGAACACACTGTGACCGGCCCAAGAGGCTGCACACGTACGCGCGTGTGGGTGGGCATGTGTGCATGGAGGTGCACACGCATGAAATCACGCTGCCGGTGCCGGCTGTGGCTGCCTTGTGCCGCCGCACGGGCGCCACAGGCTCAGGCTCAAGGTGCGTCTGATTCAAATGAGTTTGAATCAGTTTGGATTCCAAACACACTGTGACCGGCCCAAGAGGCTGCACACGTACGCGCGTGTGGGTGCGCATGTGTGCATGAAGGCGCACACGCATGACAGCACGCAGTTGCGCGGGCGCCACAGGCTCAAGGTGCGCCTGATTCAGAGTTTGAATCAGTTTGGATTTCAAACACACTGTGACCGGCCCAAGAGGCCGCATGCGCATGTGTGCATGGAGGCGCACATGTATGAAGGCACGCATGAAAGCACACACACACAACACGCACACACGCACACTCTCTCTGCCACATGCACAGGTCGTCGAGCTGCTCTCGGTGCTCATGCGCGTCGGCTCAGACGCCGCCGAGGCCGCAAGCGTGTCGGCGGGCGCGGTGCGCACAGTCACACACACACACACTCTCTCTGTGTCACGCAAAGGTTGTCGAGCTGATCTCGGTCCTCTTGCGCGCCGGCTCAGACACTGCCGAGGCCGCAATCGTGTCGGCGGGCGCAGTGCACACACACACACGCACACACACTCTCTTGTCGCACACAGGTCGTTGAGCTGCTCTCGGTGCTCATGCGCGTCGGCTCAGATGCCGCCGAGGCCGCAATCGTGTCGGCGGGCGCGGTCCCGGCGTGCCTGCGCCTCTTTGCGAAGCACCCGTTCAACAACCTGCTGCACCACAGCGTCGCGTCCATGCTCGTCGCGTGCATGTCGAGTGCAAGCGACGAGATGCTGGGGCACCTGTTTGGAGAGTGCCAGGTGTGTGTGTGCGTGTGTGTGTGTGTGTGTGTATGCTGTTGGGAAGCTCTTGGTGGGAGGGATCCAATGACCCAAACCTCATCGAAAATCGGGGTTTTCTTGCTCCGTGCAGACTGTTTTGCGTGCATGAGTGTGTGTGTGTGAGTGTGCGGGTGCACGTCGCGTGCTTGTCAAACGCGGGCGATGCTAAGGGCACCTGCTTAGGGCGTGCGGGGCGAGTGGGTGGCCTGCCTGCCTGCCTGCACACGCACGCACGTGCACTCACACTCACACATCAGGTGCTCGAGTGGATGATCGGCCTTCCGATCTCTGTCGCGCGCACACACACACACACACACACACCAGGTGCTCAAGTGGATGGACGGCCTTCCGCTTGCAGTCACGCACACACGCACACACACACACACTCGCACACCAGGTGCTCGAGTGGATGGCCGGCCTTCCGCTTGCCGTCACGCACACACACGCACACGCACACACACACGCACGCACAGGTGCTCGAGTGGATGGTCGGCCTTCCGCTCGCCGTCACGCGCGCACACATACGCACGCACACGCACGCACACTCAAACACACCAGGTGCTTGAGTGGATGGTCGGCCTTCTGCTCGCCGTCACGCACACACACACACACACACGTGCACACACGCACGCGCAAATCAGGTGCTCGAGTGGATGATCAGCCTTCCGCTCTCCGTCGCGCGCACACACGCACACACACACACACGCGCGCAAACCAGGTGCTCGAGTGGATGACCGGCCTTCCGCTTGCTGTCGCGCGCACACACACGCACACATGCACACGCACACACACACGCACGCAATCGTACACCAGGTGCTCGAGTGGATGGTCGGCCTTCCGCTCGGCGTTCCACACGCACTCACACGCACACACACGCACACACACGCTCACACATGCTCACACATGCTCACATACGCACACACACACACACACCAGGTGCTCGAGTGGATGGTCGGCCTTCCGCTCGCCGTCACGCTGCCGCGCAACCCGGGGTTCGAGGCAAAGGGGCCCGCCGCGCCGATGCGCGCGGGGTACCTCGGACATGTGACGCAGGTGTGTGTGGCGAACGTGTTAGCGTGTGTCAATGTGTGTGTATGTGTGTGTGTGCAGCAGCCAGGCCGAACACACCCGAAGCCCTTCACCCACGTCTTCACCCCAACCCTAGATTCTTCAGCGCGCGGGGTGTATGGGACACGTGCCAGCAGGTGCGTGCGGGGGGACTCTGCACGTGCACGCACGTCCGCACGTACACGCGCGCATACCGGTGATGCATACCGTTTTTTTGCGTGATGGCGGTTGCCAGTCGTGACGCGGGGCCAGCCGCGAGTGCGCGCTCCACGCACGCGCACCGTGTGTGGCAGTGATGTCCTAAACGCCCCCGCAAGCCCCCGCTGCGGAGGGGAAACGGGAAATTTGTGGGGGAACTGGGGAATTTCGCTCTGAAAAGTGTGAAATTGACAATTTCACACTTGTGCGCAGGAAAAAATGTCTCATGCGGCGGCACTGCGGCATGTTCCCTACAATTTCGCGGGGGCAAACAGGACATGATCAATTTCCTTGAGGACACCACTGGCGCGTGGCCACAGACCATCGCGCCAGCAGGAGCCCACTCGCCCCGTCGCCCGCTGCTGTGCCCCGTCGCAGATCGCGTCCACGTTCGAGGCGCTCGCTGCGGGTGCCGTGGACGACCCCTTTCCTCAACCTAGACAACTGGAAGAATGCACAAACAGAGTCTAAGTCGAGGAGCCCTCTGAGCCTGATTTGAGCCCCAAACCTTAACCCTACGCGCAGATCGCCTCCACGCTCGAGGCGCTCGCATCGGGCGCCGTGGACGGCACGCCTGACGACCCGACAGCATCCAAGGTCGCGCCCTACATGCGGGTGGGTGATGTGTTTGGGGGGGGGCAGACGCCACGGTTTTGCCGGACGTGTGGTGAGTTTCAATTGGCATTGATTGATCGTCTTGATGCGTTCCAAATCACCCGGCGGCGCCCAAGGGCGCGCCCCCCACTTGCGGGTGGGTGGTGTGTTTGGGGGGGGGGGGGGCAGACGCCATGGTTTTGCCGGACGTGTGGTGAGTTTCAATTGGCATTGATTGATCGTCTTGATGCGTTCCAAATCACCCAGCGGCGCCCAAGGGCGCGTCCTCCACTTGCGGGTGGGTGGGGCTCTACCGTGCGGGGCTGCATACGTTGATATGACGGTGAAGAGAGAGTGCTTGTGTTTGTATGGATAAGGGAGTGTATGTGTTTGTCTGAGAGAGACTGCTGCTGTGTTGCACTGCTGCTGTGTGCTGTGCTGAACTGGTGCTGCTTTGGGACTGCGTGCGTAGCGGCCAGCACATGGATGCGTTACCACTCACAACCATGCGCCACGCAGGACCACGCTTGGGTGGCACGCCTGGGTGGCGTCCTACCTCCTGCCCCAGCAGGAGCTGCAGAACACAACCAAGCACGGGCGGCCAGCGTCGCATCTGCTATCTCAAAGCAGGCCCTCGAAAACACGATGTATAAACAAGTCATCTCCATCAACCATCACCATCGATTCGCCACGCAGGACCACGCTGGGTGGCACGCGTGGGTGGGTGGCGTCCTACATCGTGCCACAGCAGGAGCTCGAGAACACACGGCACGCATCACCACGTAGCCCTCCATCACCATCATCCAACCCATCGCGACCAATCCACAACCGCCAATCACCACCCACCATCATCAAACCACCAACCACCACCCCGGCATCATGCAGGACCACACGCTGGGTGGCACGCGTGGGCTGCAGCAGTGCAGCAGCCCAGGTTTGCTGCGCTGCGCCAGCGTCGCAAAGCAGGCCCTCGAAAACACGATGGGTAAACAATTCGTCTCCATCAACCATTACCACATCCCCGCCACGCAGGACCATGCTGGATGGCATGCGTGGGTGGCATCCTATCTCCTGCCACAGCAGGAGCCCGAGAACACACCAAAACACGGGCGGCCAGCGCCACAACAGCTCATCGCCATCAATATAAACCACCAACCATCACCATGGATTCGCCACGCAGGACCACGCTGGGTGGCACGCGTGGGTGGCGTCCCACCTCCTGCCCCAGCAGGAGCTGGAGAACACAACCAAGCACGGGCGGCCAGCGTCGCATCTGCTATCTCAAAGCAGGACCTTGAAAACACGATGTATAAACAATTCATCTCCACCAATCATCACCATGCCCGCCACGCAGGACCACGCTGGGTGGCACGCGTGGGTGGCGTCGTACCTCGTGCCACAGCAGGAGCTGGAGAACACTGCAAAGTGGGCGTGCGGGCGGCCAGCGGCACAACAGATCGGGGGCGTCGACTCGGACGGGGACGAGTTTGCGCAGGAGATGGACCTGGAGCAGCTGGTGGGTGTTTGGGTGTGGATAAACGTGTAAACGTGGCTTTAGGGGGGGGTCAGGCTTGGAACCGGGGGGGGGGGAGGGGGGGGGGAGGTTAAAAAAAACTTTAAGACGCCCTCCCCTCCTTGACCCCCCCCATCTTCCCCCTTGACCCCCTCACCCTCGACCCCACTTCCACCCGCGCGCGCAGTCTGGCATGCAGCCGCCGCTCTACTCGCGCATACGACCCTCCCTCCTTCCCCCACACCCTCTCCCCTCCTTGACCCCCCCCCTCCGACTCCCCCCCTTGACCCCCTAACCCTCGACCCCACTTCCACCCGCGCGCGCAGTCTGGCATGCAGCCGCCGCTCTACTCGCGCATACGACCCTCCCTCCTTCCCCCACACCCTCTCCCCTCCTTGACCCCCCCCCTCCGACTCCCCCCCTTGACCCCCTAACCCTCGACCCCACTTCCACCCGCGCGCGCAGTCTGGCATGCAGCCGCCGCTCTACTCGCGCGTACGGCCCCCCCTTCCCCCACACCCTCTCCCATCCTTGCCCCCCCCCCCCCGTCTTCCTCCCTGACCCCTCACCCTCCCCCCCCCCCCTTCTGCACCCCGCGCGCGCGCAGTCTGGCATGCAGCAGCCGCTGTACTCGCGCTACGCGACTGAGGAAGATGATGAGGACGACGACGGGGACGAGGAGGAAGACGGAGAGGGTAAGCAGGGCAGGGCCGACACTTGGACCACCCGCCCACGTGTGCCCTTGTCCTCGGCGGTGCCGGCAGGTCCCTGCGTGCACACACGCAGCGACGTTCAAGAATGCCGCTCGGTCTCTCTCTCTCTTTCTTCCCCCCCACCCTCTCTCTCTTTCTCCCCCTCTCTCTCTCTCTCTCTCTCTCTTTCTCCCCCCCCTCTCTCTCTCTCTCTTTCCCCCTCTCTTGTCGCTCTCTTTCTCTGTCTCTTTCTCTCTCTACCCCCGTCGCACTCACACTAACAAACACACGCACTTTCACAGTGGCCGGCGACTTCGCGGTCAAGAGCAGGCCATTTGCAATCTTGCTCTCTCCCTCCCTCTCCTTCTCTCCCTCTCCTTCTCTCCCTCTCCTACTCTCCCTCTCTCTCCCTCTCCCTCTCCCTCTCCACTCTCCCTCTCCCTCTCCCTCTCCCCCCTCCCCTCTCTCTCCACTCTCCACTCTCCACTCTCCACTCTCCACTCTCCACTCTCCACTCTCCACTCTCCACTCTCCCCCCCCCTCGCCCTCGCCCTCGCCCACATGCACATGCACACCCACGCAGTGGCCGGCGGCCGCGCCACGTTCAAGAGCGACGCGTTTGGCGCCGACCTCCTCGCGGGCGCGATGGGCGGGCTCAACGTGTCTGGCGCGTTTGGCGGCGCTGGCTCGGACGACCCGTGGGGGGACGACGATGACGAGGTGGGCGATGAACGCCTCTCCGCTGCGAATAGTCTGCTTTGCCCGCCTGTTCTTTCTGTCACCTGTCCCCTATTCAGGCCTCGGCCGTGGCTTGTCTTTCTGGCTCTCTGTCGGGTTTCGTGTAAAACGTCCCTCCCCCCCCCCCAAAAGGGTGGGCAGTCGTCGCGTGGGGTGGGTGGGGCACGCCACACACGCCCACACACGCGCCTACCTACGCACGCACGCGCGCGTGCACACACACACACACACCTTGCACGTACACACGCTCACACTAACGCACGCACGCTGACAGCCAGCTGGCGGCGCCCACGCGCGCACCCACGCGCTCGCACACGTGCGCACACACTCACACCTTGCACGTACACACGCTCACAAACACGCACGCCAACAGCCAGCCAGCCGGCGGCGCACACGCGCGAGCCCACGCGATTGCACCCACACCCACACACACCTCCGCACCCCCCCACCCCCCCACCCCACACACCCTCCGCACGCACACGCATACACGCCCACACACACCCTCCGCACGCGCACGCAGCCGGCCGTCGGCGCGCCCACCGCCGCCGCCGCGCTGTCTGCCCCGGCGCGCGGCATCGACGACAACGACGAGGTGCTGCTCGTGGGCAGCGACGAGGAGGCTGACCTGGGCGCTGGCGCGTCGCCCCCTAGGTGCGTCGGCGGCGCGTCGCCGCCGCGCGCGCCGGCTTGCGGCGGGGCTGCTGCCGGCGCCGCTGGCGCACCAGGGTTGGGTGGCGGCGGTGGTGGTGGCGGACCAGAGGAGCCGGGCGGCCAGGCGCCGCCGCCGCCGCCGCGGTGCGACGGATGGTGGGACGAGACGGGCGCGAGCTTTGCGGGGGCGACGGGGGGGGCGTCGACCACCGCGGGCGGCGGGGGCGAGCCCGCGGGCGACGGCAGGAGGGAGGGGCGCAGTGAGGGCGGCGCGGGCGACGGCGCTTCGGTGTCATCGCCGGTGCCGGTGCCGGCAGGTGGTGACGCAGGGGGAGGCAGCGCAGGGTCCCCAGCGCGGTCGCCCGGCGGCGGCGCTGCCGGCATGTCGCCGGGCAAGCCGGTGTCGCACGCGCTCGACTGCCTGGCAAGTGAGGTGTCGTCGGCAAGCGAGGCGGAGAGTGAAGCCGAGTGATGAGTGCGTGAGCGGGGCACACCTTTTGCCGCGGTAGAGGTGGGGTGTCGGAAAGTGCCGCGCGGTTTGGTGTGGTGCTTGTTTAGGTGGAGGTGGGGCCGACACCACGCGTGTCTGGCCTGACTCGGCCTCACACATCACATCGAGATGTGACAGACCGAGTCGGGCCTGACTCGGCCTCACACATCACATCGAGATGTGACAGACCGAGTCGGGCCAGTCACGCCGTGTGGCGGTGGGGTTGTGTGTTGAGCGATGAATCTTCGTTGACCTGGCTGGTGGTGGCACAGCACGACTCGCTCGAGAAAGGACTGCGGGTTTGAACAGCCAGCGCTCCACTCCCACTCCCACTCGACTCCTTCACTGTTATAACTAGCAAATAATGCTACTGCTGGGGATTGGCTGGTCTCTACTTGTAATCCTGCTGCTACACCATCTACTGTATGGGTCGGACAGCTTGCAGGGAGCTGCACAACACTGCTGGTGCCCGCACGCACGACGCGCACAAAGGAGAGCAACCTGTAGGGTTCCGTAAGCTCCCAGCTTTGGTGGCTGTGGCGGACAGTGGCGCAAGCCTTGCGATCGAGATGCGTGCGAGTGAGAGGTTGTGGTCTCACTTCTTGCCCTTCTTTGTCTTTGTCTCAGCCGCCACAGGCGGTTCTGCTGCCGTTGATGCTGCGCCACCGCCGCCTGCCACGGCCTCGGCACACTGTGCCTGCACCGTTGCCTTTATATGGGCGCACACGCTCTGCAGGTCCTCGCACGCGTTGCGCAGCGCCTGCGTCGCAGACACCTCGCCTGCACAAACGGTACAGTGAGCGGTAAGCGGCAGCGTACGTGCAGCAAGGCACACACACGGCAGTGGCGACGTCTGTCAGTGCGTGCGTGTACAGGAGGGCAGTGTCGGAATACTCACCAGTTGTCTGCACTCGGATGTTCACAACCTCCTCCGACGGGTGAGGCATGCTGTAGCCACAGAATGCAACATGGGGGCTGCGCATGGGCAGGAGAGAGGACGGCGTATGGCAGCGTCAGGCAGCTGAAAGACATGCTTAGGCCCATACAGCGGTTCACGCTGCCCCTCCAACTGCCCTCCAGAGGCAAACAGGTTCCGTGCATGGGCGGCGCATGAGGATGCATGGGCGCAGGTGCATGCATGCAGGCCCTACTCACTGACACCGTACTACTCACTTCTTGTTGAGGAAGAAGCGCAGCGTGTTGGCGAGCGTGTGGTCCTCGTCCTCAATCGCAAAAGTTGTGCCAAAGTAGTCCACCTCGGCCTCTGTTCCTGCCATCTCTCTGTTACGGCGTGTCTGCCTCACAGCCAGAAGGGGGTGGGGTGGGGGAGATGGCAACGAGGAGCGCGGTGAGAGATAGTGCAAGTTGTTGAGTAAGGGCGAGTGAGTAAGGGCGGCGCAAAGTGCGGAGGAGTGGGCCACCTGGTCCACCCTGCGCCGTGCCTCCGCCTCTCTCTCACCTGCCACCAAGCATGGTGAAGACCGGTCTGGCCGCTGGCCTCAACAAGGGCCATGTGGTCACGGAGCGCGTGGTGAAGCCGAAGCCGTCAGCGCGTAAGGGGGTGAGTCTCCCCCCATTTGAGGGTTGGTGGCGGTGGGGAGGAGAGTGCGAGCTGTGGACAGAGCCTTGACTGGCGTGGAGGCGCCCATGCAGCAGCGAGCGGAGCAGCAAACTCCAAGAGGACGCCGCAGCAGCCAGAGCGGGCACCAGCGGCGTGAGGGGCTCACTTGGCACCCGCGTCTTGCATCGCGATGCACGCCGTTTGCGACGGGTGCTTGCAGGCGGTGCTGCGGCAGCGTGGCGGGCCGCAGAGGGCGAAGCTGGAGGTCGGCATCTTTCGCCGTCGGCTGTCTGCTCACGCACGCACGCACCCACGCTCCCCCTCAAACCCCACCTCATTACTGCCACTCGCAGTTCCTGGGCAAGCACACCAAGTTTGTGCGCGACATCGTGCGCGAGGTGGCCGGCCTTGCGCCGTACGAGAAGCGCATCTGCGAGCTGCTGAAGATCGGCAAGGACAAGCGCGCCCTCAAGGTCGCCAAGAGGAAGGTGGGATCAGAGGAGGCGCACGCGCATGGGGTGGTGCCCATGCAACGACTGGCTGAGCCCCATGTAGAACGGTGCCCATGCATCGCTGACGCTCGCATCCGCTGCCCCCCCCCCCCCAGCTTGGAACGCACCTCCGCGGTAAGAAGAAGAGGGAGGAGATGATGAACGTCATGCGCGCACAGGTGAGCAGGGGTCACCCGTAGGCTTCGAGTGCATGAGGCACGGCCGCACACAGACGGACATGCACACACGCACGCGCACCCATGCATGCACACGCACGCGCGCGCACGCATGCACTCACACGCACAATCACACACGCGCAGGCTGCGGCGGCGCACAAGCACTAGACGGGGACTTCTCTTGGCGACTTGTGTAATGGTGGTTTTCTCTGCGGTACAACGACCATGGCCCACCAGCGGGGTTCAGCCAGTCCGGCCGCAGGTCACCTGCCGCAACTTAACCAGCAGCAGCCATCTTACGCATCGTGCACGCGTCTCCCTGCACGCACCTCACATTATGTGCTTTCTCTCCGTACATGCATGGCGACTTCATGCGCAGCTTTCTTCCGCCTTCCCCTCCCACATGAAGATGATGAACCCCGTGTAGTCTGCTGGCCTGTAATGGGATCGCCCAGTTGTTCGGAAGCGAAGACCTGGCCCTTTTGGGGTATGGCCTCCACTGAAACTAGGCACGACATCGCGCAGCAAACAGGGCGCCTGACAGAGAGAGACACGAAGTAGAGAGTTACAGGTTGAGTGAGCCTCAGCGTGTGCGCGCCAGGGATAGAGACAGGCGTGCTCGGCGTACACGGCGCATATTACGCCTTGTAGCCACAGCTGTTGCGCTTGCCGCGCGCCTTCTCGAACTTGCGTCCCTTGGCGCGCACGTACGGCTTGGTGCTGGAGTGGGGCACACCAGGAGCAAGGCCCCAGTGCTTGTTCGCCTCGCGCGACGTCTTCTTGCCGCGCAGCAGCAGGCAGTCCTTGCCGGTCGGGCGCTCGAGCGCCAGCTGGTCGAACGTCATGCACTCGCCACCGGCCTGCGTGTTTGAGGGGTGTGTGTACGTGTGCGGTGGGTGGATGGGGGTCATCACGCCCCTACCGCCTCCCCCTCCCTCCCCGCGCTCTCGTGGCACCGGCAGAGCGAGAGCCAGGCATGCCAGCACGCGCGCCCAAAGCTGGCCGCCGCAGCCGGCGTGATTCACTCGGCCGCTCCCCCTCACGCCTGCCCTCGCGCCGGTGCCCTGCCTCTCTGCTCTCCCTCTCCGCCTGTAAAAGGGGGGACTCAGAGGCACAGCCGCGCGCATGGGACGCATGCATGGGCGCGCCCATGCATGCGTGCACCCGCAGCACTCCGCCGGCCACAGCCCGGCGCCCAGTGCCCCCTCTCGCAGGCTGCCCCTGCCAGACAACATCAACGTGCCCCTTGCGGCAGTGACATGCCGTCCGGCGTCTGCTCACGCATGCATCCCCAGGCGGCGCACCTTGATGATGCGCGCGCGCGCGGTCTCGGTGAAGCGCAGCGCGCAGATGCGCAGCTTTGGCACCTCGTACAGACGCACGTCGTCGGTGATGGTGGCCACCACGACGGCAATCTTGTCCTCCTGCAGACGACAAAAATACGGTGGCGCAATGGCGAGAGTGGGTGGCAAGCCCAGCACCACTGCGCTCCCCCCTGCCCCCCGCATCGGCCCTGGTACTGCCGCGTGAGCCCCCTCCCGCCCCACCTTGCCCTTCATGTAGTCTCCGAGCTTGGAGATGGACATGGGCGGCTTGTTGGCCTTGCTCATAAAGAGGCGCTTGCACACCACCCTATTGAACTTGGAGTCAGTGCGGCGGACCAGGAAGCGGTAGAGCTGCGGGGGGAGGTGGGCGGGGGGGTCACGCGGGGGGCGCCATGCATGGCCAAGACCTTGCTGCCTCCGCCGGCCCTCGCTGCTCACCTTCACCAGCAGGCGCAGGTAAACGTTCTCGCTCTTGGGCGCCTCGCGGGCGATCTTCTTGTTGCGCCCTCCGGCGACGAGGTCGATACCCTGCACAACACGCGTACATGTCCATGCTGTGAGCATGCACCCACCGCGCATGCATGCCACTAATTGACAACCACGCCCTTCAGTCAACGCACCATGGTAGTGGGTTGCTGCTTACCAGCTACAGAGGGCGAGGCATGCGCAAGCGCGGCCAGAAGAGAGAAAGCACGACAGGTGTGAAAGTGTGGAGACCAGACCAGAGCCAGAAGAAACGGGGGAAACAGGGGGAAAGGGGAAGGTAGGTGCTGTTGTCGTGATGAGGGGAGTGAGAGGAGGGGGGGGGGCACAGCTCGGGAGGGGGGGGAGGCAGAGCTCAGTAGAGAGACATCCTCCGAAGCGCCTCCATTCTCCTCCTCCGAAGCGCTCCTGTCTTCAGCATTTAAGCTTTCAGGACGAGGGTATAACGAAGAGAGAGTAGAGATTAGAGCAGAGGGGGAGGGGCAGGGCAGGAGGGCGGGGAGCTGATGGACCAACACCAGGGTCACCGCCAACGGGCCAACGGTGCCAACGCCAACGGCAAATAAAAACGTTGGCTTAGCAAACTATCAGCCAACGATGACGTACAAGTGCTCATATCATGGATCGTAGCAGCCACAGAGTAGTGGGGATGATGCTTGCATGGGAAATAACACCAACTGTTTTTTTTTTTTTTTTGATGATGATGATGTTTGGTTACAATCCACTTCTGGCGGTCACACGTACGGTTCCAAAGCTCCAGTGGGACTTAGAGAAACAAGGCTCAAGGCCCACAAAAGGTCAAGCTACAAGTAGCCCACGGTAACGCCATCCACACTTGGTGGCGGGCGCCAAGCAAGCAGCACCACTGTGCAGGCTGCACACCCAGCCCCTCAAATGGCCAGAGGGCGGACCCAAGGTATAAAACCATGAAGGGACCAAAAAGCCCTCCCCCAGACCACCGGAAGCGGGGCTGGTAGCACACCCGCCGCAGCACTCTACTCAGCGACCACAATCCACTTCTGGCGGTCACGCATACGGTTCCAAAGCTCCAGTGGGACTTCGAGAAACAAGGCTCGAGGCCCACAAAAGGTCAAGCTACAAGTAGCCCTAAACTGTTCACTGTTTTTGCTGTCGTGCTTCTGTGAGATGAAGCACAGCGTGTGCTTGAGCTCGTGCAAACACAAGCACTATCTGAACTGTGAACACAGTTGCGCGGATCCGGCCCGGTGTTGTTTGAGCTCCGGAGCTCGCACCCCATCTCAGGCTCACCCCTACAACGCCACCTACAGTGCACGCTGCGCATCCACCGCTACTACACAGCCAGCACCTGCCCCTTGTTTTACAGGTTTTACACGAATGCGCCCGGAGGACCCCGGGGCGTGATTTAAGGCCTAGACTACACGTCTAGGGGGGCTCTACTAGGAGAGCCCGCAAGGCCACGCAGCGTGCCAGCCTACCAGGGTGTCAAAAGAAGAAGGTTGCCCCTCCTTCCCCCCCCCCCCCGCCGCTACACAAGCGCCAGCTATCTAGGGATCAGGGGGAGCACCCGCCCCTTCGCACAGCCCACCTGCCGCACACGCGCAGCTCTTGTACATCCGACGCACACGCACTGTCCCCGCACAGCCCCCCTCGATGCGCGCGCAAACCATGGTACCAACCATTGCGCAAGCGCTGCACACACGCAGCTTGTTCACAGCCGACACACACGCAGTGCCCCGACACAGCCCCCTCAGTGCACATGCAAACCATGGCATCAACCATTGCCAACGCACTGTACACGCGCAGCTCTTGTACAGCCGGAAACACACACTGCCCACGCGCACAGGCCCTTCATTGCACGGGCGATTGCTTGGAATCATGGTCCCCATGTATGTGACCCATGCACTGCCCCAGCAATGGCTCTACAGAATCTGAAAGCGCGCGATGACCAAAGCAGACGACAGATGCAGGCCTCATGCCAGAACGCGCAATATATACATTACACGGGAGGAGAAGCACAGTTGGGTGGGAGAATAAGCTCACGAGTCAAGAGTTAATGGCTAGAAGTCCAAGCGTGTCCGGAGAGGCCTCGACAGAGACGCCTCACATGTTTCCACAACCCCAAACCAAGTGGCCGTGTGCGCGTGCTTGCGGTGGGGGGAGAGCACGGCAGCGCTGGAGGGGGCGCCGAGGCAACGTGTACTGCCACTCTAGAGTTTCGCTAACAGGGAACCTAGGGAACGCAAACAGGGATCAGAAACTGTCACGCGCGCGAAAACCCCGCTTGACCGACCCTTGATTCAAGCGGCCGACTTGGTCCGCTTGACCCCGTTTGAACCCCGCTTGATTCAAGCGGACCAACCCGACACTTGAATCAAGCCAGGTTCAAGCTGGTCTCAAGCAGGCCCCGAAACCTACCGCGGGGGCAGCTTGTGCGCCTCGTCTCAGAGGGCCAAACCACCCTGGCCTCAAAACATCCCGCGCCCCTCGCGCCGCGTCGCCTCGCACGCCCCACGAGATGTGACGGGCCGTGCCAGGCCAGCCCCCCCCCCTCGTAGGTAGGCTAGCTAGTCGCTCTTGCGCTCCTGCTCCTTGAACTGCGTCAAGATTGCGCTCTTGTCGCCCGCGGTCGCCTCCTGGAACACGAGCGCGCCGCCGCGGCACGAGCGGATGAGCGCCAGGAGCGAGGGCGCGAGGCCGCGCGAGCCGGTTGGCAGTTGCAGCGCGACGAGTCCGACGCCGTACTCGTCGCTCGCTGTCGGTCGGGCAGGTGTGTGTGTGGGGGTGTTGGGGTTAGGGGTTTACGTAGAGTTCTGGATAGGCTTGCATGTGTCAAGTAGGTTGCACGACACGGTCGGCAGCTGCAGCGTGACGCCGTATGTGTTCCTAGCTGTGGGTCGGGCAGGTGGGGGCAGGTGGGTTGTAAGGGCTAAGGTCGAGGCAGGGGTTTTGAGCTCTGCACAGGGGTTTCAAGAGAGTAGCGCGACCCGGTCGTCAGCTGCAGCGCGACGCCATACTCGTCGCTCACTGTGGGTGAGGCAGGCGGGGGTGTGGGGGGTTAAGTAGGGGTTGGGGTCTCTAGAGGCAGGGTTTATGCAGGGTTCTGGATAGGGTTGGGGGTGTCAAGTAGGTTGCGCGACCCTGTCGGCAGCTGCAGCGCGACGAGCCCGACGCCGTACTCGTCGCTCGCTGTGGGTCAGGTAGGAGGGGGAGGGTGTCGGGGTTGGGCGTTTACTCAGAATTCTGGATAGGCTTGGGGGTGTCAAGTAGGTTGCGCGACCTGTCGGCAGCTGCAGAGCGACGCCAAACTCGTCGCTCGCTGTGGGTCGGACAGGTGGGAGGATGGGGGTTGATTAGGGGTTGGGTTCAAGGCAGGGTTTCTAAAGAAGCTCTGTTATGGGTTTTAAGTAAGTTGCGCAACCCGGTCGGCAGCTTCAACGCGCGCGATGAGCGCGGCGCCCCGTACTCGTCGCTCGTTGTAGGTCGAGGCAGGTGGGGTTGTGGTGTCAGGGGAGGTTAGTGGGGTTGGGGCTCAGGGCAGGGGCAACCATCATACAAGTGGCGTTATCGGCTGATAACTCACTCATACTGAAAATCGCTACAGTTATCGTAGCCATAAGTCCGATAGGTCCAGTTGTTTGTTTTTGCAGTTGATGGTGTATTTAGGTGGTGGCGGGGTCGGGACGGGGGTGCACGGCTGCGCGTGCGAGTTCCATGCACAGTGACTTTCTTTTCATGATGTTTAATTAATTATTCCACGGCCGGATTTTGCTTTGACCGTTGACCTCCCGTCGACCGTCTGTCCTCATACATACGTCACTGAAAAGCTCTAGGCGAGCTCTGTCTGGCGGGCTTGTCATAGTAACAATCCGCTGTATGGGTTGAGCTGTGTTCAAGATCAAAGTACAGCCGGAATACAGCCAAATGGCTGTAAAGAGCCGAAAAGGGATCACTGTCCATGCACGTGCGCGTGTCACCGTGGGGTGGGTGGGGTGGGTGGGTGGGGCGGGACACATGTGGCATGGCATGTAGGTATGCTACCACGCTCCTCAGGCCCTGCGGTGAGTCGCCTGTACGCCCCTCCAGGGCGGTGCTTGCGCGTGCGTGTGCATGCTTGTGCGCATGCACGCGCGTGTGCGCCACCACACACGCACCTGCAGAGGGCGCATCGTCCGCCCGCCCCTCGAGGCGGTGGGTGCGTGCGCGCGTGCTTGTGCGTGCGTGTGCTTGTGCGCATGCGCGCGTGTGTGCCCAAGATGAAGGGACCACGCACACACACACGCGGTGTGTGCCTCGTCCGTCTGTCTCTCGAGGCGGTGGGTGCGTGTGCGCATGCTTGCGTGTGCGTTTGCTTGTGCGCATGCACGTGTGGTGCCCAAGGGGAAGGGACCACGCACACACACACGCGGTTTGTGCCTCGTCCGCTTGCCCTTTCGAGGTGGCGCGTGCATGTGCGTGTGCTTATTCGCATGCGCGTGTGCGTGTTGAGGGTCATTGGCAGGTCTCCAGTCCGGACTGCCCTCTCGTAAGTCCTGCTGGAGCTTGGGGACCGAACGTGCAACCGCCAGAAGTGGATTGTTAACTCTCGTACCTCAAAAGGGAGCGACACATGACACACACACACATACACACACCAGGGGTTTTCTTCGGGGCTGTCCGGCTGTCGGTTTTCCTCGAGAGGGCCTCCCGGACTCTCCGGTTTCTGGAGAGCTCCCCGTTTTTTTCGTTTTTTGCCCCTTTTTTTTGCCTTTTTCCCAGGCTTTTCCGAACGCCCCTTTCGCTCCTTATCGGCAAACCACCCTTCGGGCTGCCTCCTCATCGGAATCCGATCGGCAAGGAGAGCCCTGACACACACGCGCGCACCTGCGGTGAGTGCCTCGTCCGCCGGCCCCTTGAGGTGGTGCATGCATGTGCGTGTGCTTGTTCGCATACGCTTGTGCGTGTCGAGGGTTAATGACGGGTCTCCAGGAATGCCCTCACGTAAGTCCTGCTGGAGCTTGGGGATCGAACGTGCAACCGCCATGAGTGGATTGTAAACTCGCAGCTCTCAGAAGAGAGCTACATGACACACACACACACACACACACACGCACGCACCTGCTGTGAGCGCCTCGTCCGCCTGCCCCTCGAGGTGGTAGGTCCGCACGGCCGGGCACCCGTGCGCACGCGCAAGGTGCGCAAAGTTGTCAAACAGGCGGCGGTTGTTGGCCGCTTGCTGCCGCGTGAGGTTGCGCTGCACGCTCGCCTGCGGTCGGGAGGTGGTGAGGGGTCGAGAGGGGGGGTCGGGAGGGGGGTCAGGAGGGGGGTCGGGAGCGGGGTCGAGGGGGGAGGGGGGGGGCGGGAGGGGGGTCGGCAATAGAACCAACATCGCCGAGCGGCTCGGATGGATATGTGGCAGGGCGGATGTTGGTCGCCTGCTGGCGCGTGAGGTTGCGCAGCACGCTCGCCTGCGCACAGAAGATGGGGAGGTGTTTAGGGTTTTAGGGTTTGGGGTTTAGGATTGAATCACGTCAACACCCCCGTTTTAGGGTTAAATCACGTCACAACCTGGGTCCCCTATCACCAGGAGCCAGCTAGGTTTTCTGGGACTACGTGCCAGGCACGGTCTTAAAACGTGCTCTTGGCCTTAGAGATGTCCCCGACTGTAAAATCCACCACCGTCAGCCCTACCAAAATCCCACCGTCTGATCCGCGCAAGTGAATGCGGTCATAACGCCTGAGGCGGTCCGCGGTGGTGCCTGGGGCAGTTGGGATAAATCCGAAGGCGACGCCTGAGGCGATCGTGGGTGCGCCTCAGGCGGCGCCTGAGGCGGCGCCTGAGGCGGCGCCTGAGGCGGTCGGAGCGCCTGATCCCCGCAAGTGAATGCAACGCCTGAGGCGCCGCATCAGGCGTTGTGAATGTGGTAGGGTAGCATCAGCGGCAGCATACCATCAGCAGCAGCATACCGTCTGTGCGGTTTGCCTTTGCAAACAAGTATCGTTTTTGCCCTCCCCCCCCCCCCCCCCCGCTGCCCCCCCGCGCAGCTGATAGACTCATATAAATCGTCGGAATCGCGATTTGGGGCGTAAAAACGACTAAAAACGACTAAAAACGGCCCCCGCAATCGCATTAAACAACAATAGTTTCCCTGCTCGCGAAAGCAAACAATATGGACGTAACGTCATGATGCCAGAACAGGACGTTGGGCGGACGCTCACCTGGGCGAGCAGCAGCTGATCGGCGCGCCCGCGTGGCGCGAGCAGCCGCGTGCACACCTGCGGCGGTGCGGTGCGGTGATGAGAGTTTTGCGGTGATGAGATTTTTGCGGTGATGAGAGTTTTGCGGTGATGAGAGTTTTGCGGTGATGAGAGTTTTGTTGTGATGAGAGTTTTACAATCCACTGCAGGCGGTTACAAGTTCGGTTCCAAAGCTTCAGCGGGACTAATGAGAGCAGGCACGAGGCCCACCAAAAAGGTAAAGCTAAACAAGTAGCCCATGGTGGCGCCAACCACGTAGTGGCGGGCGCCAAGCAAGCAGCACCACAGTGCAGGCACCACACACAACCCCTCCAATGGGCAGGCCCAAGGTATAACAACAGGGGTCGAGGAATTGGAGCTTGGCCGCGTTTTGATGATGAATATTGCAGTGAGGGTTCAGGGTTAAGCCGCGTTTTCTCGTGGATGCAACAGCCGGGGGGGGGGGGGGGCACACCGTAGAGCGTAGTTTTGGGTAGGCGTGAGCGCCCGAGTGCACACCGAGTGCACACACACACACACACACACATACACATGCATGCACGCACACACGCACACGCACACACACACCCCGACACCCACACACCATGGCCAGCAGCGCGCGTGCGTGCAGCTCCACGTTCAGCATGACACACACACACACTCACACACGCAGACACACACATGCACACACACACACACACCATGGCCAGCAGCGCGCGCGCGTGCGGCTCCACGTTGAGCATCACCCGCAGCCCCTTGGACGCCGGTCCCGGGCTGTTGCGCGAGTTCTGCGTCACGACGATGACTGGCAGGCCGACCATGCGCCGCACAAATGCGAGCGTGACAGAGCCCATGGCAGAGTCGATGCCGCTGCTCGTGATCTGGGCGCTGCCCATCACGACCTGGACGTGTGTGTGTGTGTGCGTGTGTGTGTGTGTACGTGTGCATGTGTGTGTGTGCGTGTGTGTGCGTGTGTGTGTGTGTGTGTGTGCGTGTGCGTGTGTGTATGTGTGTGTGTGACAGAGTCGCCGACGCTGCTCGTGATCTGGATACTGCCCATCACGACCTGGATGTGTGTGTGTGTGTGCGTGTGTGTGCGTGTGTGTGTGTGTGTGCGTGTGTGTGTGGAGGTGTTTTGAGTGTGTGTGTGTGTGTGTGTGTGTGTGCGATGAGACCAGACTAATTATGCTTCTCCATTGCAACATAAACAGCAACAGCAACAACAGCAGCAACAACCACGACAATGCTTGTAGCATCAGCACCAGCGCCAGCAACAACAAAAACAGCAGCAGCAGCAGCAGCTACAGCCAACAACCAAAAATAGCAACAATAGCAATAGCAGCAACAACAGCAACAACAGCGTGCCACTCACTATTGCATCGCAACAACAGCAACAGCAACAGCAGCAGCACAACAGTACAGTAACGCGTTGTTGCAGCAGCAACGTGTTGCAACCCACCATTGCGTTGTTGCACTTCACATACTTCCCCATGGCAACAACAACAACAACAACAACAACAACAGCAACAACAATAACAACAGCAGCAGCAACAACAACAACAACAGCGCGCCACCCACCATAACGTTGCTTCGGATGACGCCCCATCCACCACGTACGTCCTCATTGCAGCAACAGCAGCAGCAGCAGCAGCGACAACACAACACCACCACCACGACCACCAGCACCAGCACCAGCAACAACAACAGCGCGCCACCCACCATTGCGTTGTTTCCGGACAACGCCACCTCCACCACGTACTTCTCCATTGCGTCCAGCAGGCCGGCCGTCGAGCGTACGAGAACGACCGGGCTGACCTGTGCGTGCGTGTGTGCGCGTGTGCGTGTGTGTGTCTGGGTACGCCCAGCAGGCCGGCCGTCGAGCGTACGAGAACGACCGGGCTGTCCTGTGTGTGTGTGTGTGTGTGTGTGTGTGTGTGTGTGTGTGTGCGTGTGTGTGTCTGGGTGCGCCCAGCAGGCCGGCCGTCGAGCGTACGAGAACGATCGGGCGGACGTGGGGGTTTGGGGTTTGGGGTTTGCGGAAGGGGGAAGGGGTGGGGGCAGGTGAGGCAGGTTGGGGGGGGGGCGTGCGTGCATGCGTGCACATGTGTGTGGGGTTCGGGGGGGGGCGTGTGCATGTGTGCATGCGTGTGTGTGTGTGGGTGGGAGGGGGGAGGGGAGTCGGGGGAGTGTGCGGGCGGGGGAGATTCGGCGCACGAGCACGACCGGGCAGACCTGTGCGTGCGTGTGTGTATGTGTGTGTGTGTGTGTGTGTGCATGCCCTAGATGTGCGTGTGTTCAAAGTTTGTATTTGTTTAGGGTTTAGGGTTTAGGGCGTGCGTGTGTGTTTCGGGGTTGTGTTCGTTAAGGGTTTGTGTTTGTTGAGGGTTTGTTTAGGATTTGTTTAGGGTTTATTTAGGGTTCAGGGCACGCGTGTATGTTACCCTGCCAGGAGCCTGATGTGGCGTAGTTTGGGGCGGTTCACCACTGCGTCGCACAGCGTGGAGCATGGGACGCTCTCGCCCATCGTCACCCTCCCCCCCAGACGAAGCTTTGTGTTGAAACCCTCTGCATGATGCCTGGGCGTCAGGGTGGGTCACCTCATCCCCCAGCCGTGCACCATACACACGCGCACACGCACACACACTAGCTTGGTATACCTATTCGACCCGAGCGGCCGGGAGCGGACACTGGGTGGCAGTAGGCCCATGGTGCGTCTCTCTCTCTCTCTCTCTCCCTCTCTCTCACTCCCTCTCCTTCTCCCTCTGCGGGGCCTGTGTGATCACAGCCAGTGCGAACCAAACCCGGCCCCGTGACGTCTCCGCCGTTTTTTAGCAGCGCCCCAGCGCCGCTCTCTTAACTTGTCGAGTGGCAACGAGCAACCAAACGCCGACAACCAAAAGCCTCACCTTGTCCATCATCGAGCGCGTGGCGATGCGCTGGTACTCGGCCAGTAGCTGCTGCCCCTGGCTGATCGCGAGCCCGCTGGCCACCTTCGGGGACACGTGCGGGGGGGAGGGCACCCGTTGTGTGTGTGTGTGTGTGTGTGAATGATGCACTGGTACTCGACCAGCAGCTGCTGCCCCTGGCTGACGGCGAGCCCGCTGGCCACTTTTGGGGAAACGTGCGGGGGGGGGGGGGGGGGGGCGGCAATCATTGGGGTGGGTCGACGACAAAACCGACATTGCAGCGGGGGAGGGCAACCGTTGTGTGTGTGTGTGTGTGTGTGTGTGATGCGCTGGAAGTCGGCCAGCAGCTGCTGCCCCTGGCTGATCGCGAGCCCGCTGGCCTCCTGCGCAGAAACATGCGGGGGGGAGGGGAGGGGGGGGGGGGCGGCAATCGTTGGGGTGGGTCGACGAACAAACTGACGTCGCAATGAGGGAAGGCAACCGTTGTGTGTGTGTGTGTGATGCGCTGGAAGTCGGCCAGCAGCTGCTGCCCCTGGCTGATAGCAATTCCGCTGGCCACCTTTGGGAAAACGTGCGGGGGGGAGGGGGGGGGGCGGCAATCATTGGGGTGGGTCGACGACCAAACTGACGTCGCAACGAGGGAGGGCAACCGTTGTGTGTGTGTGTGTGTGATGCGCTGGAGGGCGGCCAGCAGCTGCTGCCCCTGGCTGATAGAAAGTCCGCTGGCCACCTTTGGGAAAACGTGCGGGGGGGAGGGCAACCGTTGTGTGTGTGTGTGTGTGTGTGTGATGCGCTGGCACTCGACCAGCAGCTGCTGCCCCTGGCTGATAGCAAATCCGCTGGCCACCTTTGAGAAAACGTGCGAGGGGGGGAGGGGGGGGACGGCAATCGTTGGGGTGGGTCGACACCCAAACTGACATCTCGACGGGGGAGGGCAACACTCGTTTGGGGGTGGCTGGTGCGCTGGTCGTCGGCCAGCAGTCGCTGCCCTGGATGTTGGCGAGCCCGTTGGCCACCTGCAAAGAAACACACGGGGAGGGGAGGGGGCAGTGATTTTGTTTTCAGTTTTTAGCCACTTTCTGGGAGCCAGCGTGCGGACCAACGCCCCATTGACCACTGCCTAAGCGTTGACCGTTGACCATCAAATATCGGCAAGTTCAAGCTCTTGACGAGATCTATCTGATGGGATCGTCAGACCATCAAGCAACTTGGTTGGTTGAGCTCTATCTGATGGGATCGACAGGAGCCACATGGCTCCCCATGGCTCCCTGGAGCCCCCCCAAAAATGACTGGGAGGGGGGCATCGCGAGAAAAAGCGCTTGGGGGGGGGAGGGGGCAATCGTTAGAAGGGAGGGCCGAGGACAGGATAGAGTTCCTTTAGTTTCTATCGTAATGTAATGAAGAGAGAAATTTGGACTTGTGTATGAAGCTGTAGCTCAAAAGTGTGAACTTCCAGGGCTCTTAACCAGCTCTCCCCCCTTTGTCCTCATCCTGGATTTGTACAAAGGGGAACTCTCGTTTCATTAGCACAGCTTCATCGGGTTCTGCCTTCAGCAGAAACTCGTATATCCCGTGCGGGCGAGCGATCCAAGCAGTCAATCCAAAAAATCAGCACAACAGTGCAGTCAGCCAGCTCCGCTCTTTACAGTTACAGTTACATCGGCTTTCCAGCAAAGACTACCTCTGGTAGTGCCGTCTAGACTAGTAGAGGCATCATGTTAAGTTCATAAGCTCTTCGCCAGGGGCTCCCGCCCTGGCGCCGCTCGATGGCGGACAACCGGGACAACTGCGCTTGGTACTGGGCGGCTGAAAATCTGGAAATTTACCCTGAGCGGCTGTGACGCACAGCGCTACTGATGAACTGGTCCTGATGGGGCGAGGCTATGTGGCAGATGGGGCAGCGGTACGATGGAGAGCACGATGCACGATGGCGAGAATTGCGGCGAGCATGCACCCCCTCTCACAACGATCGGAACTCAAGCAGATTGCGGCTCCTAATGGTTTACTGTGCCTGGATGGAAGAGAGAGACGGATGGCGAGAAATTGAGAAACATGGGAAGCGAGGCACATGCGGCTAGGCTTTGTGAGGAGGTTGCGGCGCAGGGGTTCCCTGCCCCAAGGCGCAGATTATTAGATGGCGACGCGATCGATGCACCAGCCGTGCGGCATGGGGCGAGGCGAGGCCCCACCAGAGGGCGGGCACCATAATGGAGATGGCGGCTAAGAACGGGGAATGCGGCTACCGGGGATGAGGCTACGGGTTATGCATGCCAGGGGACGGCGGACAAGGCTAATGCGTCACGGCGCATGGGTAAAGAACGGGGAATGAGGCTACGGGAGCTGGCGGGCGCGGCGCGCGCATGGCGCGCGCGGCGCATGGGGGTTGCATGGCGGCGCTCTGCGCGTGCATGCATGGAGGAGATTGCTGGCGGGCATGGAGGAGATTGCTCGCGGGCGTGGAGGAGATTGCAGGCGGCAGCATGGAAGCGGATGGCGAGAAATTGAGAAACATGGGAAGCGAGGCACATGCGGCTAGGCTTTGTGAGGAGGTTGTGGCGCAGGGGTTCCCTGCCCCAAGGCGCAGATTATAGATGGCGCAGCAATCAATACACTAGCCGTGCGGCATGGGGCGAGGCGAGGCCCCACCAGCGGGCGGGCACCATAATGGAGATGGCGGTTAAGAACGGGGAATGAG